>JAHNEJ010001724.1:0-170436 GCA_022559845.1 Amorphophallus konjac | reverse complement strand
TCATATTTTAGACCTCCGGACCCGACTTGAGAGAAATTTAAATTAACTGTATTTAGAAATTGCACTTTTGATCACTGGGGCCAAACCGGGTATCCGATTTGGATTCCGTCAGTTCTGTCAAGTCACGTTCATCTTCCAGGTCATGTTGGAATGATCGGCAGGCCGATCTGACCCGTATTTCATATTTTAGACCCCCGGACCCGACTTGAGAGAAATTTAAACTAACTGTATGTAGAAAATACACTTTTGAGCATTGGGGCCAAACCGGGTATCCGATATGGATTCCGTCAGTTCTGACAAGTCACTTTCATCTTCCAGGTCGTGTTGGAAAGACCGACATGCCGATCTGACCCGTATTTCTTATTTTAAACCCCCGGACCCGACTTGAGAGAAATTTAAACTAAGTGTATTTAGAAAATACACTTTTGAGCGTTGGGGCCGAACCGGGTATCCGATTTGGATTCCGTTAGTTCTGACAAGTCACTTTCATCTCTCAGGTCGTGTTGGAATGACCGGCATGCCGATCCGACCCGTATTTCATATTTTAGACCTTCGGACCCGACCTGAGAGAAATTTAAATTAACTGTATTTAGAAAATTCACTTTTGATCACTAGGGCCAAACCGGGTATCCGATTTGGATTTCGTTAGTTCTGACAAGTCACTTTCATCTCTCAGGTCATGTTGGAATGATCGGCACGCCGATCCGACCCGTATTTCATATTTTAGACCCCCGGACCCGACTTCAGAGAAATTTAAACTAACTGTATTTAGAAAATACACTTTTGAGCGTTGGGGCCAAACCGGATATCCGATTTGGATTCCGTCAATTCTGACAAGTCACTTTCATCTCCCAGGTCGTGTTGGAATGACCGGCATGCCGATCCGACCCGTATTTCATATTTTAGACCTTCGGACCTGACCTGAGAGAAATTTAAATTAACTGTATTTAGAAAATGCACTTTTGATCACTAGGGCCAAACCGGGTATCCGATTTGGATTTCGTCAGTTCTGACAAGTCACTTTCATCTCACAGGTCGTGTTGGAACGACCGGCACGCCGATCCGACCCGTATTTCATATTTTAGACCCCCGGACCCGACTTGAGAGAAATTTAAACTAACTGTATTTAGAAAATACACTTTTGAGCGTTGGGGCCAAACCGGGTATCCGATTTGGATTCCGTCAGTTCTGACAAGTCACTTTTATCTCCCAGGTCGTGTTGGAAAGACCGACATGCCGATCCGACCCATATTTCATATTTTAGACCCCCGGACCCGACTTGGGAGAAATTTAAACTAAGTGTATTTAGAAAATACACTTTTGAGCGTTGGGGCCAAACCGGGTATCCGATTTGGATTCCATAAATTCTGACAAGTCACTTTCATCTCCCAGGTTGTGTTGGAACGATCGACACGTCGATCCGACCAGTATTTCAGATTTTAGACCCCCGGACCCGACTTGGGAGAAATTTAAACTAAGTGTATTTAGAAAATACACTTTTGAGCGTTGGGGCCAAACCGGGTATCCGATTTGGATTCCGTCAGTTCTGACAAGTCACTTTCATCTCCCCGGTCATGTTGGAATGACCGACATGCCGATCTGAGCCGTATTTCATATTTTAGACCCCCGGACCCGACTTGAGAGAAATTTAAACTAACTGTATTTAGAAAATACACTTTTGAGCATTGGGGCCAAACCGGGTATCCGATATGGATTCCGTCAGTTCTGACAAGTCACTTTCATCTCCCAGGTCGTGTTGGAATGACCGGCACGCCGATCCGACCCGTATTTCTTATTTTAGACCTTCGGACCCGACCTGAGAGAAATTTAAATTAACTGTATTTAGAAAATGCACTTTTGATCACTAGGGCCAAACCGGGTAACCGATTTGGATTTCGTCAGTTCTGACAAGTCACTTTCATCTCACAGGTCGTGTTGGAATGACCGGCACGCCGATCCGACACGTATTTCATATTTTAGACCCCCGGACCCGACTTGAGAGAAATTTAAACTAACTGTATTTAGAAAATACACTTTTGAGCGTTGGGGCCAAACCGGGTATCCGATTTGGATTCCGTCTGTTCTGACAAGTCACTTTCATCTCCCAGGTCGTGTTGGAATGACCGGCATACCGATCCGACCCGTATTTCATATTTTAGACCTCCGGACCCGACTTGAGAGAAATTTAAATTAACTGTATTTAGAAAATGCACTTTTGATCACTAGGGCCAAACCGGGTATCCGATTTGGATTCCGTCAGTTCTGACAAGTCACTTTCATCTCCCAGGTCATGTTGGAAGACCGGCACGCCGATCTGACCCGTATTTCATATTTTAGACCCCCGGACCCGACTTGAGAGAATATAAAACTAACTGTATTTAGAAAATACACTTTTGAGCATTGGGGCCAAACCGGGTATCCGATATGGATTCCGTCTGTTCTGACAAGTCACTTTCATCTCCCAGGTCGTGTTGGAACGGCCGGCACGCCGATCCGACCCGTATTTCTTATTTTAGACCTCCGGACCTGACTTGAGAGAAATTTAAACTAACTGTATTTAGAAAATACACTTTTGAGCGTTGGGGCCAAACCGGGTATCCGATTTGGATTCCGTCAGTTCTGACAAGTCACTTTCATCTCTCAGGTCGTGTTGGAACGACCGGCATGCCGATCCAACCCGTATTTCATATTTTAGACTCCCAGACCCGACTTCAGAGAAATTTAAACTAACTGTATTTAGAAAATACACTTTTGAGCGTTGGGGACAAACCGGATATCCGATTTGGATTCCGTCAATTCTGACAAGTCACTTTCATCTCGCAGGTCGTGTTGGAATGACCGGCACGCCGATCCGACCCGTATTTCATATTTTAGACCTTCGGACCCGACCTGAGAGAAATTTAAATTAACTGTATTTAGAAAATGCACTTTTGATCACTAGGGCCAAACCGGGTATCCGACTTGGATTTCGTCAGTTCTCACAAGTCACTTTCATCTCACAGGTCGTGTTGGAATGACCGGCATGCCGATCCGACCCGTATTTCATATTTTAGACTCCCGGACCCGACTTGAGAGAAATTTAAACTAATTGTATTTAGAAAATACACTTTTGAACGTTGGGGCCTAACCGGGTTTCCAATTTGGATTCCGTAAGTTCTGACAAGTCACTTTCATCTCCCAGGTCATGTTGGAATGATCGGCACGCCGATCCGACATGTATTTCAGATTTTAGACCCCCGGACCCGACTTGAGAGAAATTTAAACTAATTGTATTTAGAAAATACACTTTTGAATGTTGGGGCCTAACCGGGTTTCCAATTTGGATTTCGTAAGTTCTGACAAGTCACTTTCATCTCCCAGGTCATGTTGGAATGATCGGCACAGCCGATCCGACATGTATTTCAGATTTTAGACCCCCGGACCCGACTTGAGAGAAATTTAAACTAATTGTATTTAGAAAATACACTTTTGAACGTTGGGGCCTAACCGGGTATCCAATTTGGATTCCGTAAGTTCTGACAAGTCACTTTCATCTCCCAGGTCGTGTTGGAATGATCGACACGCCGATCCGACCTGTATTTCAGATTTTAGACCCCCGGACCCGACTTGGGAGAAATTTAAACTACGTGTATTTAGAAAATACAGTTTTGAGTGTTGGGGCCAAACCGGGTATCCGATTTGGATTCCGTCAGTTCTGACAAGTCACTTTCATCTCCCAGGTCATGCTGGAATGACCGACATACCGATCTGAGGCGTATTTCATATTTTAGACCCACGGACCCGACTTGAGAGAAATTTAAACTAACTGTATTTAGAAAATACACATTTGAGCATTGGGGCCAAACCGGGTATCTGATATGGATTCCGTCAGTTCTGACAAGTCACTTTCATCTCCCAGGTCGTGTTGGAATGACTGGCACACCGATCTAAGTCGTATTTCATATTTTAGACCTCCGGACCTGACTTGAGAGAAATTTAAACTAACTGTATTTAGAAAATACACTTTTGAGCATTGGGGCCAAACCGGGTATCCGATATGGATTCCGTCAGTTCTGACAAGTCACTTTCATCTCTCAGGTCGTGTTGGAATGACCGGCACGCCGATCCGACCCGTATTTCATATTTTAGACCTCCGGACCCGACTTGAGAGAAATTTAAACTAACAGTATTTAGAAAATACACTTTTGAGCATTGGGGCCAAACCGGGTATCCGATATGGATTCCGTCAGTTCTGACAAGTCACTTTCATCTCTCAGGTCGTGTTGGAATGACCGACACTCCGATCTGACCCGTATTTCTTATTTTAGACCTTCGGACCCGACCCGAGAGAAATTTAAATTAACTGTATTTATAAAATGCACTTTTGATCACTAGGGCCAAACCGGGTATCCGATTTGGATTTCGTCAGTTCTAACAAGTCACTTTCATCTCACAGGTCATGTTGGAACGACCGGCACGCCGATCCGACCCGTATTTCATATTTTAGACCCCCGGACCCGACTTGAGAGAAATTTAAACTAACTGTATTTAGAAAATACACTTTTGAGCGTTGGGGCCAAACCGGGTATCCGATTTGAATTCCGTCAGTTCTGACAAGTCACTTTCATCTCCCAAGTAGTGTTGGAATGACCGGCATGCCGATCCGACCCGTATTTCATATTTTAGACCTCCGGACCCGGCTTGAGAGAAATTTAAATTAACTGTATTTAGAAAATGCACTTTTGATCACTGGGGCCAAACCGGGTATCTGATTTGGATTCCGTCAGTTCTGACAAGTCACTTTCATCTCCCAGTTCATGTTGGAATGACCAGCACGCCGATCTGACTGGTATTTCATATTTTAGACCCCCGGACCCGACTTGAGAGAAATTAAAACTAACAATATTTAGAAAATACACTTTTGAGCATTGGGGCCAAACCGGGTATCCGATATGGATTCCGTCAGTTCTGACAAGTCACTTTCATTTCCCAGGTCGTGTTGGAACGACCGGCACGCAATGACCGGCACGCCGATCTGACCCGTATTTCATATTTTAGACCCCCGGACCCGACTTGAGAGAAATTTAAACTAACTGTATTTAGAAAATACACTTTTGAGCATTGGGGCCAAACCGGGTATCCGATTTAGATTCCGTAAGTTATGACAAGTCACTTTCATCTCCTAGGTCGTGTTGGAATGACCGGTACGCCGATCCGACCCGTATTTCTTATTTTAGACCCCCGGACCCGACTTGAGGGGATTTTAAACTAACTGTATTCAGAAAATACACTTTTGAGCGTTGGGGCCAAACCGGGTATCCGATTTAGATTCCGTCAGTTATGACAAGTCACTTTCATCTCCCAGGACATGTTGGAATGACCGCCACGCCGATCCGACCCATATTTCATATTTTAGACCCCCGGACCCGACTTCAGAGAAATTTAAACTAACTGTATTTAGAAAATACACTTTTGAGCGTTGGGGCCAAACCGGGTATCCGATTTGGATTCCGTCAATTCTGACAAGTCACTTTCATCTCCCAGGTCGTGTTGGAATGACCGGCACGCCGATCGGACCCGTATTTCATATTTTTGACCTTCGGACCCGACCTGAGAGAAATTTAAATTAACTATATTTAGAAAATGTACTTTTGATCATGAGGGCCAAACCGAGTATCCGATTTGGATTCCGTAAGTTCTGACAAGTCACTTTCATCTCCCAGGTCATGTTGGAATGATCGGCACGCCGATCCGACATGTATTTCAGATTTGAGACCCCCGGACCCGACTTGGGAGAAATTTAAACTAAGTGTATTTAGAAAATACACTTTTGATCGCTGGTCCCAAACTGGATATCCAATTTAGATTCCGTCAGTTCTGACAAGTCACTTTTATCTCCCAGGTCGTGTTGGAATGACCGACACGCCGATCCGACCCATATTTCATATTTTAGACCTCCGGACCCGAATTGGGTGAAATTTAAATTAACTATAGTTAGAAAATGCACTTTTGATCGCTGGGGCCAAACCGGGTATCCGATTTGGATTCCGTCAGGTCTGACAAGTCACTTTCATCTCCCAGGTCATGTTGGAACGGTCGGCATGCCGACCCGACCTGTATTTCAGATTTTAGACCCCCGGACCCGACTTGGGAGAAATTTAAACTAACTGTATTTAGAAAATACACTTTTGATCGCTGGGGCCAAACCGGGTATCCAATTTGGATTCCGTCAGTTCTGACAAGTCACTTTCATCTCCCAGGTCGTGTTGGAACGACCGGCACGTCGATCCGACCTGTATTTCATATTTTAGACATCCGGAAACCTGGTCACATGAAAAGTGAATGTCCAGAGCTGCAAGCTAAGGCTCCCGGATACCAGAAGAAGATGGTGCACAAGAAGAAGAAAGCCATGCTATGCACATGGAGTGACGAGGAGGAGGATCCAGAAGCCACCTCGTCCAGTGAAGATGAAGAGAAGACTTGCCTCATGGCCAACCATGAGGAAGAGGTAATGAACTTATTTGAGAATTTTACTTTGGATGATTGGGAGGACGCTTATGGCGACCTGTTAGCTAAATATAATTTTCTAACCAAGGAGCACAGAATGCTTAAACGAAAGTTTCACTCTGTTTCTGAGGAACACTCTATTGCTGTTACGGACAACATGAAAATCAAGGAGATGGCCATTGAGTTAGATCAGGGTAGAAGTGAGATCGAGAAGTTTAGAATGGAAAGAGAGGAAAATCTAGCTAGGATGAATGAGCTGAAGAGTAAAACTGAAGAGAGTAAAAAGGAGTTTAGACTGATTACAGAAAAATATGAGGCGGTTAGAAAAATATCAAGAACTCCTGGACCAATGTAATGAGCTTCAGAAGGAGATTGAGGACAAAAGAAAAATGCTAGAAAAATTTACAGAGGCGAGAAACAATCTGGATGCCCTTCTGGGGTCGAGAGTAAACTTCAATAGGGAAGGATTAGGATACAGTCCCACAAGTAAAAAACCCTTTGAATTCAGAACTGTCACGTTCTGCCCCGCCAAGGGCAAAGAAAAATTGGAAACCCCATCCAGCTCCAAATCTGTCTCCACATTGAAGGTTTCGACCAGCAAATCTACTCAACCCACTGGTCAGCAGACTAAGTCAGGAAATCCTGAGACTAGAACTGTTCCTGTGCAACAGGTGTGGAACAAGGGTTCTCACACGACCATTCCTATTGATGTCACTAGAAAGGTGAACAGTTTCGCTAAGAAAATTCAGCATGATAGTTATCAAGGAAAGCATGCGAACATGCATCACCTTCAACACAATTCTCATTTGAATAAAAATGGCTACATGAATTATGCTCAGCACACACGTGTTTCCTCTAAGAGGCCAAACAACAATTTCTCTACTCGGAAACAGCATAATTTTAATAGGAATAGGCTCATTCAACACCCACTGAGAAATGCCAAGAAGGAAGAATCAATTTACATGAAACCTCTGAAAAGAACAGTAAAACAAATGTGGGTTCCTAAGTGTGATTTGGATAAATTGAAAAATGTCTTTGGACCCAATTTGAATTGGGTCCCACATTACTTTGTCTGAACTTTCGCAGGTTAGCCTGGCAGCCGAGCATAACAAGTGGTATCTTGACAGCGGCTGTAGCAGGCACATGACAGGAGACCGGTCCAAATTTAGCAAACTGAAAATGAAGTTTGGGGGCCTGGTCAAATTCGGTGGAAATAACAGAGGAAGAATAATTGGAATTGGTACAATTGGTAAGTCCTCTACTAACTCCATTGAAGATGTGTATCTTGTAGAAGGACTTCAGCACAACTTGATAAGTACTAGTCAACTCTGCGACAAAGGACACAAGGTACTCTTTGACAACAACTCCTGTACTGTTTTTGAGCTGAATTCTGATAACGTCATGTTCAAAGGTCATAGAGTAAACAATGTATACATCGTAGACCTGGATGATAATCTTGAAACTCACTTGTGTATGTCTGCTAATTCTGAACAGGTTGCGTTTGACTGGCATAGGCGTCTAGGCCATGCTAGTTTGTCGACATTGAATAAACTGTCTAAGCATAACCTAGTTAGAGGTTTGCCCCGAATAAGATTTCAGTTAGGATCTAAGCTATGTGATGCTTGTGCACTAGGTAAACAGACTCGTGCAGTTTTTAAGTTGAGAACTGAGAATCTTTCATCTAAACCGCTGCAGCACTTGCACATGGATCTCTTTGGTCCTACTCACATACAAAGTTTGTCAGGTAAGAGATATGGATTAGTCATAGTGGATGACTACACTAGATTCTCTTGGTTGTTCTGTTTAGCAAATAAAAATGATGCTTTTGTTCACTTTGAAGAACTTTTCAATAAAATCAAACTGCAAGGTGAACATAATATCATTACTATTCAGTCTGACCACGGAGGAGAGTTTGAAAACTCTTCATTTTCTGAATTTTGCTCAAAAGAGGGAGTGACTCACAGATTCTCTTCTCCCAGGACACCGGAGCAGAACGGAATTGTTGAGAGAAGAAACAGGTCAATAATTGAAATGGCCAGGACTATGCTGATTGAGAGTGGACTTCCAAGGAGATTTTGGGCTGAAGCTGCGAACACTGCATGTTACATTCTGAACCGAGCCTTGGTAAGACCTACTCATAGGAAAACTCCTTATGAACTTCTCAAGGGTAAGCAGCCAAACATTTCTTACATTAAAGTTTTTGGCTCGAAATGTTTTATTCACAATAATGGTAAGAATGGGTTGGACAAATTTGAAGCAAGGAGCTCTCCTGGAATTTTTCTCGGATATTCAGAAACTTCAAGGGCTTACAGAGTTTTCAATAAAGCTGACCAAACTGTTGAAGAAACACCGCATGTAGTGTTTGATGAAAATGGTTTCTCTAACAAAGTGATGGATGATGACAGGGAGCCATCTAATGAGGGAGATTTCTTGGAGAGAATTGAAGAAGAAGAAATGTAGCCAGCTGCTCAACCAGAAAACTCACAGCAAGAAGGAGCAGCTGAAGTAGGTGAACCCTCAGGTGAGATAATATTTCACAAAAACCACCCTAGTGAAAATGTCATAGGAAATTTGCATGATCCTCCTAGGACTAGGTCTCATTTTAGAATTGTCCAAGAACAGGACTTAGCTGCATTGGTATCTCAGGTGGAACCCAAATCTGTGGAAGAAGCCTTAAAACATGATTCTTGGGTATCCGCCATGAGTGAGGAATTAAATCAATTTGAGAAAAATATTGTATGGGAACTAGTTCCCAGACCTGATAACACTCATGTCATTGGCACTAAATGGATTTTCAAGAATAAAGTTGATGAGAACGGAGCTATCTCTAGAAACAAAGCAAGACTTGTAGCTCAAGGCTACAGTCAGGAATTTGGTGTGGATTTTGATGAATCCTATGCCCCAGTGGCTAGGATGGAAGCTATACGAACTCTACTTGCATTTGCATGCTCTAGGAACCTTCGACTGCAGCAGATGGATGTCAAAAGCGCATTCTTAAATGGGATATTGAAGGAAGAGGTATATGTTGAACAACCTCCAGGTTTTAATTTCTCTGTTCAGCCTAACATGGTTTTTAGGTTGAATAAAGCCCTCTATGGATTGAAGCAGGCTCCCCGAGCCTGGTATGAGAGACTTTCTGAATTTCTCTTGAGCAAGGGCTACACTCGAGGTAAGGTTGACCAAACCCTCTTCACCAAAAATCTCGGAAAGGATTTAATAGTGGTCCAGGTATATGTTGATGATATCATCTTCGGATCTAACAATTCAACATTGTGTAAAGAATTTTCTGAATCTATGTCTCATGAATTTGAAATGAGTTTAGTTGGCGAACTAAAGTATTTTCTTGGGCTGCAGGTCAAACAGATGGAGGATGGTTGTTTCATAAATCAAACCAAGTACACTCTGGAGATGCTGAAAAGGTTTGGAATGACCAACCTCAAGACTATCTCAACACCCATGGGCACCAACTCCTCACTGGATTCTGACGAAAAAGGTAAAGAAGTGGACGCTAAATTATATAGAGGTATGATCGGTTCACTCCTCTACTTAACAGCATCCAGGCCTGACATTCAATTTAGTGTAGGGATGTGTGCCAGATACCAGTCTAGGCCTACTGAATTACATTTGGCAGCTGTAAAAAGAATCTTTAGATACTTATCTGCTACCCATGATCTAGGTCTTTGGTATCCTGCATCATGTAGTTTAGATCTCATTGCATATACAGATGCAGATTATGCAGGATGTAAATTGGACAGGAAAAGTACTAGTGGTCACTGCGAATTTTTAGGAGGATGCCTAGTCTCTTGGGGATCCAAGAAGCAACACTCTGTGGCTCTTTCTACTGCTGAAGCTGAGTATGTGGCAGCAGGGAGCTGTGGCACACAGGTTATATGGATAAAACACCAGCTTCTGGATTACTCAGTTGAGCTAGGTTGCACTTCCAATTTTTTGTGACAATACTAGTGCAATAAACATTGCAAAGAATCCTGTACTTCATTCTCGAACTAAACACATCGAAATCAGGCATCATTTTATTCGTGATGAAGTAGCTAGGAAGACCTTTGAATTGATCCATGTTGGCACTAACTCACAAATTACAGATATTTTCACTAAGCCACTGGATACTGAAAAATTTAGCACATTGCGCAGAGAATTAGGTATTTACAGAATTTCATGATTGAATAATTGATCTCTAAATAATCTGTCATGTGCTCTTATGTTCATCTTTTCTCATTATCAGTTGCTGAAAATAACCTCATTATGGGTATTTGATGATACACTCGTACTGATTGATACCACTTTGCTTTCCTTGAGGTGTTTTGAGGGTTGTCTTGGTTAAGTCTGAGTTGGTGTCAAGGTCTCAGGGGGAGCTAGATTAATAATTGGTGTCATGCTCTTTTGGCCAAATCTGAACATACTCTGAACGGACTTTTGCTGACCTTATAAGAGAATCGGTTTGAGTAGGTGGATAAAAGAATTTTTTGAATGTTTTATCCGTTAAGACTTTTCATCTAATTTCTTGTTGGAATTTCGGCTGTTAGTCCCACTGAGATCAAAATCTGAATTCAAGACTATCTTCCTACACTGTAACTGACTTCTGATCTAGCCAGTACAGCATACCTACTTAGTCTAAGTTGAGTCCGAAATGAGGTATATAGTGTTTTTGTCTGAAAAACTTTGGATCTGGTGTATTGTTCTGAAACTGAGTCAAGACTAATTTTCAAAGCTTAAAGTGCAGTTTAATGAAAAAAAAAATCCATGAAAGAAGTTTTACAAATCTTGTTATCTGTTCATTGAGTAACTGGGACTTTCATCAATGAAGTGAAAGAATTCCATGTCATGAGATGGCAGTAAATCAGGCTTATTTAGCTGTCTTGATCATACAGAGCTATGGTATATATCTGGTTAGTAACTGGGGTGTCTGGCCTCTGGTAAAGGTGTCACCTTAATGTCAACACCAGTTAGAATACTATCTCTGTCCTCTTGTCAGAAGGGGTAATGTGGTCTTGCCACCAAGTAACTGGGGATTCCTGCCTCTAAACAAGGTGTCTCCCTAATGTCAAAGGTGTACTTGACAGATTTATCTTTGATCTTGACCACCTTTGAAAAATTTTCTTTCTCTTGGTATCCAGATTCTGTTCACTTGGCATTTTGGTCTTGGTTTGTTTGTTTTCAATACCACAGGTCTTTGTTTTTCCTGACTTCCTTGCTTTATACTCTCTGAGTAAAGACTTACTCTGACCATACTGGTATCTTGTACCTTACTTACTTAGAATCTGGTTCTGTGTATGGAGCAAATCTTCATTCACTATTTTACACGGTCTGACTAACTGATCCTCAAAATCCTCACATAAAATTAATGGCGTTCTTAATTGCTTAAACATCTAAATAACTCTCCTTTATTAGCCATACTCTCTATTGTTTTCTCTCCACTGTCAGCAATTATCTTTTCGTGATATCTTCAGACCTGCCCCTAGTTTTTGATGATGTCAAAGGGGGAGAGTGGTATCAAGTGTCTTGGTTGTGCTTTTGTGCTTTGCTGAGGGGGAGCGAAAGATAAGTGTCCTGAGTTTTCTAGTCAGAGGAAAGTGGTTGTTGTGTTCAGGGGGAGCTCTTGGGAGTCGTCAGAAGAGGCGAGTGTGTTGTGTGTCTGCATTGCTTATTTTCACAGCTTATCTTCATGCACTTCATCTCTGTTATTTAATATAGTGTTGCCATCATCAAAAAGGGGGAGATTGTTGGACTTTTGTGACCTCCCTAGTGTTTTGATGATGAGCATCACTATGTTAAATATTGTTATTTTTAATCAGATATCATGAGTAATGTTATGCATTAGAACTTTCCATGATTAATAAGAAAAACTGCTATGAGTTAAATACCCTGCATGTCCGTACTGTTCCTTTCATTCTTCGTGTTGGTTGTGTTCACTTCACTTCGTGATGTCTTTTTCAACATCGTGTTGTTCCAACAATGCTTGTTTGTTGTCTTCGTGTCGTGTTTTGTTCCAGCGCGTGCTGAACACTGCAGCACCTCGTGCTGTTTTCTGTACCACCTCGTGTCGCTCCATCCTTGTCACCCCTAATTCTTCAAAGTCTATACGCTGGATCGTCCTTCTGTGTGTCTCATTCAAAGTCTATACATCCACCGTCTTACCCAGCGTCTTATGCAAGTCTGTACAGCCTCTGCGTTTCAAAGTCCAATTGTTGCACTATCAAGTCTGTACATTGCCTTCAAGGCATCAAGTCTATACAGTGGACTGTGCTTCATGCATTGGACAAGTCTGTACATCGACCTGTTCACTCGTTTGAGCAAGTCTATACATTGCATTGCCTTACCTACGTTCAAGACCACCAAGTCTATACATTGGGTAAAGTCTACACATCGCCTCGGTCACTTGCTTCAAACTCTATACAATGTGAACATTCATGTCTGTACAGACTTCACCTCATCTCAAGTCGAGTCTATCTGTGTTGTCTCCATGTCGTTCTTAGTTCGAGTCGTTTCTTTGTTATGTCTGTCTTCGTGTTGCTTCTCCTAGACCTCGTGTCTTTCTTGTTTTGAAACCACACTTCATGTCGGTTTCTGTTTTCGTGTTTCTCTTGTGTTTGTGTCCGCGTGTTGTTTTGCTTCTACCTTCGTCCAGGTTTCCTCTGACCGCGTGTCTTCCTTTTTACCTCGTGCTGTTCTCTTTCTACTTCGTGTCGTTCTCTTTGTGGTGTTAGTTTTATTATAATGTATCTCGTGTCGTTCTCTTCATAGTGTTTGTTTTGTTACAGTTCTACTTCGTGTCGTTCTCTTTGTGGTGTTAGTTTTATTATAATGTATCTCGTGTCGTTCTCTTCATAGTGTTTGTTTTGTTCAGTGATACTTTGTGTCGTTCTCTTTTTACTTCGTGCTGTTTGCATCTGACCTCGTGTCATTCTCTCCTTGTCACGTACTGTAATAATCTTGTGTATCTCGTGTCGTTCTCAGTAAAATGCATCTCGTATTACTATCACATACCTCATGCAGTTTTAGTTCTTGTGGCCCTCAGTGTTAATGGCTTTTATCTCCTTGCAGGTCCGAGGAAGAACATTCACCTGTGTCTGGGCTGCACGTGATCCGATACTAAAGGAACCAATGCTATAAGGGCACGTGGCAAGAAGGTTCTGGATGAAGCGTGGGAGGCACACGCATTCTGCACCTTATCCACCTGCTGCTGCGGCTATATAAGGAAGCCTTCGTCCACAGATGAAGGCTGATCGAAAGAAAAAAGCAAAAGAGGAGAAGTGAAGAGAGTTCGATCCAGAAGAAAAGAAAGAGAAGAAGAGCAGAAGGAAAAGAAGAGAAAGAAAGAGTTAGAGAGCTCGTAAGGGTGAAGAGAAAAAGAAAGTGAGAGAGAAGAGAAGAGGAAGAGAAGCTTACCTGAAGATCTGTCAACTGGACCGTGGATCAGATCCAGGCCAGTCAGCTCCGTTGAGAGCCACATTGTGCATTTCGCTTTTCAGCGTCTGTTTGCTGAAGTTATCTTTCATTTCGTGTTTCTGTTTTTCTTCTTATTTGGTTTTCCTTGTTCTTTCGATTCTCAGTAGTGAGGTCGGGTTCCTCCTGTGGATCAGGAGAAGGGAGATCTGATCTCCGGTTGCAAGTAGCTGGGAGCTACTTGTGGGTTCCCTCTGGTCAGAGGAAGGGAGACTTGTCTCCAGTTCTGGGCTTGCGGGTTGCAAGTCCAGGGGTCCCTCCAGTTGGGAGGAAGAGGGGAGGCTGTTCCCCTGGTCAAGCTGTGTGGCAGCAACTGTTTGCAGACTGAGTCTGCTTGTCTAGCATTGGCTAGTGAAGCCTCACTCCGGTTGGGAGTGAGGGGTGGATGTAGGTCTGGAGGACCGAACCACCTAAAAATCTATTGAGCAGTGGTTTGCTTTGTGTGCTTGCTTCCGCTAGATGCTTGGATAGGCGCCCTCCTTGTGTTTGCTCTTACGTTTAATTGAATTTGTTTCATTCTGTGTTTGCATCTAGCATCTGAGTTTTCAATTGGCCTTTATTCATTGAAGGATACATTCACCCCCCTCTGTATCCGGGCCTAGTACCCTAACACGCCGATCCGACCCGTATTTCATATTTTAGACCCCCGGACCCGACTTCAGAGAAATTTAAATTAACTGTATTTAGAAAATGTACTTTTGATCACTGGGGCCAAACCGGGTATCCGATTTAGATTCCGTCAATTCTGACAAGTCACTTTCATCTCTCAGGTCATGTTGGAATGATCGGCACGCCGATCCGACATGTATTTCAGATTTTAGACCCCCGGACCCGACTTGGGAGAAATTTAAACTAAGTGTATTTAGAAAATACACTTTTGATCGCTAGGGCCAAACCGGATATCCGATTTGGATTCCGTCAGTTCTGACAAGTCACTTTCATCTCCCAGGTCATGTTGGAATGACCGGCACGCCGATCTGACCCGTATTTCATATTTTAGAACCTCGGACCTGACTTGAGAGAAATTTAAACTAACTGTATTTAGAAAATACACTTTTGAGCATTGGGGCCAAACCGGGAATCCGATATGGATTCCGTCAGTTCTGACAAGTCACTTTCATCTCCCAAGTCGTGTTGGAACAACCGGAACGCCGATCCGACCCGTATTTCTTATTTTAAACCCCCGGACCCGACTTGAGAGAAATTTAAACTAACTGTATTTAGAAAATACACTTTTGAGCGTTGGGGCCAAACCGGGTATCCGATTTGGATTCCGTCAGTTCTGACAAGTCACTTTCATCTCTCAGGTCGTGTTGGAATGACCGGCACGCCGATCCGACCCGTATTTCATATTTTAGACCCCCGGACCCGACTTTAGAGAAATTTAAACTAACTGTATTTAGAAAATACACTTTTGAGCATTGGGGCCAAACCGGATATCCGATTTGGATTCCGTCAATTCTGACAAGTCACTTTCATCTCCCAGGTCGTGTTGGAATGACCGGCACGCCGATCCGACCCGTATTTCATATTTTAGACCTTCGGACCCGACCTGAGAGAAATTTAAATTAACTGTATTTAGAAAATGCACTTTTGATCACTAGGGCCAAACCGGGTATCCGATTTGGATTTCGTCTGTTCTGACAAGTCACTTTCATCTCACAGGTCATGTTGGAATGACCGGCACGCCGATCCGACCCGTATTTCATATTTTAGACCCCCGGACCCGACTTGAGAGAAATTTAAACTAACTGTATTTAGAAAATACACTTTTCAGCGTTGGGGCCAAACCGGGTATCCGATTTGGATTCCGTCAGTTCTGACAAGTCACTTTCATCCCCCAGGTCGTGTTGGAATGATCGGCACATCGATCCGACCCATATTTCATATTTTAGACCCCCGAACCCGACTTGAGAGAAATTTAAACTAACTGTATTTAGAAAATACACTTTTGAGCGTTGGGGCCAAACCGGGTATCCGATTTGGATTCCGTAAGTTCTGACAAGTCACTTTCATCTCCCAGGTCGTGTTGGAACAACCGACACGCCGATCCGAACCGTATTTTATATTTTAGACCCCCGGACCCGACTTGAGAGAAATTTAAACTAACTGTATTTAGAAAATACACTTTTGAGCGTTGGGGCCAAACCGGGTATCCGATTTAGATTCCGTAAGTTCTGACAAGTCACTTTCATCTCCCAGGTCATGTTGGAATGATCGGCATGCCGAGCCGACATGTATTTCAGATTTGAGACCCCCGGACCCGACTTGGGAGAAATTTAAACTTAGTGTATTTAGAAAATACACTTTTGATCGCTGGGCCCAAACCGGGTATCCGATTTGGATTCCGTCAGTTCTGACAAGTCACTTTCATCTCCTAGGTCATGTTGGAATAATCGACACGCCGATCCGACCCGTATTTCATATTTAAGACCTCCAGACCCGACTTGGGAGAAATTTAAACTAATTGTATTTAGAAAATACACTTTTGATCGCTGGGACCAAACTGGGTATCCGATTTGGATTCCGTCAGTTCTGACAAGTCACTTTCATCTCTCAGGTCGTGCTGGAACGACCGGCACGCCGATCCGACCCGTATTTCATATTTTAGACCTCCGGACCCGACTTGAGAGAAATTTAAACTAACTGTATTTAGAAAATACACTTTTGAGCGCTGGGGCCAAACCGCGTATCCGATTAGGATTCCGTCAGTTCTGACAAGTCACTTTCATCTTCCAGGTCGTGTTGGAACGATCGGCACACCGATCCGACCCGTATTTGATATTTTAGACCTCCGGACCCGACTTGAGAGAAATTTAAACTAACTGTATTTAGAAAATACACTTTTGAGCGTTGGGGTCAAACTGGGTATCCGATTTGGATTCCGTAAGTTGTGACAAGTCACTTTTATCTCCCAGGTCGTGTTGAAATGATCGGCACGCCGATCCGACCTGTATTTCAGATTTTAGACCCCCGGACCCGACTTGGGAGAAATTTAAACTAACTGTATTTAGAAAATACACTTTTTATCGCTGGGGCCAAACCGGGTATCCGATTGGGATTCCGTCAGTTCTGACAAGTCACTTTCATCTCCCAGGTCGTGTTGGAACGACCGGCACGTCGATCCGACCTGTATTTCATATTTTAGACATACGGACCCGACTTGAGAGAAATTTAAACTAACTGTATTTAGAAAATACACTTTTGATCGCTGGGGCCAAACTGGGTATCCAATTTAGATTCCGTCAGTTCTGACGAGTCACTTTCATCTCTCAGGTCGTGTTGGAATGACCGGCACGCCGATCCGACCCGTATTTCATATTTTAGACTGATTGCAGAAAAATATGAGGCGGTTAGAAAAGTTAATCAGGAACTCCAGGACCATTGTAATGAACTTCAGAAGGAGATTGAGGACAAAGGAAAAATGCTAGAAAAATTTACAGAGGGGAGAAACAATCTGGATGCCCTTCTGGGGTCGAGGGTAAACTTCAATAGGGAGGGATTAGGATACAAACCCACAAGTAAAAAATCCTTTGAATTCAAAACTGTCACGTTTTGCCCCGCCAAGGGCAAAGAAAAACTGGAAACCCCATCCAGCTCCAAATCGGTCTCTACATTGAAGGTTTCGACCAGCAAATCTATTCAATCCACTGGTCAGCTGACCAAGTCAGGAAATCCTGAGACTAGAACTGTTCCTGTGCAGCAGGTGTGTAACAAGGGTTTTCACACGACCATTCCTATTGATGTCACTAGAAAGGTGAACAGTTTCGCTAAGAAAATTCAGCATGATAGTTATCAAGGAAAGCATGCGAACATGCATCACCTTCAGCACAATTTTCATTTGAATAAAAATGGCTACATGAATTATGCTCAGCACACACGTGTTTCCTCTAAGAGGCCAAACAATAATTTCTCTGCTCGGAAACAGCATAATTTTAATAGGAATAGGCTCATTCAACACCCACTGAGAAATGCCAAGAAGGAAGAATCAATCTACATGAAATCTCTGAAAAGAACAGTAAAACAAATGTGGGTTCCTAAGTGTGATTTGGATAAATTGAAAACTATCTTTGGACCCAATTTGAATTGGGTCCCACATCACTTTGTCTGAACTTTCGCAGGTTAGCCTGGCAGCCGAGCATAACAAGTGGTATCTTGACAGCGACTGTAGCAGGCACATGACAGGAGACCGGTCCAAATTTAGCAAACTGAAAATGAAGTTTGGGGCCTTGGTCAAATTCGGTGGAAATAACAGAGGAAGAATAATTGGAATTGGTACAATTGGTAAGTCCTCTACTAACTCCATTGAAGATGTGTATCTTGTAGAAGGACTTCAGCACAACTTGATAAGTATAAGTCAACTCTGTGACAAAGGACACAAGGTACTCTTTGACCACAATTCCTGTACTGTTTTTGAGCTAAATTCTGATAACGTCATGTTCAAAGGTCATAGAGTAAATAATGTATACATCGTAGACCTGGATGATAATCCTGAAACTCACTTGTGTATGTCTGCTAATTCTGAACAGGTTGCGTTTGACTGGCATAGGCGTCTAGGCCATGCTAGTTTGTCTACAATGAATAAACTGTCTAAGCATAACCTAGTTAGAGGTTTTCCCCGAATAAGATTTCAGTTAGGGTCCATGCTATGTGATGCTTGTGCACTAGGTAAACAGACTCGTGTAGTTTTTAAGTTGAGAACTGAGTATCTTTCATTTAAACCGCTGCAGCACTTGCACATGGATCTCTTTGGTCCTACCTGCATACAAAGTTTGTCAGGTAAGAGATATGGATTAGTCATAGTTGATGACTTCACTAGATTTTCTTGGTTGTTTTGTTTAGCAAATAAAAATGATGCCTTTGTTCACTTTGAAGAACTTTTCAATAAAATCAAATTGCAAGGTGAACATAACATCATTACAATTCAGTCTGACCATGGAGGAGAGTTTGAGAACTCTTCATTTTCTGAATTTTGCTCAAGAGAGGGAGTGACTCACAAATTCTCTTCTCCCAGGACACCGGAGCAGAACGGAATTGTTGAGAGAAGAAACAGGTCAATAATTGAAATGGCCAGGACTATGCTGATTGAGAGTGGACTTCCAAGGAGATTTTGGGCTGAAGCTGCGAATACTGCATGCTACATTCTAAACCGAGCCTTGGTAAGACCTACTCATAGGAAAACTCCGTATGAACTTCTCAAGGGTAAGCAGCCAAACATTTCTTACTTTAAAGTTTTTGGCTCCAAATATTTTATCCACAATAATGGTAAGAATGGTTTGGACAAATTTGAAGCTAGGAGCTCTCCTGGAATTTTTCTCGGATATTCAGAAACCTCAAGGGCTTACAGAGTTTTCAATAAAACTGACCAAACTGTTGAAGAAACACCGCATGTAGTGTTTGATGAAAATGATTTCTCTAACAAAGTGATGGATGATGACAGGGAGCCATCTAATGAGGGAGATTTCTTGGAGAGAATTGAAGAAGAAGAAATGCAGCCAGCTGCTCAACCCGAAAACTCACAGCAAGAAGGAGCAACTGAGGTAGGTGAACCCTCAAGTGAGATAATATTTCACAAAGACCACCCTAGTAAAAATTTCATAGGTAATTTGCATGATCCTCCTAGGACTAGGTCTCATTTTAGAATTGTCCAAGAACAGGACTTAGCTGCATTGGTATTTCAGGTGGAACCCAAATCTGTGGAAGAAGCCTTAAAACATGATTCTTGGGTATCCGCCTTGTGTGAGGAATTAAATTAATTTGAGAAAAATATTATATGGGAACTAGTTCCCAGACCTGATAACACTCATGTCATTGGCACTAAATGGATTTTCAAGAATAAAGTTGATGAGAATGGAGCTATTTCTAGAAACAAAGCAAGACTTGTAGCTCAAGGCTACAGTCAGGAATTTGGTGTGGATTTTGATGAATCCTATGCCCCAGTGGCTAGGATGGAAGCTATACGAATTCTGCTTGCATTTGCATGCTCTAGGAACATTCGGCTGCAGCAGATGGATGTCAAAAGCGCATTCTTAAATGGGGTATTGAAGGAAGAGGTATATGTTGAACAACCTCCATGTTTTAATTTCTCTATTCAGCCTAACATGGTTTTTAGGTTGAATAAAGCCCTCTATGGATTGAAGCAGGCTCCCCGAGCCTGGTATGAGAGACTTTCTGAATTCCTCTTGAGCAAGGGCTACACTCGAGGTAAGGTTGACCAAACCCTCTTCACCAAAAATCTCGGAAAGGATTTAATAGTGGTCCAGGTATATGTTGATGATATCATCTTCGGATCTAACAATTCAACATTGTGTAAAGAATTTTCTGAATCTATGTCTCATGAATTTGAAATGAGTTTAGTTGGCGAACTAAAGTATTTTCTTGGGCTGCAGGTCAAACAGATGGAGGATGGTTGTTTCATAAATCAAACCAAGTATACTCTAGAGATGCTGAAAAGGTTTGGAATGACCAACCTCAAGACTATCTCAACACCCATGGGCACCAACTCCTTACTGGATTCAGACGAAAAAGGTAAAGAGGTGGATGCTAAATTATATAGAGGTATGATCGGTTCACTCCTCTACTTAACAGCATCCAGGCCTGACATTCAATTTAGTGTAGGGATGTGTGCCAGATACCAGTCTAGGCCTACTGAATTGCATTTGGCAGCTGTAAAAAGAATCTTTAGATACTTATCTGCTACCCATGATCTAGGTCTTTGGTATCCTGTATCATGTAATTTAGATCTCATTGCATATACAGATGCAGATTATGCAGGATGTAAATTGGACAGGAAAAGTACTAGTGGTCACTACGAATTTTTAGGAGGGTGCCTAGTCTCTTGGGGATCCAAGAAGCAACACTCTGTGGCTCTTTCTACTGCTGAAGCTGAGTATGTGGCAGCAGGGAGCTGTGGCACATAGGTTATATGGATAAAACACCAGCTTCTGGATTACTCAGTTGAGCTAGGTTGCACTTCCATCTTTTGTGCAATACTAGTGCAATAAACATTGCAAAGAATCCTGTACTTCATTCTCGAACTAAACACATCGAAATCATGCATCATTTTATTCGTGATGAAGTAGCAAGGAAGACCTTTGAATTGATCCATGTTGGCACTAACTCACAAATTGCAGATATTTTCACTAAGCCACTGGATACT
Organism: Amorphophallus konjac; assembly: GCA_022559845.1. Lineage (NCBI taxonomy): Eukaryota > Viridiplantae > Streptophyta > Magnoliopsida > Alismatales > Araceae > Amorphophallus > Amorphophallus konjac. The sequence goes on along the minus strand of JAHNEJ010001724.1, from coordinate 149,330 downwards.
GAAAAATTTAGCACATTGCACAGAGAATTAGGTATTTACAGAATTTCATGATTGAATAATTGATCTCTAAATAATCTGTCATGTGCTCTTATGCTTATTTTTTCTCATTATCTGTTGCTGAAAATAACCTCATTATGGGTGTTTGCTGATTCACTCGTACTGATTGATACCACTTTGTTTTCTTTGAGGTGTTTTGAGGGTTGTCTTGGTTAAGTCTGAGTTGGAGTCAAGGTCTCAGGGGGAGCTAGATTAATAATTGGTGTCATGCTCTTTTGGCCAAATCTGAACATACTTTGAACGGACTTTTGCTGACCTTATAAGAGAATCAGTTTGAGTAGGTGGATAAAAGAAATTTTTGAATGTTTTATCCGTTAAGACTGTTCATCTAATTTCTTGTTGGAATTTCAGCTGTTAGTCCCACTGAGATCAAAATCTGAATTCAAGACTATCTTCCTACACTGTAACTGACTTCTGATCTAGCCAGTACAGCATACCTACTTAGTCTAGATAAGTCCGAAATGAGGTATATAGTGCTTTTGTCTGAAGAACTTTGGAGCTGGTGTATTGTGCTCAAACTGAATCAAGACTAATTTACAAGGTTTCAAGTGCAGTTTAATGAAAAATTCATGAAAGAAGTTTTAACAACCTTGTTAACTGTTCATTGAGAAACTAGGACTTTCATCAATGAAGTGAAAGTATCCCATGTCATGAGATGGCAGTATAAATCAGGCTTAATTAGCTGTCTTGATCATACAGAGTAATGGTACATATCTGGTTAGTAACTGGGGTGTCTGGCCTCTGGTAAAGGTGTCACCTTAATGTCAACACCAGTTAGAATACTATCTCTGTCCTCTTGTCAGAAGGGGTAATGTGGTCTTGCCACCAAGTAACTGGGGATTCCTGGCTCTAAACAAGGTGTCTCCCTAATGTCAAAGGTGTACTTGACAGATTTATCTTTGATCTTGACCATCTGTGAAAAATTTTCTCCCTCTTGGTATCCAGATTCTGTTCACTTGGCATTTAGGTCTTGGTTTGTTTGTTTTCAATACCACAGGTCTTTGTTTTTCCGGACTTCCTTGCCTTATACTCTCTGAGTAAAGACTTACTCTGACCATACTGGTATCTTGTACCCTATTTGCTTAGAATCTGGTTCTGTGTATGGAGCAAATCTTCATTCACCATTTTGCACGCTTTCTGACTAACTGATCCTCAAAATCCTCACATAAAATTAATGGCTTTCTTAATTGCTTAAACATCTCAATAACTCTCCTTTATCAGCCATACTCTCTATTGTTTTCTCTCCACTGTCAGCAATTTTTCTTTCGTGATATCTTCAGACCTGCCCCTAGTTTTTGATGATGTCAAAGGGGGAGAGTGTCTTGCTTGTGCTTTTGTGCTTTGCTGAGGGGGAGCGAAAGATAAGTGCCCTGAGTTATCTAGTCAGAGGAAAGTAGATGTTGTGTTCAGGGGGAGCTCTTGGGAGTCGTCAGAGGAGGCGAGTGTGTTGTGTGTCTGCATTGCTTATTTTCACAGCTTATCTTCATGCACTTCATCTCTGTTATTTAATATAGTGTTGCCATCATCAAAAAGGGGGAGATTGTTGGACTTTTGTGACTTCCCTAGTGTTTTGATGATGAGCATCACTATGTTAAATATTGTTATTTTAATCAGGTATCTTGAGTAATGTTATGCATTTGAAATTTCCATGATTAACAGGAAAACTGCCATGAGTTAATACCTTGCATGTCCGTAATGTTCCCTTCATACTTCGTGTTGTTTGTGTTCATTACACTCCGTGTTGTCCTTTTATACGTCGTGTTGTTCCTATTATGTTTATTGGTTGTCTTCGTGTCGTTATTTGTTCCATCGCGTGCTGTACACTGTAGTACCTCGTACTGCTTTCTGTGCCACTTCGTGTCATTCCATCTGTGTCACCCCTTTATCTTCGAGTCTCTTGTTCTGGCCAAGTCTATACAGCCTCATCTTTACCTTCGTTTCAAGCCAAAGTCTACACATTGGCTTAGCGTCATGCATCAGTCTTCAAAGTCCATACAATGCACTGTAGCATGTTCGAAGCTAAGTCCATACATTGGTTTAAGCTTCCAAGTCTGTACATTGGCCTTTCAAGCTTTCCAAGTCTATTCATTGGCAGCTGAACTTTGAAGTCTATACATTGGTCTTCACTTCAAGTATGTACAGCCATTGTCTTGCCAAAGTATATACGTTGTGAACCCTCAAGTCTGTACAGACTTTGCCTTGTCCAAGTCTATACATCGTCCAGTTCTTTGGCAAGTCTATACCTTGTTTCAGTCCAAGTTGTTTTCGTGTGTATTCAAGTCTTTTTAGTAAAGTGTCGTTTCACCTCGTGCCGTTCTCTTTGCTGTTTGTTATGTCGTGTTGGTTTTGTATTCATGTCTTCGTGTTGTTTTTGTATTCGTGTCTTCGTGTTATTCTTGTGTTTATGTCCTCGTGTTGTTTCTTTCTATCTTCGTCCAGGTTCCTTCTGATCGCGTGTTTATCTACCGTTTCACTCCGTGAGACTTCCTTCTCACCTCGTGCTGTTCTCTTCTGACTTCGTGTCATTTTTCTTTGTAGTGTTAAGATTTATTATTGTGTATCTCGTGTCGTTCTCTTCGTAGTGTTTATTTTGTTACAGTGATACTTCATGTCGTTCTCTTTGTAGTGTTAGTCTTTTTAGTATGTATCTCGTGTCGTTCTCTTTTTACCTCGTGCTGTTTTCATCTGACCTCGTGTCATTCTCTCCTTGTCTCGTACTGTAATAATCTTGTGTATCTCGTGTCATTCTCAGTAAAGTGCATCTCGTATTGCTATCACATACCTCATGCAGTTTTAGTTCTTGTGGCCCTCAGTGTTAATGGTTTTTATCTCCTTGCAGGTCCGAGGAAGAACATTCACCGGTGTCTGGGCTGCACGTGATCCGATACTAAAGGAACCAATGCTATAAGGGCACGTGGCAAGAAGGTTCTGGATCAAGTGCGTGTTGAGTACGGACTGAATAGATCTAGAGGGGGGGTGAATAGATCTTTCCCCCTTTTTTCGATTTAATATCTATTGACTAAATGAGTTGCAGGTGATTGACGAATTACAGAACTAATGTTGATATCAATGAAGAAAACAAACACATAGAGAAGCACGCACACACATAAGCAAACCACAAGATAGGATTTTTAAGGTGGTTCAGTCTCTTCCCGAGACTTACATCCACCCCTTGCTTAACTCAAGCAAGGCTTCACTTATGAGAGCCTCTGATCTCAATCCAAAACACAAGACACCGCTGTCACACAGCTTGTTCCTGCTGACACACAGCTTGTACCAGCTGACACACAACTTGAATCCGCTGCCTCACAGCTTGACACTTGGTGTAAGGATGAATAGAAATGATGAGAAGGTGGGATGATGCAACAGGACTGAATATAGACTTTTGTAACAAAGTAAAGAATTCAGCCTGGGACTTAATCACATAAATAACAAGAGTAGACTCCCTGTAGAACTTCCAATCGGATGCCTTCAGCTGCTTTGCTGCTGGAGGTCGCACAGCTTCAAGCCCAGTCTTCCTTCTGCAGCAATGAGAATGCCTTTAGTCTTCTGCAGATTTCTGATTGATGGAGAGCCACTTCGTCCTGTGATGTAGGTGTGTTTCTTAGCTTCTGTTCTATGCTCTCTCTGTGTGCCTTCCTCCGCGATCAGTTGCCTTCTACTTTTTATGCAGATACTTTTTCAAGCCTGAAGCTCTTCCCGCTCAAATTCCAGATCGAGCGTCAATCTGCTAGAAAGCAGGGAGAAGGTTAAATCCGATCACTACAATAAGTTTGACCGCTTCTAAGCAAGATTCTCTCCTTGATTCCCGTGCGGAATCTCATCATTTGAACTACCCAACAACCTGCAACAACAATCTGCAGGTTTTAAGGAACCAAAACAGAATTCGGTTAGAGTTCGGTTCTGGACGCTATAACACCCGTGGTCGACCATGACACTGTCCCTGGTCGACAACGAGTAGTGTCCTGATGGCGGTTTCATTCTGGCTGACACTCGCGTCCCGTGGTCGACCACAGCCTTGTCGCTGGTCGACAAGGGGCAAATTCCAGATGGCCGTCAGTTCTGTCTGATGCTCTGTCTGTTCTGTGGTCGACCAGAAGTGGGGCTTTGGTCGACAGCCAAGGCACATGCAGAAGACGGATGACTTGAAGGTTTCTGGCTGGGTTCGTTGGTCGACCATAACCACTTCCCTGGTCGACAAGCGGCCTTTGACACTTCTTCTGATTTGTTGATTCCACTTGGATTTCAGTGGACCTGAAATTACTTAACATATCAGAAGTAACTTGAACTATCAGATTTATATTGAGTTAATCAAAAACATTGTTTGTCATCATCAAATAGTCATGAGTCCATTACTTTGAAGGAACAATCAAACCACTTGTATTTGTTATGAAACAAGATAGAACTTGATTAATCAAACATATCCTATTGTCATCATCAAAACCAAGGGATGCACAACATTCTCCCCCTTTTTGATGATGACAACCATGAGTCATTGTGACAAACAACAGATTATAAAATTCATTTGATATTGCATTCAAGGCTATCATAGCACAGATTTCATTCAGACAATTCGTTTGATGTGCCTTTCAAAAACTATAGCACTAATTACATGAGTGACTCAAAAAGGATAAAGACACTAAGGACACGTAGACAAAGTAAACTTGACATCTAGACACACATCTAGACACACAACTAGACACACAATGACACATAAAGTCCTATCTCCCCCTTTGTCAACAGCAAAAAGAAGATCATTTAAACAATCCCTCTGAGGAGGATGAGGAAGTCTCTGGCTTCACGTTCTCTTCCATGCGATCCAGCTTGTCAACAATGTGGGCATAAGAGAGTCTGAGCTTCTGGATCTCGGAGATAGTAGCATTGTGATACTTTTCATTCTGCTTGGTTGTGAACTCTATGCGGTTTCCCATTTCTTCTGACACTTGACCTAAGGTGCCAACTAGTCTGTTGAACCGAGAACTAGCATGGTCAGTGTGTTCCTTTTGCTTGATGAACCTGGCCTCCATCTGTTGTTCCAGCCTTTGGACTTTCTGCTCCAGGCGCCCGGTGGCAGCATTCATATTCTCTTGAAAGGAATGGAATTGGGTGGTGAGAGAGGACAACTGAGATGCTATCTGGAGAAGCACTCCGTGAGACTCAGTGTTGGAGGTGAAGGATGGTGGTGGAGCAGAAGTAGATGGAGTGGAGGTAGGTGGAACTTGGGTAGGTGGAACAGAATGAGATGGAGCTTGGGTAGGTGGAACAGAAGTGGATTGAGCATGAGTGGCAGCAGTGCCTGGATGCCAGGGCACTATAGAAAGGGAAGATGGAGGATGGGCAGTAGTGGTGGTAGTAGGGGTAGCTTGAGGCACCACAGGTGGAGGTGTGACAGTAGGGCTAACCTGTATAGGTGTATGTGGTGGAGAAGAGGGTGGCAATGGAGCCTTGGATTTGCCCTTGGATGGTAGAGTGCGCTGAATTTGGTCTCCTACCTTCTTAAACCCCAAAAATGTGGTCACGAAGTGAAAGTTGTAGACGTGCCATTTGGGAATTACAATGCGCGGAGCGTGAGGAAATGGTATTTTTGCTGCTTCCAGAATGGCAGATATGTGGGCAGCAAATGGAAGAGAATTCTGGGGATAATGTAGGATGTTTTGGAAGGTGTTTAGGATGAGCGTTATGAGGCGAATGGGTTGACAAGTGATGAGGCCATGGAGCAAAAATAGATGGAGGCGACTTACTTGATCTCTGGCGCCTCCTCTTGGTTGGATAATGGTGGTAAGAATGTGATGAAGCAATCTATGAAGAGGAGGGAAGGTGTTGGCATTCAGATACTTAGGGAGAACCTCAGGAGCTGGCTGGCCAGTGACGACGGTGTATGCAGCTCGGAAGTCAAAATCCTCAGGATTGAAGACGGCGCCATGTCTGGGAATCTTCAACGCTTTGTGGAGCAGTTTGACGTCGAGGCGGACGACGATGCCTTGAACTACGGTGTAGACCTGACCATCCACTATTTGCAAGTTGTGGTAGAATTCTTGCACAAGCTGAGGCGAATACTGAGTATGTGCCGAGACAAACGCTGTCCACTCTTGGGCTTCAAAAATTGGCAGTAGTTCTGGGAACATCTCCATCAGCTTCTCATCAGAGAAATCAACAATCCTTGGTGGCAGAACGGTCCGTGGCTTGAGAACTCCTGAAACTGGATGGACGATGGGTTCTTCTGAAGCTGGTACCTTCCTGCCTGAGTCAGCCGCCTCAGCCGTGGTCGACTTTTGAGGGGCCGATGGCGGACCCTGCGCGGCCCTCGGCTTGGAACGCTTGGACGGCTTCGAGGATTCAGCAGGGGCCTTCTCTCTTGTTCTCTTGGTAGACCGCGGAGCGTGCTTTGGAGACATGGTGGAGGGATGCGAGAGAGAGGCGAGAGAGAACTGGAGAGGAAGAATTTGAAAGAGGTAGAAGTCGGCGGATGAGAGAAAATTAGGGACCCAGCCGTGGCAATTTATAGGGTAGGGCAGTAGGGCTGGGTCTTAAAAAACTAGGATAGTGAACCATCACAATGCAGAAAACGAGCGGTCAGGATTTAATCAGCATAACTCAAATTTTTGGAAGATATTAAAGTGTACTCCCTTTCTTTAATAGAACACTTATGGAACCTTTCCACCCTTATGCAAAGACCACCTTGTGACCAAATAGAGTGGGTATTGTAGTTCAATGAATTTGAAAGTATTGCACCAATAAATTGACTCCCCATATCCAATTTCTTTCACATGGCTCCTTGAACTTATAATATATTTCAAGAGATAATTTGACTAACTATGCTAGCTGAACAGTGTTTTGTACTTTTATTTGCATGCTATGCTTTAGGTCAACCATTTTCTCTGCCTTTGTGATAACTTTTTGAATCATTTGAGAGTTGTGGTCAGGTTTATCACATGCTTTTCTACACGAGGAGACACGCTTTTTACACGCCAGAAACCCCGGCTACTTAGCATGCCTAACCATTCCACTAATGACTGGGACACACCTTTTATCCGTGAGGATATACGTTTATCAGACGCCAATATCCCCAGTTACTCAGTATGCCCAATCAATATTTTTGAAAGCAGCAGAGTTAGATTGGATCTTCATGACACACTTGTCTCCCATCTATTGTTCAGCCAATTTTTTTGCTTTGAGATGGAGAACAGTAGTTTCTCAGAACTCAATCCATTGCTCTACCAAGAAGGCAGAATTATGGCGTATTCCATGTTCATACATGTTATATTTGAGTTTATTTTTACTGTCCAACACAGACACAGGTAGAGAAATAGTCTCATTACTAAAAATCATAAGTCCTCAAAATCTTGTGACAGAGTCATAGTTATGGTTTGAATTTATTGCAGTAGTACAGTTCAAATTCTCATTACTACACTCAACCTCTACTCTTAATGATTACCTTGGTGATTTTATTGAAAGATATGGTTAGGTTTTTCAATGTTTTATCAAGGAATGAGTTTACACTTTTTCTCCCCCTCAATTTGTGAGTCCTTGCTGAAGATAAAAAAATGTTGGCCATGAAGAGATATAGAGACACAAGGGATGGGAAGTATGGATAAGGATGAATGAGTGAAGAATCTGAGCACAAAAGTTCACTTAGTTCAGAGGATTTCCTAGCAGAGCCAGCAGCCTTTTTAGATCCATTTTCCCTTGTTCAGATCCTCTGTCGACCATAGAGTTGCCTTTGGTCGACCTCTGTGCTGTCACAGAAGCTGCCTGATGAGTAGTCACCTGTGGTCTGCTTTCTGACAATTCTGTTGTCGACCATGGGACCGCCTGTGGTCGACAGCTGCGAAGTCACAGAACCAACTATTTCCTGTCCTGATGCCTTGGTCGACCAGCGCCTTGTCTGTGGTCGACCACAAGAGATAATCCGTAGTAGAACCAGGATTCTGCAGAACTTGCTGAAGTAGCAACCGACACTAGACCTCCAAACTCAAAACTTGACCAGTACTAGAGACCTAGTTGACATAACTTAGTACAGAAATGACAGAATCTATACAGTGAACACATGAATATGATTATTTCAAGAATTTTCAGGAGAAATTCTACAAATTCCTAACTCCCTTCTTAGAGTTGAAAATCTGTCATTGTTAAGGGGTTTTGTGAAAATGTCTACCAGTTGTTTTTTAGTTTCTACAAAATGAAGCATGAAATTTCCTTTGGAGACCTCATCTCTTAGAAAGTGATGACGGATCTCAATGTGTTTTGTCCTAGAGTGTTGAATGGGGTTTTTAGACAAATTAATAGCACTAGTGTGGTCACAGAAAATAGGTGCACATCCAAGATCTACATTGTAGTCTTGGAGTTGATGTTTTATCCACATAACCTGTGTACCACAGCTCCCTACTGCGACATACTCAGCCTCAGCAGTGGAGAGTGCCACAGAATGCTGCTTTTTAGAAGCCCATGATATTAAACATCCACCTAATATTTGACAATAACCACTAGTACTCTTCCTATCAATTTTGCAACCAGCATAATCAGCATCTGAATATGAAATCAAATCTAGTTTGCAGTATGTAGGATACCATAAACCCAATTCTTGGGTGCTGGCAAGGTATCGAAGGATACGCTTGACAGCCCCTAAATGTGATTCTCTAGGGCTAGACTGATATCTAGCACACATGCATACACTAAACTGAATATCTGGCCTTGAAGCAGTTAAATATAGCAGGGACCCGATCATACCTCTGTATTTCTTGGCATCTACCATGTTACCTTTTACATCAGCTTCCAATGTTGCATTTGTACCCATGGGTGACTCGATTGGTTTGCAGCTTTCCATGCCAAACTTCTTCAACATCTCCTTTATGTACTTGGATTGATTTATGAAGTATCCTTCTCTACATTGTACGATCTGCAATCCAAGAAAAAACTGTAAATCACCCATTAAACTCATTTCAAACTCATTGGTCATTAAGTTTGCAAATTCAGTACATAAAGAAGCTTCGGTAGACCCAAACACAATATCATCCACATAGATTTGTACAACTAGTATATGCTTACCTTGGGTCTTGGAAAACAATGTTTGATCAATTTTACCTCTTATGTATCCCTTCTTGGTGAGGAAGGAGCTCAACCTTTCATACCAGGCCCGAGGAGCCTGCTTTAATCCATACAAAGCTTTATGCAATTTGAAAACATGATTAGCAAGTTCATCATTTTCAAATCCAGGGGGTTGTTCCACATAGACTTCTTCTTTTATTATTCCATTTAGAAATGCACTTTTTACATCCATTTGTTGTAGTTTGATTCCATGAGATGCTGCAAAGGCTAACAATATCCTGATGGCTTCTAATCTAGCAACTGGAGCATATGATTCTTCAAAATCAACCCCAAATTCCTGGTTGTACCCTTTAGCCACCAGCCGAGCCTTGTTTCTCATTACAACCCCTTCTTCACTTAGCTTGTTTTTATAGACCCACTTGGTTCCAATAACGGGGTGAGATGAAGGTCTAGGGACAAGACTCCACACCTGATTTCTTTCAAATTGATTTAGTTCTTCATGCATAGCATTTATCCATGAGTCATCTTTTAATGCTTCCTCTACTGATTTGGGCTCTATTTGGGACACAAGTGCAAGCTGATCTAGTTCATTGATTTCTTTTAACTGAGATCTAGTCTTCCTAGGATCATGAATTCCACCAATGATGTTTTCTATGGGATGATCTCTAAGAAGTCTTAAGTTCTCAAGATTGTTACCTGAGATGCCTTCTCCTTCGGGTGGAGCATTAGTAATACCTTGATCTCTTTCCTGAGATTGTTCTTCTTCATTTGGTTCTTCGTTGTCTTCTAGAAATTCCCTATCTTCTTCTTCCTTGCTGACCTGCTCATTTTTGCCAAGATCATTAATTTCATCAAATGTAATATGAGGGGATTCTTCAACAATTTGATCTTTGGTGTTAAAAACTCTATAGGCTCTTGATCGGTCGGAATAGCCCAAGAATATTCCTGGATCACTCTTCGGTTCAAATTTGTCCAAGACCCTTTTATCATTGTTATGAATAAAGCATTTTGACCCGAAAATTCTAAAATGAGCTAGGGATGGTTTCTTACCTTTGAACATTTCATATGGTGTATTTTCACTAGCCGGTCTTACCATTGCTCGGTTTACAATGTAGCATGCTGTGTTGACTGCCTCTGCCCAAAATCTCCTTGGAAGTTTAGCTTCAACCAGCATGGTTCTAGCCATCTCGACAAGAGTGCGGTTCCTTCTCTCCACAACTCCATTTTGTTCTGGAGTCCTTGGTGAGGAAAATCTGTGGGTTATGCCCTTGTTTCTGCAGAATAAGTCAAAGTCAGAATTTTCAAACTCCCCCCCATGGTCAGATATGATTGTACACACTTTGGACTTGCCATCCTGCTTCATTCTTTTGTAGAATTCCTGAAACTCAGAAAAAGCATCACTTTTATGAGATAGAAATATTACCCATGTGAATCTAGAGAAATCATCAACTAGTACATAACCGTATCTCTTACCACTAAGACTAGCAGTTCTTGTTGGGCCAAAAAGGTCCATGTGCACAAGTTCTAGTGGTCTAGAAGATTGACTTTCAGTTCTACCTTTGAATGATTTTCTTGTTTGCTTACCTTGGGTACATGATTCACATACTTTGACATTTTGAGCAAACGAAATTTCAGGCATACCAAGAACCATTTTATTCTTCACAAGTTTATGCAACACCCTATAGCTAACATGCCCTAGCCTTCGGTGCCACAGCCAGGTCAGGTCCTCTTTCTTGGCGGTTAGGCACAGGTTGGAGTGGGCTGGATCATCCAAGTCTATTATGTAGACATTGTTTACTCTCTGGCCCATAAACTTGACTGTATCTGAATTTGGTTCAATAATCTTGCAAATCTTGGAGTCAAATATTACATTATGGCCTTTGTCGCAAAGCTGACTGATGCTCAGCAAGTTATATTCCAGTCCATCTACCAGCAGTACATTTTCAATACTGTTTGAGGAGTTCTTACCTATTTTACCTGTCCCGATGATCTTACCTTTGTTATTTCCTCCAAAGGTCACATAACCTCCATCTTTTGAGCTTAGTTGGGAGAACTTGGTCTTGTCTCCCGTCATGTGTCTTGAGCAACCACTATCTAAGTACCACTTATTGTGCATGGCTGCCAGACATTCCTGCATCATGAATTACACAGAAATTTTTGGACCCCAATGGTACCCGGGTCCAAGATAACTTGTAAAATTGTGAAATTGCTGTAACAATCCTTTGGGAACCCAGATTTTGTTAGAGCAGTTTAATTTTTCGTCTCTGAACTTGTTCAGATTGGGTGGCTTTTGTTCTAATGTTTCTTTAATCTGAATCCACCTTTTTGATTTCCAATTTTCATTTTGTTTCACCTCAGAAAATCTGTGGTTTCTGTTTGCGTGTCTGGTCATGGTCGACATCTGGTGTGTCTGTGGTCGACCATTGCTTTTCCAGAAGCCAGCGCTTGTTCTGGCAGTTCCTCTAGTCGACAGCTGGTATGTCTGTGGTCGACCACTGCTTCTCCAGACGCCAGCGCCTGTTCTGGCAGATCCTCTAGTCGACAGAGGAGGGGTCGGTTGTCGACCAGCCTGTCTCCAGACACCTTGTTTTCCAGATTTATGTCCTTTAACTTGATTTAGTACTTGGTTTGTTTGGTTATTTCTGTGAATTTGAGTTTCTTGTCTATTATTTTTGAGCTTATGTTGATTGACTGTTTTCTCTTTAATGTTTCTCTCTTCCTTGGTGACATTATTCCTTTTGGAGGAGCATTCAGCTACATCCTCTTGTTTGTCTTGATATAGATTGATTAGGGGCCCTTTTCCTTTTGAGTCAGCAATCCCAGTTACGGTTTTTATTTGGAATTCCTTTTTAGCCGTAGGATTGTATCCTAACCCTTCTTTTTGAAAGTTTACTTTTATTCCCAATACATCATTTAAGTTTTCTTGACCTTTAGTCATTTTTTCCAAGGTTTCCTGTTTGTTTTTCAGTTCACTCTGGATTCTTTCTATTTCTTCCAGAAGTTGACAGTTTTCCTCCTTGAGTGAGTTGTTTCTTTCTTGAGTTACCTTAGTTTGCTGTTCACTTTCTTGAGTCTTTAATTTTACCTCATCAATTGTGTTTTTCAGTGACTCATTTTCTTCTAACAGCCATTTGACATTTTCTTCATCTGTCTCGTATTGTTTCAGCTTATTTTTCAAGGTGGTGATTTCTAATTCTAGTTCAGTTCTGTTGGCAAATGGGTTGCTGTCATTATTGACCTGATTAAGCTTTTTCTTCAAACTCTTATTTTCCTTTCTAATTCTTTCATATGCATCAAGTAAGTCTGAGTAGACTTCTTCCCAATCTGAGCTAGAAAAATCTTGAAACGGAGGGATTACCTCAAGATCATCGCTATCTCCTTTGGCCATCAAACAGATGTTTCCTTCTTCTTCCTCGGAAGTTGTTTCCTCCTTACTGCTTTCCTCCTCCTCGCTCCATGTGCTTATCATTGCTTTTGGTTGCTTGCCTTTCCACTTGAAGCTTGATTTCTTAGGAGTCTCTGGACATTCAGCCTTTATGTGTCCTAGTTTCCTGCAGTTGTAGCAGACAAGTTTGTTAGATGAAGTTTTATTTTTATCAAACTTAAACTGAGATGACTTTCTTACCATGCCCTTAGGATTCCTGAATCCCTTACCTTCCTTCCGCAGAAACCTTTTGAATTTTCTTGTTAACATGGCTAGCTCACCAGTTTCCTCACCTGTGCTAGATGAGTTATCAGTGTCAGATAGTTCAGAGGTGCCTATTTTAGTTTTTAGGGCGAGCTGGTTCTTTTTCTTGCCCTCATCTTCTTTTCTTTTCAGATTGACCTCATAGGCCATTAGGGATCCCACTAGTTCATCCACAGTCATAGTGGTGAGGTTCTTTGAGTCCTCAATTACTGTGGCCTTGGTATGCCACATAGGAGTGAGGGATCTTAGGATCTTCCTCACTAATTCCTGTTCCTTGTAGGTTTTCCCTAGACTCTTTAAACTATTCGTTAATTGCACTAGTCTAGCATACATTTCAGAAATATTTTCGTCAGTTTTCATTCTAAACATTTCATATTCTGAAACTAGCATATTTGCTTTTGACTCCCTTACCTCTGAAGTACCTTCATAGATTATTACTAGTCGATCCCACATTTCCTTGGCCGTTGCACATTGTGAAACTCGTGAGAACTCCGTGGGGTGTAGTGCGCATTGCATTACGTTCATGGCTCCCCAGTTGATGGTTGATTTTCTGACCTGTTCTCTGGTCCAGGTATCCTCATCTTCGGGCAGCTCGTAGGGTCCTCGGCTTACTACTCTCCACATCTCATGATCTTGTGCTCTCAAGAACACCTGCATACGATTTTTCCAGTATGAGAAATCATTTCCATCGAAATATGGTGGTCTAGTTACTGAGTGTCCCTCAGCCATTAGACTTCTAGAGTTCAGTCCGGCAGGCCTCTCCTGGTTGTTAGACCACATTTTTGGAGAGTCTGGCTCTGATACCACGTGTTGAGTACGGACTGAATAGATCTAGAGGGGGGGTGAATAGATCTTTCCCCCTTTTTTCGATTTAATATCTATTGACTAAATGAGTTGCAGGTGATTGACGAATTACAGAACTAATGTTGATATCAATGAAGAAAACAAACACATAGAGAAGCACGCACACACATAAGCAAACCACAAGATAGGATTTTTAAGGTGGTTCAGTCTCTTCCCGAGACTTACATCCACCCCTTGCTTAACTCAAGCAAGGCTTCACTTATGAGAGCCTCTGATCTCAATCCAAAACACAAGACACCGCTATCACACAGCTTGTTCCTGCTGACACACAGCTTGTACCAGCTGACACACAACTTGAATCCGCTGCCTCACAGCTTGACACTTGGTGTAAGGATGAATAGAAATGATGAGAAGGTGGGATGATGCAACAAGACTGAATATAGACTTTTGTAACAAAGTAAAGAATTCAGCCTGGGACTTAATCACATAAATAACAAGAGTAGACTCCCTGTAGAACTTCCAATCGGATGCCTTCAGCTGCTTTGCTGCTGGAGGTCGCACAGCTTCAAGCCCAGTCTTCCTTCTACAGCAATGAGAATGCCTTTAGTCTTCTGCAGATTTCTGATTGATGGAGAGCCACTTCGTCCTGTGATGTAGGTGTGTTTCTTAGCTTCTGTTCTATGCTCTCTCTGTGTGCCTTCCTCCGCGATCAGTTGCCTTCTACTTTTTATGCAGATACTTTTTCAAGCCTGAAGCTCTTCTCGCTCAAATTCCAGATCGAGCGTCAATCTGCTAGAAAGCAGGGAGAAGGTTAAATCCGATCACTACAATAAGTTTGACCGCTTCTAAGCAAGATTCTCTCCTTGATTCCCGTGCAAAATCTCATCATTTGAACTACCCAACAACCTGCAACAACAATCTGCAGGTTTTAAGGAACCAAAACAGAATTCGGTTAGAGTTCGGTTCTGGACGCTATAACACCCGTGGTCGACCATGACACTGTCCCTGGTCGACAACGAGCAGTGTCCTGATGGCGGTTTCATTCTGGCTGACACTCGCGTCCCGTGGTCGACCACAGCCTTGTCGCTGGTCGACAAGGGGCAAATTCCAGATGGCCGTCAGTTCTGTCTGATGCTCTGTCTGTTCTGTGGTCGACCAGAAGTGGGGCTTTGGTCGACAGCCAAGGCACATGCAGAAGACGGATGACTTGAAGGTTTCTGGCTGGGTTCGTTGGTCGACCATAACCACTTCCCTGGTCGACAAGCGGCCTTTGACACTTCTTCTGATTTGTTGATTCCACTTGGATTTCAGTGGACCTGAAATTACTTAACATATCAGAAGTAACTTGAACTATCAGATTTATATTGAGTTAATCAAAAACATTGTTTGTCATCATCAAATAGTCATGAGTCCATTACTTTGAAGGAACAATCAAACCACTTGTATTTGTTATGAAACAAGATAGAACTTGATTAATCAAACATATCCTATTGTCATCATCAAAACCAAGGGATGCACAACAGTGCGGGAAGCACACGCCTTGCATGCACCGTCCTGATCGCTTATAAAAGCATTCCCTCATCATCTACGAAAAGCGGAGCTCTGAGGTTACAGAAAAGAAAGTTGAAGTGAGAGCAGAAGAGAAAGAGCCTCCCTGAGAAACTATAGTGTTCCAGTTGAGAGAGAAGAGAGAGCAGGAGAGTGATCAGAAGATGGGTTTTGACTTACGGATCAAATCCGAAGTCTGCTGCTCAGTTTGAGCTACATTGTTTCCAGTTTCTGAACTTTGGATTCTTGTCTTTCTTGTTTTCGTTTCTTATATGTTTTCCATTCTTGATTGAGAGTTCTCTATGTTACCTCCTGGTGTTCAGGGGAAGAGAGAGACGTGTTCTCTCTGGTTTACTTGCAACAGAGGTTGCAGTAGTGTTCCCTCTCATAGAAGAGGTGTTCCCTCTGGGATTCAGAGGAAGAGAGACCTTGGTCTCTAGTTCTAGTGACTGTAGATCACTAGTGTTCCCTCCGGTTGGAGGAAGAGGAAATTATTTTCCTGGTTTCTAGGGACTTGACGTCCTTAGGGTTCCCTCCGGGTGTGGAGGAAGTGGGGAGGATGTTCCCCTGGTGAAGCTGTGAATCAGCAGTTGTCGCAGACTGAGTCTGCTTTGCTAGCAGTGCTAGTGGAATCCTCACTTCGATTTGAAGTGAGGGGTGGACGTAGGCAGACTGGAGATCTGGCCGAACCACCTTAAAAACCTCTGTGCCCTGGTGTGATTGTCTGTGGTGGTTTTTGTGGTGTGCCTTCTATCTACTCGAGTTATTGTTCGCACTGCGGTTTTTGTGGGTTCATCTGCGAGATTGCTTGTTTTTAGTGAATCACTCTTCAGTAATATTTAATCAGTTGAAAACAGTGATCTATTCATCACCTCCCCTTCTAGATAACTTCATATTTCTCGTATCACACTTTTGATCGCTGGGGCCAAACCGGGTATCCGATTTGGATTCCGTCAGTTCTGACAAGTCACTTTCATCTCTCAGGTCGTGTTGGAACGACCGGCACGCCGATCCGACCCGTATTTCATATTTTAGACCTCCGGACCCGACTTGAGAGAAATTTAAACTAACTGTATTTAGAAAATACACTTTTGAGCGCTGGGGCCAAACCGTGTATCCGATTTAGATTCCGTCAGTTCTGACAAGTCACTTTCACCTCCCAGGTCGTGTTGGAACGACCGACACACCAATCCGACCCGTATTTCATATTTTAGACCCCCGGACCCGACTTGAGAGAAATTTAAACTAACTGTATTTAGAAAATACACTTTTGAGCGTTGGGGTCAAACTGGGTATCCGATTTGGATTCCGTAAGTTCTGACAAGTCACTTTTATCTCCCAGGTCGTGTTAGAACGATCGGCATGCCGATCCGACCTGTATTTCAGATTTTAGACCCCCGGACCCGACTTGGGAGAAATTTAAACTAACTGTATTTAGAAAATACACTTTTTATCGCTGGGGCCAAACCGGGTATCCGATTGGGATTCCGTCAGTTCTGACAAGTCACTTTAATATGCCAGGTCATGTTGGAACGACCAGCACGTCGATCCGACCCGTATTTCATATTTTAGACATACGGACCCGACTTGGGAGAAATTTAAACTAACTGTATTTAGAAAATACACTTTTGATCGCTGGGGCCAAACTGGGTATCCAATTTAGATTCCGTCAGTTCTGACGAGTCACTTTTATCGCCCAGGTCGTGTTGGAATGACCAACACGCCGATACGACCCGTATTTCATATTTTAGACCTCCGGACCCGACTTGGGAGAAATTTAAACTAACTGTATTTAGAAAATACACTTTTGATCACTGGGGCCAAACCGGGTATCCGATTTGGATTCCGTCAGTTCTGACAAGTCACTTTCATCACTCAGGTCGTGTTGGAACGACCGGCACGCCGATCCGACCCGTATTTCATATTTTAGACCTCCAGACCCGACATGAGAGAAATTTAAACTAACTGTATTTAGAAATACACTTTTGAGCGCTGGGGCCAAACCAGGTATCCGAGTTGGATTCCGTCAGTTCGGACAAGTCACTTTCATCTCCCACGTCGTGTTTGAATGATCGGCACGCCGATCCGACCCGTATTTCATATTTTAGACCTCCGGACCCGACTTGTGAGAAATTTAAATTAACTATATTTAGAAAATGCACTTTTGATCACTGGGGCCAAACCGGGTATCCGATTTGGATTCCGTCAGTTCTAACAAGTCACTTTCATCTCCCAGGTCGTGTTGGAATGATCGGCACACTGATCCGACCCGTATTTCATATTTTAGATCCCCGGACCCGACTTGAGAGAAATTTAAACTAACTGTATTTAGAAAATACACTTTTGAGCGTTGGGGTCAAACCGGGTATCCGATTTGGATTCCGTATGTTCTGAAAAGTCACTTTCATCTCCCAGGTCGTGTTGGAACGATCGACACGTTGATCCGAGCTGTATTTCAGATTTTAGACCCCCGGACTCGACTTGGGAGAAATTTAAACTAAGTGTATTTAGAAAATACACTTTTGATCGCTGGGGCCAAACCGGGTATCCGATTTGAATTCCGTCAGTTCTGACAAGTCACTTTCATCTCCCAGGTCGTGTTGGAATGACCGACACGCCGATCCAACCCGTATTTCATATTTTAGACCTCCGGACCCGACTTGGGAGAAATTTAAACTACCTGTATTTAGAAAATACACTTTTGATCGCTGGGGCCAAACCTGGTATCCGATTTGGATTCCGTCAGTTCTGACAAGTCACTTTCATCTCCCAGGTTGTGTTGGAATGACCGGCATACCGATCTGACCCGTATTTTAAATTTTAGACCTCCGGACCCAATTGAGAGAAATTTAAACTAAATGTATTTAGAAAATACACTTTTGAGCGCAGGGGCCAAACCGGGTATCCGATTTGGATTTCGTCAGTTCTGACAAGTCACTTTCATCTCCCAGGTCGTGTTGGAACGACCGGCACGCCGATCCGACCCGTATTTCATATTTTAGACCTCCGGACCCGACTTGGGAGAAATTTAAACTACATGTATTTAGAAAATACACTTTTGATCGCTGGGGCCAAACCTGGTATCCGATTTGGATTCCGTCAGTTCTGACTAGTCACTTTCATCTCCCAGGTTGTGTTGGAATGACCGGCATGCCGATCTAACCCGTATTTAAATATTTAGACCTCCGGACCCGACATGAGAGAAATTTAAACTAACTGTATTTAGAAAATACACTTTTGAGCGCAGGGGCCAAACCCGGTATCCGATTTGGATTTCGTCAGTTCGGACAAGTCACTTTCATCTCCCAGGTTGTGTTGGAACGACTGGCATGCCGATCCGACCCGTATTTCATATTTTAGACCTCCGGACCCGACTTGAGAGAAATTTATATTAACTGTATTTAGAAAATGCACTTTTGATCTCTGGGGCCAAACCGGGTATCCGATTTGGATTCTGTCAGTTCTGACAAGCCACTTTCATCTCCCAGGTCGTGTTGGAATGACCGACACGCCGAACCGACCCGTATTTCATATTTTAGACCTCCGGACCCGACTTGAGAGAAATTTAAATTAACTGTATTTAGAAAATGCACTTTTGATCACTGGGGCCAAACCGGGTATCCGATTTGGATTCCGTCAGTTCTGACAAGTCACTTTCATCTCCCAGGTCATGGTGGAATGACCGACACGCCGATCTGACCCGTATTTCATATTTTAGACCCCCGGACCCGACTTGAGAGAAATTTAAACTAACTGTATTTAGAAAATACACTTTTGAGTATTAGGCCCAAACCGGGTATCCGATTTGGATTCCGTCAGTTCTGACAAGTCACTTTCATCTCCCAGGTCGTGTTGGAACGACCGGCACGCCGATCCAACCTATATTTCTTATTTTAGACCCCCGGACCCGACTTGAGAAAATTTTAAACTAACTGTATTTAGAAAATACACTTTTGAGCGTTGGGGCCAAACCGGGTATCCGATTTGGATTCCGTAAGTTTTGACAAGTCACTTTCATCTCCCAGGTCATGTTGGAATGATCGACACGCCGATCCGACATGTATTTCAGATTTGAGACCCCCGGACCCGACTTGGGAGAAATTTAAACTAAGTGTATTTAGAAAATACACTTTTGATCGCTGGGCCCAATCCGGGTATCCGATTTGGATTCCGTCAGTTCTGACTAGTCACTTTCATCTCCCATGTCGTGTTGGAATATCTGACACGCCGATCCGTCCGGTATTTCATATTTTAGACCTCCAGACCCGACTTGGGAGAAATTTAAGCTAACTGTATTTAGAAAATACACTTTTGATCACTGGGGCCAAACCGGGTATCCGATTTAGATTCCATCAGTTCTAACAAGTCACTTTCATCTCTCAGGTCGTGTTGGAACGACCGTCACGCCGATCCGACCCGTATTTCATATTTTAGACCTCCGGACCTGACTTGAGAGAAATGTAAACTAACTGTATTTAGAAAATACACTTTTGAGCGCTGGGACCAAACCGCGTATCCGATTTGGATTCCGTCAGTTCTGACAACTCACTTTCATCTCCCAGGTCGTGTTGGAATGACTGGCACACCGATCCAACCCGTATTTCATATTTTAGACCCCCGGACCCGACTTGAGAGAAATTTAAACTAACTGTATTTAGAAAATACACTTTTGAGCGTTGGGGTCAAACTGGGTATCCGATTTGGATTCCGTAAGTTCTGACAACTCACTTTTATCTCCCAGGTCGTGTTGGAACGATCGGCACGCCGATCCTGATAGGTTCGGTGCAAGGATTCAGAGGGGGGGGGGAATGAATACCACCCTTAAAAACTTTTCGCTCAATAAAAGACTAGAACATTATCAAATGCAATATAGACAGTCTGAAGAACAAATTGAATTTTCTTTTAAACCAATGAGCAATTATATATAAGGCTCACCTAAATAAGCAACTAGCAGAAGCAGAAGAATGCAATCAACTCTCAGCACGGAAAGAAACAAGAATGCATAAAGCAATCTGTGAAGGGGGGTAGAAGATAAGGAACAAGCGCACAAGCCCAATCACACAGCACAAAAGATTTTTAGGTGGTTCGGTCACCAAGACCTACATCCACCCCTCACTCCCAACCGGAGTGAGGATTCCACTAGCAACGCTAGCACAACAGACTCAGTCTGCAACAAATGCTGCCAAACAACTTGACCAGGGGAACACCCTCCCCTCTTCCTCCCAACAGGAGGGACACCCTAAGTGACTCCCAGCCACTTGGAAACCAGAGACACACGGTCTCTCTTCCTCCAGACCCGGAGGGAACCCCTGGACTTGCTACCCACAAGCCCAGAACTGGAGGACCAAACCTCCCTTCCTCCAAACCGGAGGAGAACCTAGAGACCCAAGTCTCTCTTCCTCTGAAACCCAGAGAGCAGCACAAGTGACACCAAGTCACCTGCAGACTAGAGGCCTCGGACCTCCCTTCCTCCCAGCCGGAGGGAACCAACCACAAGTAGCACTCAGCTACTTGCAAACCGAAGACACACGATCTCCCTTCTCCTGAGTCCACAGGAGGAACCCGACCTCAGACCAGAGGATCGAAGTACAAAGCTAACCAAAGAAACAAAAGGGAAAAATAAGAAAGGAAAAATACACAGCGATCAGAAAGCTGTAAAGAAAGATAACACAGATGTGGCTCGCATGGAGCTGACTAGCCTGGATTTGATCCACGGTCCAGTAGGAACTTCTTCTGCTACTTCTCTTCTTCTTCTTGTGCTGGATCGACAGCTTCTCTTCACTCTACCTTTTTCTTTCTTCTCTCTTTCTTCTCACTTCTCACGAGCACTATCTCTCTCTTTTCATTCTTCTGCTCTCACTCTCACTTTCTTCTTCTTATCTTTTTCTTCTTTTTCTCTTTTTCTGGATCGAAGGGCTTTCTGCTCTTTTTGGCTTCTTCTTCGATCGGTCTTCTACGGAGGATGAAGACTCGTATATATAGCAGCAGCAGCAGCACACTGGGCGAGTGTGGCTTCCACGTTTCCTGCCCTAGAAATTCGGACCACGTGGCAGCATCCTGGTTCACGAGCCAGGCACCTCAGATCACGTGTCCTTTATTAGCACGCTCAGCAGCTAGAGTCAGGTGGCGTTAACGCACTTGCTTCACGGGGTTGACGCAGCCTTCAAAGACATTCTACCAGCAAAACTCAAGTCTGCTGCATTGACGCTTCCAACCCATGGCGTTGACGCATTGATGGGTTCCAGTGAGCAACCATCCTAGCCCTATTGACAGTTGCGTCGACGCTGCTCCACTGCTGCGTTGACGCATCGGTGATCCAGCATCTAAACTTAGATGGCTTCAGCGCTCTCACGTTTCGTGTGGAGTGCGTTGACGCATTGTGCAACTGTGTCCACCCTCTGGTTACCTGGTCGATCCATCAACCTACTGCGTCGACGCCACTTGATGAATGCGTTGACGCACCAGAGTAATCCAGTAACCCATTGGCTCTCCCTTTGTAACTGCTGCGTCGACGCTCTCAGCATGCTACGTTGACGCATGGACCTGCAACGTCGATGCTGCCAATGTACTCCAGAGGCTGCAATAAGGGATTCTTGAACCGCTGCATCCACGCTACTTGCTCACTGCGTTGACGCACCAGAATAATCCAGGAGCTTCTTTCTTGATTGTTTGAACTGCTGTGTCCACGTGTCAGCATTTCAGCCTCTTGGATCACGTGCCAAGTCTTAATGGCCTGAATCATCTGCAGACAGACAGAGGAAAATGAACTTAGTTCAGACGAATGTATATACTTAAGCAGAGCTGCCAGTGTATGGACCTGAACAGTGCAGCGAGTGTACATACTTGGTAAAACAAGGTCCAGTGTATAGACTTGCAGATACGAAGCCAATGTACAGACTTAGAAGGATTTGAACCAGTGGCTGTACAAACTTTGAAGGAGGACCAATGTATGGACTTCAGGAGCATATGACACGGATGTACAGACTTTGAATGAGTATAGAGTGTATAGACTTGAAAGTCTGAAGGCGATGTGCATACTTGCTGAGTTGACGCTGCAGCCCAATGAGTTGACACTGCAACGTATATACTTTACGTTCAACTGATGATGTATAGACTTAATCAAATGAAGAACCTGAACTGAAGAGTCGACACATCAGCTCAAGGAGTTTTTGCACTGGTGAAGAACAGAGACAAGTATGACTGAAGGGTCGACGCATCAGCACACTGAGTTGATGCACTGGTGTGGAGACTGTGCAGACAGAGTGTAGACAGAATTAAGGTAGAGCATGTTATCTGACAGCCATATGAACTCCATTCACTTACATGATAAAACATGAATTTATCGAGCATATAAAAGACACAGCTAGATGACTCACAGTGAATAACTCACTTCAAGGACCAATCATCAAAACCATCATCAAAACCACAGGGGCACTACAGATCCGACCTGTATTTCAGATTTTAGACCCCCAGACCCGACTTGGGAGAAATTTAAACTAACTGTATTTAGAAAATACACTTTTGATCGCTGGGGCCAAACCGGGTATCCGATTGGGATTCTGTCAGTTCTGACAAGTCACTTTCATCTCCCAGGTCGTGTTGGAACGACCGGCACGTCGATCCGACCCGTATTTCATATTTTAGACATACGGACCCGACTTGGGAGAAATTTAAACTAACTATATTTAGAAAATACACTTTTGATCGCTGGGGCCAAACTGGGTATCCAATTTAGATTCCGTCCGTTCTGACGAGTCACTTTCATCGCCCAGGTCGTGTTGGAACGACCAACACGCCGATACGACCCGTATTTCATATTTTAGACCTCCGGGCCCGACTTGGGAGAAATTTAAACTAACTGTATTTAGAAAATATACTTTTGATCGCTGGGGCCAAACCGGGTATCCGATTTGGATTCCGTCAGTTCTGACAAGTCACTTTCATCACTCAGGTCGTGTTGGAACGACCGGCACGCCGATCCGACCCGTATTTCATATTTTAGACCTCCGGACCCGACATGAGAAAATTTAAACTAACTGTATTTAGAAATACACTTTTGAGCGCTGGGGCCAAACCGGGTATCCGATTTGGATTCCGTCAGTTCTCACAAGTCACTTTCATCTCCCAGGTTGTGACAACCCGAGGATCCGAGTACCGGAAAGGAACCGGCGTGTCTCGAATCTCGGCCCGCCAACCCACGAGCCCGAAGACTCGGAAGGGTAGAAAGGAGTGGTGTGGGGGTACAAGAGAAGCTGCAACGACCACAGAGATAGCACAATAATCCAAAATAAAATGCACATAATAATATAAATAAATAAACTGCTACAAGGTCCATAGTGTCTCATGTCCAAAAGAGAGTACAGTCAATAGAAAAGAAAGTACAACTACACGGGGCATCCCCTGGAGTACAACTACACGGGGCATCCCCCGGCTCTGGCAGACTGGCGACTAACCCTGGCTAGAAGAACCGCGCTGAAACTCGGCCGCGCCTCTCGAAGACCCCGCCTCACCTGAAAAGCAGGTGTGAGCCTCATTTCATTGGCCCAGTAGGGATCCCGCGAATCCCCACCTCGCACGAGAAGCGAGAAGGCAGAAGGTAACCCTACCTAACAGGAGTACGGTAGAATCAACAAGCTGAAATAAATAAATGGAAAAGCCGTCTACTCTAACAGTACCGTACTACAGAACCTCGGTCCAACAAAACACGAGTCCATGCCTGCCAGTGAACAGGAGCACCACCCACTAGAAGAACGACCGAATGCGTCCCCTGACGTCTTATACCGCGTCACAAGTGTCTAGCTACTACGCCCCGGGCGTGAGACTCAGACACACTCAGTAACCAAAAGTAACCGCAAAATAAGGACTAGCTGAGGTCACGCTCCTCAGCACGGGTCCGAACCCTCAACCTCGTGTGCACACTCAGACCGTACGCCCTAGGCCTGTCCTCTAGCTGGTATTTCCCCCTAAACCCGGACTCGGAAGTACGCGGGGGCCCTGCGGTAACCAACCTACTCACCACCTCTCTCGGGTACACCGCTCAGCCACTCCCAGGCGAGCCAGCACACGCGTGCCGTGGGAAAGCTACGACTAGTGGTAGGGTCACTGAAAGTAAGGACTAATCCACGGAAACCACCGACCAACACTAGCAAGGTGCAGAGGTCATCCTCTGTACCACACCGACTCTCGGTAGCACCAGCCGACGCATCACATCCCGGGGTCCCCGCGGCACCCTCGTACAGTCCCTACACGATGCCAAGCATCAGTCGGACCGTAAGACAACACAAAGGGGTCAGAACCCACTCACCCGGGCTCGATCGGCATGAAACGGCAGACGCGGTCACTGGAGGACCACCTCCGGTGGTAGCGGTCTGCCCTGGACCGCGACCACATGGTAGCGGTCTTCTTGGGACCGCGACCACCCTGGCACCAGAAACATGAAGGCGGTCGGCTGATGACCGCCTTCACACAGTAGCGGTCCCTAGGGGACCGCGACCAGGAACCAACGGTCAAAAATACCTCGAGGCCCGTGCCGGTCCCCACGGTGATAGCGGTCATCCCCAGACCGCGACCAACAGTCACGGTCTGTCGCAAGACCGCGACCAGCCACCGACACTTTAAGGCCTAACGGTCAAAAATCCGATGAAGGCGGTCCTCACCTGACCGCTACCATTGATAGCGGTTACTGGTGAACCGCGATCACCCCGGAAAATCGAGAACGACCGGAAATGGCCGAAAACTCCATTCCACGCCCCAATCACCCCCCGATGATGGGGAAACAAAGGGGGAACCCTCCCCAACCCTCCTAGCATGCATCTACCGCCTCGGATCGGCCAAAAACGCGAAGAAACGGCGGATCGGCTCACAAACCCCAAAAACATGGTTTCACCAAAACCCGCTCAAAAACGCCCCTCTCGACCTCTCCTCGGCCTACGAAGCACGGGGAACGATGGGATGAGCATGGGGGTTCGTCTCCCTACCTCAATGGAGCGAAAGCTCCGCCGAATCACCGCCGAAATCAAGGATGAAGCTTTTACTCCCATGAATGCCCCGCCTCTCGCCGCAAAAAGCATGCCACCGGGACCGCCTCGCCGCCGCCGTCGCTGCCACGCCGTTGCCGGAGTGAGAGGGGCCGCGTCTCGGTCGCCCGGGGAGAAGAAGATCGGCCGCGGGGGAGAGGGGGAGCTCTCACGGTTGAAGGAAGGAGGAAGAAGAAGAAAAGAAAAAAGGTAAAAAGAAAAGAAAAAGAATTGATATATATATATATAAAATCAGGAAAATCAGAAAAATCCCGAAAAAAAGAAAAATACACCTCCTCGACCGTCTCGACGCGCTGATCGCAACGGCACCACTCGCGGGTTGGTGAATGACCCGGTTCACCCGCTACAGGGTTCCGAAGGACTCGCCAAAACTAGTACGCGGAAATCGGAAAACACGGACGGAAAAGCAGCGGACACACTCCGAGCCTCCAAAACGACTCCGGATCGCACCGATCCGAACACGAAAGATGTCCAAAATGAAATTTCGGACACAACAGGGTCGGACACTCTGATAAAACAGATCCGGGACTCACAAGGAAGGATCCGAAAGATCCAGGACATTACAGCCCTCCCCCCTTAAAGGAATTTCATCCTCGAACTTCAAGAACAAAGCACAAGGACGGGGAACAGACTCACACAAACAAATACAGATATAACTCTCGCATCTCATCCTCACGTTCCCAAGATGCCTCGCCGCCAGAATGACGCTGCCAGACCACCTTAACCAGAGGAATAACCTTGTTTCGCAGGCGCTGCTCTCGCCGATCCTCAATGCGAACAGGAAACTCCGGAAGGGACAGATCTGGGGTCACATCAGGCCAAATGGCATCCTCGAGAACATGAGAGTCATCGGGCATATACTTCCGAAGCATCGACACGTGGAACACATCATGCACCGCGGAAAGCTCCGGAGGTAGCTGCAACCGATAAGCAACTTCCCCAACGCGCTCAACGATGGGAAAGGGACCAATGTAGCGGGGACTCAGCTTCCCACGCCTACCGAAGCGCATCACACCCTTCATGGGAGACACTCTCAAGAAAACTTGATCTCCGACAGTAAAGCTGAGGGGTCGCCTCCTACGATCGGCATAACTCTTCTGTCGACTCTGAGCTGCCAACATCTTCTGCCCAACGAGATGCACCACCTCAACACACTGCTGCACCAGATCTGGTCCGGTCAAGGCACGCTCGCCTACCTCGAACCAATCAAGCGGAGTCCGACAAGGTCGCCCATACAATGCCTCATAGGGAGCCATACCGATGCTCGAATGATAGCTGTTGTTATAGGCAAACTCCACTAATGGCAAATGGTGGGTCCAACTCCCCTGCCATTCCAAGCAACACGTTCGCAGCATGTCCTCCAAAGTCTGGATGGTCCGCTCAGACTGACCGTCCGACTGAGGATGATAGGCCGAGCTGAATGCTAACTCAGTGCCTAGAGCCCTCTGGAAACTCCTCCAGAATCCAGAAGTGAAACGGGGATCACGATCCGATACAATGGAGATAGGGACTCCATGCAATGGGACTATCCGCTCCACGTACAGACGAGCCAAACGCTGCACGCTCCAACTGACCTTGACCGGCAGCAACCGCGCCGTCTTCGTCAGTCTATCCACTAGCAACCAGATACTATCTTCCCCACTGGACGTCCTCGGCAATCCAACCATGAAATCAGTGGTCACGTGGTCCCACTTCCACGCAGGAATGTCCAAGGGCTGAAGTGTGCCTCCTGGTCGCTGGTGCTCAGCCTTCACCTGCTGACAGGTCAAACACCTGGCCACAAACTCTGCAACATCTCTCTTCATAACAGGCCACCAAAACTGCCTCTTCAGGTTCTGGTACATCTTAGCTGATCCGGGGTGCACGGCATACCGACTCCCGTGAGCCTCACGCAATACAGTAGGCCGCACCTGCCCCTCGGCTGGCACATACAATCTACCTCTGAACCTCACAGCTCCATCCTCGCCAAACTCCACCTCGGCCATCGACAAAATACGAGGTAGCTTGAGGTCCGCTCGCTGAGTCTCAGTCACCTGTCGACGCACCGCGGGCGTGACAGTCAGACTCGCAAGGACAGCCGAACCCTGGTCCTACGGGACCTTGAGTCTAAAAGTCATGGCCGGAACCTGCTCCCAAAGCTTCCACTTCCTCAACAACAACCGACTGACCGATACCCTCCTACTCAGGGCATCAGCCACGACGTTGATCCTGCCAGGCTGATAAGATAGAGTAACATCATAATCCTTCATGTACTCCATCCACCTCCTCTGCCTGAGGTTAAGATCCTTCTGCGTGAACACATACCTCAAACTCTGGTGGTCAGTGAAAAGCTCAAACCTCTCGCCGTACAAATAATGCCACCAGATCTTCAGAGCGAAGATCACCACTGCCAACTCAAGATCATGAGTAGGGTAGTTCGCCTCATGTGGCTTCAACTGCCGCGACGCATATGCCACAACTCTCCCATGCTGCATCAACACAGCACTGAGGCCTACCCCGGAAGCATCCGTACACACCACGAAACCACCCAAGCCAGATGGCAACACCAAAACCGGAGCAGTGGTAAGCAATCTCTTCAGCTCCACGAAGCTCCGCTCACACTCCTCCGTCCATATGAACGGCACATCCTTCCGCGTAAGCCTGGTCATCGGGACTGCAATACGAGAAAAATCCTGAATAAATCTCCGATAATAACCTGCGAGCCCCAAGAAACTCTGAATCTCCGTGACAGAACTCGGCCTCGGCCACTGCACCACCGCCTCGACCTTGGCCGGGTCCACGGAAACACCCTCACCAGAAATCACGTGCCCCAAAAAGTGCACCTCACGAAGCCAGAACTTGCACTTACTGAGCTTCGCATACAACTGGTGACCACGCAGGGTCTGCAACACCACCCTCAAGTGATGCACATGCTCCTCAACAGACCGCGAATATACAAGGATATCGTCCACGAACACGACCACAAACTGGTCCAAGTACGGATGAAACACCCTATGCATCAAGTCCATAAACGCTGCGGGGGCATTGGTGAGCCCAAACGGCATCACCAAGAACTCATAATGCCCATACCTCGACCGAAATGCTGTCTTCTCCACGTCCGACTCTCGGATCCGCAGCTGATAGTAGCCCGATCTCAAATCTATCCTCGAAAACACTCGGGCCGACTGAAGCTGATCGAACAAGTCATCAATCCGAGGCAACGGATACTTGTTCTTAACCGTCGCCTGGTTCAACTGACGGTAGTCGATACACAGCCTCAAACTACCGTCCTTCTTCTTCACAAACAACACCGGCGCACCCCACGGGGAATAACTAGGACGAATATACCCCTTGGCCAGCAACTCCTGCAACTGCGCCTTCAGCTCTCGCAACTCGGCAGGCGCCATCCGATAAGGGGCCTTCGACATAGGCGCCGTGCCTGGCACCACCTCAATCACGAAATCAATCTCTCGCTGCGGTGGTAACCCTGGTAGCTCCTCGGGAAAAACGTTAAGAAACTCGCACACGACAGGAATGTCCTCTACCTCAGGACCCTATCGCTCGATCAAAACCACGGATGCGAGAAAGCCCTGACAACCTGCATCAAGTAAACGACGCGCACGGATAGCCGAAATAAACAAGCGAGAAGAGGAAGATCGAATACCTTGGAAATAGAAGGTGGGTCCACGAAGCTGTCGGAAGTAGACCTTCTTCGAGCCGCAATCCACCAAGGCATGATAAGCCTCGAGCCAATCCATGCCCAAAATCACATCAAAGTCCTGAAGCGGTAATGCGTAGAGTCTAGTCGGCAAGTTCCGCCCTTCCACCCACACAGGTACCTTCTCAAAGTAGTACGGGGTGATCATGAAGTCACCGGTAGGTAACTCTACCGCCAAGTCACAGGACACCTCGGTCACCGGGTCCTCTACGCTCTGAGCAAAATCCTCCGAGATGAACGAATGAGAAGCACCTGAATCGAACAAAACACGAGCCGCACAACCCAAAATCGAAAGAGTACCTTCCACCAGATGCGACGCCTCAGCCTCTGCTCTGGTCATGTGAGTCACTCTGCCTCGAGATCTCTGCCTCCCCACAGTAGCTGACCGCGACAACTGAGGAAACTGTCCCTGCTGCTGGTACTGCTGCGACTGTGCTGATGACTGTTGGGGCCGAAACTGCTGCTGCTGCTGCTGCTGCTGAAACTCGTGCGACTGGCGCGGTCTCTGCGGACAGTCACGTGCCATGTGCCCCGGCTGGTCGCACCTAAAGCAAATCACGAGCGCCGAACACGGTCTGCCTGGATGAGAACCACCGCACTTGGGACAACCGCCCCGAGCACCTGACACGGAACCCTGACGCTGCAAAGCCACGGACTGCTGATCACTGGCCGATGACTCCTGCTGTGACTGCCCCTTCTTACCCCGGCGTCTCCCGCCAAGGCCCGCCTCCTTGAGTAACTTCTTGAGCCTCGAGCCAAAGGACGAAGACTCTGGCACAGGAGCCACAGACTGCGTCGCCACTGAACCACCTGCCGAGAGCTGGATGGTACTCTGCTGCTGCACTACTGACGGCTGGCCAAAACCTGCCTGCACCTGACTAGCACTGCCCTGCCCTCGAACCTTCTGCAAATCTCTCTCCAGCGCCGCTGCTGCCTTACATGCGACATCCAAACTGGTCAAACCCGACACAAGAAGATGATGCCTCAACTCCAGCCTCAGACCACCAACAAACTGATCGGTCTTCACCTCCTCATCTGCCATGATATGAGGAGCATAACGGCCCAACTCGATAAACCTGGCACGGTACTGCATCACCGACATGTCACCCTGAGTCAGCTCCATGAACTCACGCAACCTCTGCGACCTGACAAAGGACGGACAGAAGGCACGCTCAAAAGCCGTGACGAACTCCTGCCACGTAATCTCTCGAAGAGGACGAGGCTGGAACACTGAACCCCACTCTGACGTCCACCAAGTACGGGCCGGTCCCTGAAGACGATGAGTAGCCAACGCTACCTGCTCCTCCTCGGGACAATCCATCGCACTGAAAATCCGCCAGATATCATCCAGCCACTCTCTGGCCACCTCAGGATCTAGCTGCCCACCGAAAGAAGGAGGCTGGAACAGCAAAAACTCCTTCAGCACACGACCATGACCACCACGAGTCCGGTCCTCACCACCATCGCCACCCTGCAGCTGATGATCTCCCTGCTGCCGCTGAAACACATACTCAAACATGCCTCGGAAGAAGTCGTCCATCCCTGGAGCTCTCGCATCTCCAGATACACCCTCGGAAACTGAAGCCCTGCTCTGCTCCTCCGGACCACCACTAGACTCTCCCTGCTGGGCACGAGTCCTCCTCCGTGGCGCCATAACACACCTGGCATCAAAGAAAAGCAACTGGAAATCAATAAAACACACGACCCTAAGCCAGTCGCCGACTGTACAGGACATTCATGGACCTTCTGGACCACTGCAATTCGTTCCAAGTTCCGATGCACCTCCACAACCTCGCTCTGATACTAGCTGTGACGACCCGAGGATTCGAGTACTGAAAAGGAACCGGCGCGTCTCGAATCTCGGCCCGCCAACCCAAGAGCCAGAAGACTCGGAAGGGTAGAAAGGAGTGGTGTGGGGGTACAAGAGAAGCTGCAACGACCACAGAGATAGCACAATAATCCAAAATAAAATGCACATAATAATATAAATAAATAAACTGCTATAAGGTCCACATTGTCTCATGTCCAAAAGAGAGTACAGTCAACAGAAAAGAAAGTACAACTACACGGGGCATCCCCCGGAGTACAACTACACGGGGCATCCCCCGGCTCTGGCAGACTGGCGACTAACCCTGGCTAGAAGAACCGCGCTGAAACTCGGCCGCGCCTCTCGAAGACCCCGCCTCACCTGAAAAGTAGGGGTGAGCCTCATTTCATTGGCCCAGTAGGGATCTCGCGAATCCCCCCACGCACGAGAAGCGAGAAGGCAGAAGGTAACCCTACCTAACAAGAGTACGGTAGAACCAACAAGCTGAAATAAATAAACGGAAAAGCCGTCTACTCTAACAGTACCGTACTACAGAACCTCGGTCCAACAAAACACGAGTCCATGCCTGCCAGTGAACAGGAGCACCACCCACTAGAAGAACGACTGGATGCGTCCCCTGACGTCTTATACCGCGTCACAAGTGTCTAGCTACTACGCCCCGGGCGTGAGACTTAGACACACTCAGTAACCAGAAGTAACCGCAAAACAAGGACTAGCTGAGGTCACGCTCGTCAGCGCGGGTCCGAACCCTCAGCCTCGTGTGAACACTCAGACCGTATGCCCTAGGCCTGTCCTCTAGCTGGTATTTCCCCCTAAACCCGGACTCGAAAGTACGCGGGGGCCCTGCGGTAACCAGCCTACTCACCGCCTCTCTCGGGTACGTCGCTCAGCCACTCCCAGGCGAGCCAGCACACGCGTGCCGTGGGAAAGCTACGACTAGTGGTAGGGTCACTGGAAGTAAGGACTAATCCATGGAAACCACTGACCAACACTAGCAAGGTGCAGAGGTCATCCTCTGTACCACACCGACTCTCGGTAGCACCAGCCGACGCATCACATCCCGGGGTCCCCGCGGCACCCTCGTACAGTCCCCACACGATGCCAAGCATCAGTCGGACCGTAAGACAACACAAAGGGGTCAGAAGCCACTCACCCGGGCTCGATCGGCACGAAACGGCAGACGCGGTCACCGGAGGACCGCCTCCGGTGGTAGCGGTCTGCCCTGGACCACGACCACATGGTAGCGGAAACATGAAGGCGGTCGCCTGATGACCGCCTTCACACAGTAGCGGTCCCTAGGGGACCGCGACCAGGAACCAACGGTCAAAAATGCCTCGAGGCCCATGCCGGTCCCCACGGTGATAGCGGTCGTCCCCAGACCGCGACCAACAGTCGCGGTCTGTCGCAAGACCGCGACCAGCCACGTACCGGAAAGGAACCGGCGCGTCTCGAATCTCGGCCCGCCAACCCACGAGCCCGAAGACTCGGAAGGGTAGAAAGGAGTGGTGTGGGGGTACAAGAGAAGCTGCAACGACCACAGAGATAGCACAATAATCCAAAATAAAATGCACATAATAATATAAATAAATAAACTGCTACAAGGTCCACAGTGTCTCACGTCCAAAAGAGAGTACAGTCAACAGAAAAGAAAGTACAACTACACGGGGCATCCCCCGCAGTACAACTACACGGGGCATCCCCCGCCTCTGGCAGACTGGCGACTAACCCTGGCTAGAAGAACCGCGCTGAAACTCGACCGCGCCTCTCGAAGACCCCGCCTCACCTGAAAAGTAGGGGTGAGCCTCATTTCATTGGCCCAGTAGGGATCTCGCGAATCCCCCCTCGCACGAGAAGCGAGAAGGCAGAAGGTAACCCTACCTAACAAGAGTACGGTAGAACCAACAAGCTGAAATAAATAAACAGAAAAGCCGTCTACTCTAACAGTACCGTACTACAGAACCTCGGTCCAACAAAACACGAGTCCATGCCTGCCAGTGAACAGGAGCACCACCCACTAGAAGAACGACCGGATGCGTCCCCTGACGTCTTATACCGCGTCACAAGTGTCTAGTTACTACGCCCCGGGCGTGAGACTCAGACACACTCAGTAACCAGAAGTAACCGCAAAACAAGGACTAGCTGAGGTCACGCTCGTCAGTGCGGGTCCGAACCCTCAGCCTCGTGTGAACACTCAGACCGTACGCCCTAGGCCTGTCCTCTAGCTGGTATTTCCCCCTAAACCCGGACTCGAAAGTACGCGGGGGCCCTGCGGTAACCAGCCTACTCACCACCTCTCTCGGGTACGCCGCTCAGCCACTCCCAGGCGAGCCAGCACACGCGTGCCGTGGGAAAGCTACGACTAGTGGTAGGGTCACTGGAAGTAAGGACTAATCCATGGAAACCACCGACCAACACTAGCAAGGATCAGAGGTCATCCTCTGTACCACACCGACTCTCGGTAGCACCAGCCGACGCATCACATCCCGAGGTCCCCGCGGCACCCTCATACAGTCCCCACACGATGCCAAGCATCAGTCGGACCGTAAGACAACACAAAGGGGTCAGAACCCACTCACCCGGGCTCGATCGGCACGAAATGGCAGACGCGGTCACCGGAGGACCGCCTCCGGTGGTAGCGGTCTGCCCTGGACCGCGACCACATGGTAGCGGAAACATGAAGGCGGTCGCCTGATGACCGCCTTCACACAATAGCGGTCCCTAGGGGACCGCGACCAGGAACCAACGGTCAAAAATGCCTCGAGGCCCGTGCCAGTCCCCACGGTGATAGCGGTCGTCCCCAGACCGCGACCAACAGTCGCGGTCTGTCACAAGACCGTGACCAGCCACCGACACTTTAAGGCCTAACGGTCAAAAATCCGATGAAGGCGGTCCTCACCGGACCGCTACCATTGATAGCGGTTACTGGTGAACCGCGATCACCCCGAAAAATCGCGAACGACAGGAAATGGCTGAAAACTCCATTCCACGCCCCAATCACCCCCCGATGATGGGGAAACAAAGGGGGAACCCTCCCCAACCCTCCTAGCATGCATCTATCGCCTCGGATCGGCCAAAAACGCGAAGAAACGGTGGATCGGCTCACAAACCCCAAAAACATGGTTTCACCCAAACCCGCTCAAAAATGCCCCTCTCGACCTCCCCTCGGCCTACGAAGCACGGGGAACGATGGGATGAGCATGGGGGTTCGTCTCCCTACCTCAATGGAGCGAAAGCTCGCCGAATCACCGCCGAAATCAAGGATGAAGCTTTTACTACCACGAACGCCCCGCCTCTCGCCGCGAAAAGCACGCCACCGGGATCGCCTCGCCGCCGCCGCCGCTGCCACGCCGTTGCCAGAGTGAGAGGTGTTGTGCCCCTTGTCCTTTGTTGATGATGTGGTGTTTTTATGATAGCAACATAATTGAGTCACCACTTTGTCTAGAATATGTCTGATCTATTCTGTGGGAGATTGCATGAGTGTGCCATGTCTGAATTGTGAAGAATGCATGTGTATGCTTGAGTCATGCTGTGATAAATTGGTTTGTGCTTGATTTCTGTTCTGTGCATTGCTTCTCTGCTGATAATGTTCATGTTGCAGTTCATCAAGTCTATACATCCGTCTCACTGTTCACATGCATCAAGTATGTACAGCGTCCGTCTCATGTCATATGTGTTTACTTCATTCAGAACTTGGTACACAGTTTAACTGTGAGCACGGCATAGATCATGTCTGCATGTCTGTCTTTCATTAATATGGGTTCGGTGCAATGGCTGCGTTGACGCAGTGGATCAGCTGGGTTGACGCCATGCTGCTTTGTCTACTTTTTGTTGCTCATTAAGTCTTAAAGTTTGTACAGGGTAGTTCATGCATCAATCTATTTGCCAAGTGTATACATCAGTCATCATTGCATTTTGATCATGGAGTCTATACATTCATAGCTTTTGTTATGCTCAGAATGCTTATGTCTATACATTGCCTTTGTTTCAAGTCGATACAGAGTCTTCATCTTCTGAAGTCTGTACAGCCAGTCACTTGACAAAGTCTGTACAGTGTCTCGTATTGGCCAAGTCTTTACAACCTCGTCCTTACCTTCGTTCCAAGCCAAAGTCTACACATTCGTTTCCTTGGACAAAGTCTATACATCGTGCCTTGATCTCTCAAGTCTGTACACTCTTTATTTCAAAGTCTGTACATTGGAAGTATGTACAACGAACTGCTACACGCATCATTCCAACTGTCTTCATGTCGTTATTTGTTCCATCTCGTGCTGCTTTCTGTGCCACCTCGTGTCGCTCCTTCTGTGTCACCCCTTCGTCTTCGAGTTGTTTTCAGCCAGTGTCGTCCTTGTGTTCGAGTCGTTTTCCTGTGCCTTCGTGTTATCTTTTGTTTTTATGTCTTCATGTTATCTTTTATTTTTATGTCTTCGTGTTATCTTTTATTTTTATGTCTTCATGTTATCTTTTGTTTTTATGTCTTCGTGTTATCTTTTGTTTTTGTATTCGTGTCTTCGTGTTGCTTGTGTATCTCGTGTCGTTCTCTTCGTAGTGGTTGTTCTGTTACAGTGATACTTCGTGTCGTTTTCTTTGTAGTGTTAGCTTTATTATTGTGTATCTCGTGTCATTCTCTCCGTAGTGTTTGTTTTGTTACAGTGATACTTCGTGTCGTTCTCTTTGTAGTGTTAGCCTTGTTACTGTATGCACTTCGTATCGTTTTCTTTTTACCTCGTGCTGTTTTAATCTGACCTCGTGTCATTCTCTCTTTATTTCATACTATAGTAATCTTGTGTATCTCGTGTCGTTCTCAGTACAGTGCATCTCGTATTGCTATCACATACCTCATGCAGTTTTAGTCTTTGTGGCCCTGAGTTTTAATCGTTTTATTTCTTTGCAGGAGAAGAAGAAAAATAAAAAGAAGAAGGTGGTCCGAGGAAGAATATTCCTCAGTGAATGGGAGGCACGTGATCCGAGGCTAGAAGGGCAGACAGGATTGTGACACGTGTGCTGAAGCTGGCTGAGAGACTGACACGTGGCCACAAGTTCTGGGCGGGAAATGAGGAAGCCACACGCGCCCAGTGCTGCCCGCCTGCTGGCTGCTGCTTATAAAAGGAAGCCTTCATCCAACAGATGAAGATGATCGATATAGAAGCCTGAAGAGCAGAAAGTCCCTCGATCCAGAAAAAGAAAAGAGGAAGAAAAAGAGAAGAAGAGAGAATAGCAGAGAGCGTGAGCCGAAGAGAATAGAGAAAAAGAGATCGAGAGAGTGAAAGAGCAGAAGAAGAAAAGAGCTGCAGTAGAAAGCAGAAGAAGTAGAGAAGAGAAGAGACAGAGAGAGCCTGCGAAAGAAGAAGAAGAGAAAAAGAAAGTGAGACAGAAGAGAAAAGGAAGAGAAGCTTACCTGAAGATCTGTCTACTGGACCGTAGATCAGATCTAGGCCAGTCAGCTCCGTTGAGAGCCACATTGTGCATTTCATTTTTCAGCGTTCTGTTTGCTGAAGTTATTTTCATTTCGTGTTTCTGTTTTTCCCCTTTTGTTTGGTTATCCGTGTTCTTCCGATTCTCAGTAGTGAGGTCGGGTTCCTCCTGGGGATCAGGAGAAGGGAGATCAGATCTCCGGTTGCAAGTAGCTGGGAGCTACTTGTAGGTTCCCTCCGGTTGGAGGAAGGGAGACTTGTCTCCAGTTCTGGACTTGCGGGTTGCAAGTCCAGGGGTCCCTCCGATTGGAGGAAGAGAGGTCTTTGACCTCTGGTTTGCTGGTGACTGGAAGTCACTGGTTGGTTCCCTCCTGGTCTGGAGGAAGAGAGACCTTGCGTCTCTGGTTTCCAAGTGACTGGGAGTCACTTGGGGTGTCCCTCCAGTTGGGAGGAAGAGGGGAGTTTGTTCCCCTGGTCAAGCTGTGTGTCAGCACCTGTTGCAGACTGAGTCTGCTTAGTTCTAGCATTGGCTAGTGAAGCCTCACTCCGGTTGGGAGTGAGGGGTGGATGTAGGTCTGAAGGACCGAACCACCTTAAAACTATTTGTGCAGTGGTTTGCCTTGCGTTAGCTCCATATCTTCTACCTCCCATTCACAGGTTGCGCATGCTTGGCTAGTTGCATTATCTAGAGAGTTAACTTTTTGAGCATTATATTCTGCTTAATGTGTTTGCGTTGTTTAGCTCTGCCTTCGTTTCTGGTTGATCAGGTGGCTGCATTGTTGCAGTCCAACTGTTTGTCCATGTGTTGCCTTATCATTTCATCTTGGAAAGCTCATTAGTCTTATTCCGCATATCTGAGCTTTAATGTTTTAATTTGGGCTATATTTTCTAGAGGGTTACATTCACCCCCCCTCTGTATCCGGGCCTAGCACCCTATCAGTTGGTATCAGAGCGGGTTTCTGCTTAGAAGGTCCAGTGACCTGCAGATCCGATCTTGTAGTATTGGGTGTTAATTTGTTTTTAGTGCATCAATATTCCTGTTACATTAATCTGTTGTGTTCTCATGGCTCATCCTCCACTATTCAGTAGTTCAAATATCAAATTCTGGCTATATCGTATGCACAAGCACGTTAACTCTATTAATCCACAATTGTGGAAGGTTATCTCTCACAGTCCACATGAACTTCCTAAGGATAAGTCCAAGTGGACTCATGTTCACCAGTTGAAAAATGATGATAATGTGAGAGCTCTAAATTTAATGAAGGCTGCAATCGGTTCTGATGATTTTTCCTCTTTCTCAGGTTGTAGCTCGGCAAAGGAAATATTGGATGAATTGCTTCGCATCCACAATGGAAAGGAAGAAGAATGTCTCATGGCAAGAAGGAGTGATCAATCAAATAAGTCCTCATCCCAGGTAAACTCTGAGACCAAGTATATTAGTCATGATGATTTAGTTGCCATGCATAAGCATCTACTGGAAAAATATGAAAGAATTAAGTCAGAAAAGTGAAAATTAAGAAAAGAGAAAAATGCTGAAATCACAAGTCTAAAGGCTGAAAATGAAAATTTAAAATCTGAATTGAAATTGGAAGAAGAATTTGAAAACAAGTTAATTGAAGAAAATTTTCATCTAAAAGATCAAAATAAAAAACTAATGGTTCTTAATACTGTCTTTACTAAAAAATGGTTGTCATTTGAAAAAGAAAAATCTGCTGATAAGGAAATTCAATGTGAGAATGAATTGAAACTGAAACAGGAACTAGAAATAGTTAAAAATTTGAATGATGTCATGCAGAGATAAATTATCACATGTGAGGAAGACATGACTAATTCAGAACTCAAAATTTGTTCTCTCCAATCTGAAATAAGTAAACTTGTTCGTTCCATGTCTAAATCTATCAAGGGAAAAGAGAAATTGAATGTTCCTTTGTGTGATAACGCCACTAAATCAAGTGGAGAGCAAGGATGCAAATCCCAAATTAAAAAATCTGTTAAGAAAAAGTTGTACACTACTTTTATTCGCAGCTCTGACATTGCAAGCTGCTCTGGGCCTCCTAAAATATCTACATCATCTGTTTTCCAATTCAAGGCCCAGTAAAATGAAGAACAAATAAAAGGTGTGAACAAGGGTAAACAAATGAGCAAAAATGGTAAGAAAAACAAGGATAAAAATGTCCCTACTTGTGTCTTTAAATCTGCTACCTGTACTGCATCTGATGACTCAATGCATACTACTCATAGCTCAATTAATTATCCGTATGCATCTGATAAGAGTGTCTCATGCCATTATTGCGGCAAGGTAGGCCATGTAATGGATGATTGCAGATTATTGATTGAAGATGGGCATGCAAGTGAAACATTACATTCGAGAAATTCATTTGGTAGAAATCATGTTACTAGGAAGTCTGATACATCTTGTCATTACTGTGGTAGGCATGGTCATCTCATGGATGCCTGTTTCATCATGAAACAAGATGATGAAATACATGCTAGGTCTTCTGTTCATCATCACCCCAAAAGAAGTATGTATGCTTCAAACCAACACATCATTTGTTATAACTGTAACAAACGTGGTCATAAAGCTGTTGAGTGTTGGTTCATGACTTCATGGGGATATAATGGTTCAAGAGGTAAGCACCTAAGGTGTTTTGAATGTGGCAAGTATGGGCATGCAGTCAAGGACTGCTGGTATGCTTAGGGAAAATATTTTAATTCCAAATTTGATAAATTCCCTGAAAATAGAAATTTTTTTGGCAGAAATAAACCTATTTTTAAAGGAAAGATTCTTGTATGTTTTGAATGTGGAAAACCTGGCCACCGAGCTTCTGAATGCTTGTGGGCAGGCAATGCTAAATCAACACCTCATGCAAGTAACAAAAAATTTCATGCAAACTCACATAGATTCCATGATGATAATGATGTCCACAAAAAGAATTCAAGGTTTGCTACATCATGTAGAGATTGTGAAATTTTGGTCATTTCATGGATAACTGTTACCTGGTGGATCATGATGTTAATACTGCTAAGAAATTGGTTAGAACACTTGTTAGGGATAAAACAGGACCCAAGGCTGCTTGGGTTCCTGCAAGATCTAAGTGATTATTTTGCAGGTGTGCCTTGGGACTGGAATAAAAGAGGTAATGATCCAAGGCACTCTAGGTTGAATAACCCCATTTTCACATTGTTCAACCCTAGACAAAATCATATGACTTCATAATTGCTTGATTTCAATACTGATGCATGTAATTCTGAAAGAAGTCAATAAATTTGATTGTGTAAGACAAAGGGAGGATAATCAAGATAAATATGAGGGCTTGGTTCATTTTTATTAAAACATGGTTTTAGATATCAATACAGAATTTTATTGAAAAAATCTGCATACATCATGTTTAAACCATGCTGTTCAAAAAGCTCATTCATAAGCCCCTATAATGGAAGACTTTGAAAACTTATGTTTTGGATTTATGAGTATGACATTTCCTTGAAAATCTGACTAAAATTCTTGTAGTTGAAGCCTCTTTATAAATCTACTAATTGAACCTGTTCTTGGCTCATTGACCTGAACTTCTCCTTATTTTCCCCTTTGGTCTCCTCTCATCTATCTCATAAGATTCCACTTATTGAGGGGGAGCTTCCATGTCATGCATCACTTGCATATCAATTGGCATCTATTCAGGGGGAGCATTCCTTGTCACACTGAATCATGTTCATATCATTTGTGACCTTGCATTCAAATCCCTCATGATCAGATTTTTACATGATCAACAAAAACTGTATAGTCAACTCCTTTCTTATCAGTTGACTGAATCCATCTGCATTTTTCTGACCATACAAATGTGAGGTGCCACTCCCTTTATTACCTTGTTCACTTGCAGCCTTCTGAACCTCAGAATCTTTATGATGGTGGATTTCAGATTGATTTCTGAGATGTATTTCTCTCTCCACTGTTGGAATCTTCCATCTTGTTCTGCAATAAGTTCTGATTCTGTGGTATCTTCACCAGAATTCAGATTCTTTGTAATGGCTGATTTCAGATTGATTTATTGGAAAACCAGAGTCCATTCTTGTGCTTCAGGGGGAGTTATGGTTTATTTACTTCTAAGGGTAGAGCCGTCAATCATGCATGTTGATAGGGGGAGAGCTGTTTCATTGTCATAAGGGAGATCTTCATTTTTTTTACACTATGACTCATTCTCTACATTTACGTGCTGTCCTTGTGTGCTGCTTTTATGTGCTACAGTTGACTATCAAACCATTTCCCTTCTTTTTGATTCTGTCAAAGGGGGAGAATAGTTTGATGAGTCAGTGTGACTCATTATGTTGCCATCATCAAAAAGGGGGAGATTGGTGTGCCCCTTGTCCTTTGTTGATGATGTGGTGTTTTTATGATAGCAACATAATTGAGTCACCACTTTGTCTAGAATATGTCTGATCTATTATGTGGGAGATTGCATGAGTGTGCCATGTCTGAATTGTGAAGAATGCATGTGTATGCTTGAGTCATGCTGTGATAAATTGGTTTGTGCTTGATTTCTGTTCTGTGCATTGCTTCTCTGCTGATAATGTTCATGTTGCAGTTCATCAAGTCTATACATCCGTCTCACTGTTCACATGCATCAAGTATGTACAGCGTCCGTCTCATGTCATATGTGTTTACTTCATTCAGAACTTGGTACATAGTTTAACTATGAGCACGGCATAGATCATGTCTGCATGTCTGTCTTTCATTAATATGGGTTCGGTGCAATGGCTGCGTTGACACAGTGGATCAGCTGGGTTGACGCCATGCTGCTTTGTCTACTTTTTATTGCTCATTAAGTCTTAAAGTTTGTACAGGGTAGTTCATGCATCAATCTATTTGCCAAGTGTATACATCAGTCAGCATTGCATTTTGATCATGGAGTCTATACATTCATAGCTTTTGTTATGCTCAGAATGCTTATGTCTATACATTGCCTTTGTTTCAAGTCGATACAGAGTCTTCATCTTCTGAAGTCTGTACAGCCAGTCACTTGACAAAGTCTGTACAGTGTCTCGTATTGGCCAAGTCTTTACAGCCACATCCTTACCTTCGTTCCAAGCCAAAGTCTACACATTCGTTTCCTTGGACAAAGTCTATACATCGTGCCTTGATCTCTCAAGTCTGTACACTCTTTATTTCAAAGTCTGTACATTGGAAGTATGTACAACGAACTGCTACACGCATCTTTCCAGCTGTCTTCGTGTCGTTATTTGTTCCATCTCGTGCTACTTTCTGTGCCACCTCGTGTCGCTCCTTCTGTGTCACCCCTTCATCTTCGAGTTGTTTTCAGCCAGTGTCGTCCTCGTGTTCGAGTCATTTTCCTGTGTCTTCATGTTATCTTTTGTTTTTATGTCTTCGTGTTATCTTTTGTTTTTATGTCTTCGTGTTATCTTTTGTTTTTATGTCTTCGTGTTATCTTTTGTTTTTGTATTCGTGTCTTCGTGTTGCTTGTGTATCTCGTGTCGTTCTCTTCGTAGTGGTTGTTCTGTTACAGTGATACTTCGTGTCGTTTTCTTTGTAGTGTTAGCTTTATTATTGTGTATCTCGTGTCGTTCTCTCCGTAGTGTTTGTTTTGTTACAGTGATACTTCGTGTCATTCTCTTTGTAGTGTTAGCCTTGTTACTGTATGCACTTCGTATCGTTTTCTTTTTACCTCGTGTTGTTTTAATCTGACCTCGTGTCATTCTCTCTTTATTTCGTACTATAGTAATCTTGTGTATCTCGTGTCGTTCTCAGTACAGTGCATCTCGTATTGCTATCACATACCTCATGTAGTTTTAGTCTTTGTGGCCCTGGGTTTTAATCGTTTTATTTCTTTGCAGGAGAAGAAGAAAAACAAAAAGAAGAAGGTGGTCCGAGGAAGAATATTCCTCAGTGAATGGGAGGCACGTGATCCGAGGCTAGAAGGGCAGACAGGATTGTGACACGTGTGCTGAAGCTGGCTGAGAGACTGACACGTGGCCACAAGTTCTGGGCGGGAAATGAGGAAGCCACACGCGCCCAGTGCTGCCCGCCTGCTGGCTGCTGCTTATAAAAGGAAGCCTTCATCCAACAGATGAAGACGATCGATATAGAAGCCTGAAGAGCAGAAAGTCCCTCGATCCAGAAAAAGAAAAGAGGAAGAAAAAGAGAAGAAGAGAGAATAGCAGAGAGCGTGAGCCGAAGAGAATAGAGAAAAAGAGATCGAGAGAGTAAAAGAGCAGAAGAAGAAAAGAGCTGCAGTAGAAAGTAGAAGAAGTAGAGAAGAGAAGAGACAGAGAGAGCCTGCGAAAGAAGAAGAAGAGAAAAAGAAAGTGAGACAGAAGAGAAAAGGAAGAGAAGCTTACCTGAAGATCTATCTACTGGACCGTAGATCAGATCTAGGCAAGTCAGCTCCGTTGAGAGCCACATTGTGCATTTCATTTTTCAGCGTTCTGTTTGCTGAAGTTATTTTCATTTCGTGTTTCTATTTTTCCCCTTTTGTTTGGTTATCCGTGTTCTTCCGATTCTCAGTAGTGAGGTCGGGTTCCTCCTGGGGATCAGGAGAAGGGAGATCAGATCTCCGGTTGCAAGTAGCTGGGAGCTACTTGTAGGTTCCCTCCGGTTGGAGGAAGGGAGACTTGTCTCCGGTTCTGGACTTGCGGGTTGTAAGTCCAGGGGTCCCTCCGATTGGAGGAAGAGA
This sequence comes from Amorphophallus konjac, assembly GCA_022559845.1. Classification (NCBI taxonomy): domain Eukaryota; kingdom Viridiplantae; phylum Streptophyta; class Magnoliopsida; order Alismatales; family Araceae; genus Amorphophallus; species Amorphophallus konjac. The sequence goes on along the minus strand of JAHNEJ010001724.1, from coordinate 106,532 downwards.
GGTCTTTGACCTCTGGTTTGCCGGTGACTGGAAGTCACTGGTTGGTTCCCTCCTGGTCTGGAGGAAGAGAGACCTTGCGTCTCTGGTTTCCAAGTGACTGGGAGTCACTTGGGGTGTCCCTCCAGTTGGGAGGAAGAGGGGAGTTTGTTCCCCTGGTCAAGCTGTGTGTCAGCACCTGTTGCAGACTGAGTCTGCTTAGTTCTAGCATTGGCTAGTGAAGCCTCACTCTGGTTGGGAGTGAGGGGTGGATGTAGGTCTGAAGGACCGAACCACCTTAAAACTATTTGTGCAGTGGTTTGCCTTGCGTTAGCTCCATATCTTCTACCTCCCATTCACAGGTTGCGCATGCTTGGCTAGTTGCATTATCTAGAGAGTTAACTTTTTGAGCATTATATTCTGCTTAATATGTTTGCGTTGTTTAGCTCTGCCTTCGTTTCTGGTTGATCAGGTGGCTGCATTGTTGCAGTCCAACTGTTTGTCCATGTGTTGCCTTATCATTTCATCTTGGAAAGCTCATTAGTCTTATTCCGCATATCTGAGCTTTAATGTTTTAATTTGGGCTATATTTTCTAGAGGGTTACATTCACCCCCCCTCTGTATCTGGGCCTAGCACCCTATCAAGAGGGGTCGCGTCTCGGTCACCCGGGGAGAAGAAGATCGGCCGCGGGGGAGAGGGGGAGCTCTCACGGTTGAAGGAAGGAGGAAGAAGAAGAAAAGAAAAAAGGTAAAAAGAAAAGAAAAAGAATTGATATATATATAGAAAATCCAGAAAATCGGAAAAATCTCGAAAAATAGAAAAGTACACCTCCTCGACCGTCTCGACGCACTGATCGCAACGGCACCACTCGCGGGTTGGTGAACGACCCGGTTCACCCGCTACAGGGTTCCGAAGGACTCGCCAAAACCCGTATGCGGAAATCGGAAAACACACACGGAAAAGCCGCGGACACACTCCGGGCCTCCAAAACGACTCCGGATCGCGCCGATCCGAACACGAAAGATGTCCGAAACGAAATTTCGGACACAATAGGGTCGGACACTCCGATAAACTAGATCCGGGACTCACAAGGAAGGATCCGAAAGATCCGGGACATTACAGTGAATGTATCCTTCTACAATTAATGCCCAAATAAAAACTCAAGTGCATGATGCAATCTCAGAATAAAACCAAATTCATTTAAGCCAATGAGCAAACACATGAGACGCGCCTATTCAAGCATCTAGCGGAAGCACACTCACAATGCAAACCACTGCTCAAGAGATTTTTAGGTGGTTCGGTCCTCCAGACCTACATCCACCCCACACTCAAACCAAGTGTGGCTTCACTAACAGCTGGGCAACACTGCTTGCCAACAGAAGCTGATACACAGCTTACCCAGGGGAACAAACTCCCCTCTTCCTCCTACCTGGAGGGAACCTCTAGCAACCCACGGTCACTAGAAACCAGAGACTCGCGTCTCTCTTCCTCTATACCAAGAGGGAACCCCAGTGGTAGCAGCCCCACTACCAATGAACCAGCCAGAAGCACTCTGCTACCAGCAACCCACCAGAGGCAGAGCCTCTCTTCCTCCTAACCGGAGGGACCCCTGGACTTGCAATCCACAAGCCCAGAACTGGAGACTAGTCTCCCTTCTCCTGAGACCACAGGAGGAACCCGACCTCAGTCCAGAGGATCAGAAACAAAACAAGGACAGTAAAGAAAGGTCAAAAACATGAAACGAAAAAGACACAGCAGACTGAATGCTGAACGATGAAACACGGAGTATTGCTCACAATAGAGCAAACTGGTTCGGATTTGATCCTGAAACCAGAATCTATCTTCTTCTTCTTCTTTCTGAACTCTCAGCTTCGAGCTCTCTCTCTCTCTCTCTCTCACTCTTTCTGCTATTCTCTCTTCTTCCTCTTCTTCAGTTTTTCCTCCCCTCTCTGTTTTTCTTCTCTTCTTTTTGCTGGATCGAACTCTCTGCACTTCTGCCTTTTTTCTTTCTCACCTTTCGATCCATCTTCATCTGTGGACGAAGGCTTCAAGCAGCAGCAGCAGGTGGATGAGGTGCAGAATGCGTGTGCCTCCCACACTTCATCTAGAACCTTCTTGCCACGTGCCTTTATAGTATTGGTTCCTTTAGCATTGGATCACGTGCAGCCCAGTCACTGGGACTATCCTTCCTCGGACCACCTTCTTCTTCCCCTGTAAAGAAATTAAACCATTAGAACTCAGGGCCACAAAAACTAAAACTACATGAGGTATGTAGGAACAACAAGAGGTGCACTACACTGAGAACGACACGAGATACAGTGGTGACAAAGCAAACACTACAAAGAGAATGACACGAGGTTCAAGGGTGACAAAACAAATACTACAAAGAGAATGACACGAGGTCTCATGAGAGCAGCACGAGGTGAGAAGGAAGTCTCACGGAGCGAAACGGTAGACAAACACGCGATCAGAGGGAACCTGGACGAAGATAGAAACAAACAACACGAGGACATAAACACAAGAATAACATGAAGACACGAATACAAAAATAACACGACATAACAAACAGCAAAGAGAACGGCACGAGGTCAACATGGACTGAAACCAACTCGAAGATGAAAACAACACGAAATGTGGTCATAAAGCAAGAAAGACACGGGGTCTAGGAAAGGCAACACGAGGACAGAAGACAGGAACGGCTACAACGACACGTGATAAAACAAAGAAAGCAGGAAAACGACTCGAGTAACTACAGTAAATGACACTAAAACACAATAGCAAAAATAAAAAGGATGACTTGAGATGAGCAACTAAATACTGAAGAAACGACACGAGGTGGCACAAAAAGCAACACGAGGTGCTGCAATGTTCTGCACGCAATGGAACAAAACGACACGAAGACAAGCCCTGAAAATAATGTTTAGACTTCACGCTGTACAGACTTTGAGGAGTCTGAACCAATGTACAGACTTTAAAGGCTGTGAATACCAAGGCATGCTGAACAGACTTGAAACCTATGAAGATGGAGTGTATAGACTTGAAAGTCTGAATGTGATGTGCATACTTGCTGAGTTGACGCTGCAGCCCAATGAGTTAACACTGCAACGTATATACTTTGCGTTCAACTGAAGGTGTATATACTTGAAGTTTCAAGGCCACAATGTATAGACTTCAAAAGAAGCAGTCCGATGTACAGACTTCAAATGTGAAGACATTGTGAATGCAAATGCAATGATCAGACTTCATTGTATAGACTTGGAGAACCTGAAACAATATGCATACTTGGGACTCCTGAAGACTAATGTATAACATGACTGAACATAATCAATTATGCAATGCCATATTAGAACTAATGAAGAACTGCATTATGATAAGAAAGTGAATACTAGCGATTTGACTCACACAAGATGACTCACAGTGAATAGGTCACTACAAAGGCCAAACATCAAAACCACCATTAAAACCATCATCAAAACCACAGGGGCACAACAAGAACTGACGGAATCCAAATCGGATACCCGGTTTGGCCCCAATGCTCAAAAGTGTATTTTCTAAATACAGTTAGTTTAAATTTCTCTCAAGTCGGGTCCTGGGGTCTAAAATAAGAAATACGGGTCGCATCGGCGTGCCGGTCATTCCAACATGACCTGGGAGATGAAAGTAACTTGTCAGAACTGACGGAATCCATATCGGATACCCGGTTTGGCCCCAATGCTCAAAAGTGTATTTTCTAAATACAGTTAGTTTTAATTTCTCTCAAGTCGGGTCCGGGGGTCTAAAATATGAAATACGGGTCAGATCGGCGTGCCGGTCATTCCAACATGACCTGGGAGATGAAAGTGACTTGTCAGAACTGACGGAATCCAAATCGGATACCCGGTTTGGCCCCAGTGATCAAAAGTGCATTTTCTAAAAACAATTAATTTAAATTTCTCTCAAGTCGGGTCCGGAGGTCTAAAATCTAAAATACAGCTCGGATCGGCATGCCGGTCATTCCAACATGACCTGGGAGATGAAAGTGACTTGTCAGAACTGACGAAATCCAAATCGGATACCCGGTTTGGCCCCAACGCTCAAAAGTGTATTTTCTAAATACAGTTAGTTTAAATTTCTCTCAAGTCGGGTCCGGGGGTCTAAAATATGAAATACGGGTCGGATCGGCGTGCCGGTCGTTCCAACACGACCTGTTAGATGAAAGTGACTTGTCAGAACTGACGAAATCCAAATCGGATACCCGGTTTGGCCCTAGTGATCAAAAGTGCATTTTCTAAATACAGTTAATTTAAATTTCTCTCGGGTCGGGTCCGAAGGTCTAAAATAAGAAATACGGGTCGGATCGGGGTGCCAGTCATTCCAACACGACCTGAAAGATGAAAGTGACTTGTCAGAACTGACGAAATCCATATCGGATACTCGGTTTGGCCCCAATGCTCAAAAGTGTATTTTCTAAATACAGTTAGTTTAAATTTCTCTCAAGTTGGGTCCGGGGGTCTAAAATATGAAATACGGCTCAGATCGGCATGTTGGTCATTCCAACATGACCTGGGAGATGAAAGTGACTTTTCAGAGCTTACGGAATCCAAATCGGATACCCGATTAGGCCCCAACGCTCAAAAGTGTATTTTCTAAATACAGTTAGTTTAAATTTCTCTCAAGTCGGGTCCGGGGGTCTAAAATATAAAATACGGGTCAGATCGGCATGCCGGTCCTTCCAACACGACCTGGGAGATGAAAGTGACTTGTCAGAACTTACAGAATCCAAATCGGATACCCTGTTTGGCCCCAACGCTCAAAAGTGTATTTTCTAAATATCGTTAGTTTAAATTTCTCTCAAGTCAGGTTCGGGGGTCTAAAATATGAAATATGGGTCGGATCGGCATGCCGATCATTCCAAAATGACCTGGGAGATGAAAGTGACTTGTCAGAACTGACGGAATCCAAATCGGATATCCGGTTTGGCCCCAACGCTCAAAAGTGTATTTTCTAAATACAGTTAGTTTAAATTTCTCTCAAGTCGGGTCCGGGGGTCTAAAATATGAAATACGGGTCGGATCGGCGTGCCGGTCATTTCAACACGACTTGTGCGATAAAAGTGACTTGTCAGAACTGACGAAATCCAAATCGGATACCCGGTTTGGCCCTAGTGATCAAAAGTATATTTTCTAAATACAGTTAATTTAAATTTCTCTCAGGTCGGGTCCGAAGGTCTAAAATATGAAATACGGGTCGGATCGGCGTGCCGGTCATTCCAACACGACCTGGGAGATTAAAGTGACTTGTCAGAATTGACGGAATCCAAATCGGATATCCGGTTTGGCCCCAACGCTCAAAAGTGTATTTTCTAAATACAGTTAGTTTAAATTTCTCTGAAGTTGGGTCCGGGGGTCTAAAATATGAAATACGGGTCGGATCGGCGTGCCGGTCGTTCCAACACGACCTGAGAGATGAAAGTGACTTGTCAGAACTGACGGAATCCAAATCGGACACCCGGTTTGGCCCCAACGATCAAAAGTGTATTTTCTAAATACAGTTAGTTTAAATTTCTCTCAAGTCGGGTCCGGGGGTTTAAAATAAGAAATACGGGTCGGATCGACGTGCCGGTCTTTCCAACACGACCTGGGAGATGAAAGTGACTTGTCAGAACTGACGGAATCCATATCGGATACCCGGTTTGGCCCCAATGCTCAAAAGTGTATTTTCTAAATATAGTTAGTTTAAATTTCTCTCAAGACGGGTCCGGGGGTCTAAAATATGAAATACGGGTCAGATCGGCGTGTCGGTCATTCCAACATGACTTGGGAGATGAAAGTGACTTGTCAGAACTAACGGAATCCAAATCGGATACCCGGTTTGGCCCGAGTGATCAAAAGTGGATTTTCTAAATACAGTTAATTTAAATTTCTCTCAAGTCGGGTCCGGAGGTCTAAAATATGAAATACGGGTCGGATCGACATGCCGGTCATTCCAACACGACCTGGGAGATGAAAGTGACTTGTCAGAATAGACGGAATCCAAATCGGATACCCGGTTTGGCCCCAGCGCTCAAAAGTGTATTTTCTAAATACAGTTAGTTTAAATTTCTCTCAAGTCTGGTCCGGAGGTCTAAAATATGAAATACGGGACGGATCGGCGTGTCGATCATTCCAACACGACCTGGGAAATGAAAGTGACTTGTCAGAACTGACGGAATCCAAATTGGATACCCGGTTAGGCCCTGTGGTCAAAAGTGTATTTTCTAAATACAGTTAGTTTAAATTTCTCTGAAATCGAGTCCGGGGGTCTAAAATATGAAATACGGGTCGGATCGGCGTGCCGGTCATTCCAACACGACCTAAGAGATGAAAGTGACTTGTCAGAACTGACGGAATCCAAATGGGATACCCAGTTTGGCCCCAACGCTCAAAAGTGTATTTTTTAAATACAGTTAGTTTAAATTTCTCCCAAGTCGGGTCCGGGGGTCTAAAATAAGAAATACGGGTCGGATCGGCGTGCCGGTCATTCCAACACGACCTGGGAGATGAAAGTGACTTGTCAGAATTGACGGAATCCATATCGGATACCCGGTTTGGCCCAATGCTCAAAAGTGTTTTATCTAAATATAGTTAGTTTAAATTTCTCTCAAGTCGGGTCCGGGGGTCTAAAATATGAAATACGGGTCAGATCGGCATGCCGGTCATTCCAAGATGACCTGGGAGATGAAAGTGACTTGTCAGAACTGACGGAATACAAATCGGATACCCGGTTTGGCCCCAGTGATCAAAAGTGCATTTTCTAAATACAATTAATTTAAATTTCTCTCAAGTCGGGTCCGGAAGTCTAAAATATGAAATACGGGTCGGATCGGCATGCCCGTCATTCCAACACGACCTGGGAGATGAAAGTGACTTGTCAGAACTGACGGAATCTAAATCTGATACCCGGTTTGGCCCCAGCGCTCAAAAGTGTATTTTCTAAATACAGTTAGTTTAAATTTCTCTCAAGTCTAGTCCGGATGTCTAAAATATGAAATACGGGTCGGATCGACGCGCCGATCGTTCCAACACGACCTGGGAGATGAAAGTGGCTTGTTAGAACTGACGAAATCCAAATCGGATACCCAGTTTGGCCCCAGCGATCAAAAGTGTATTTTCTAAATACACTTAGTTTAAATTTCTCCCAAGTCGGGACCGGGGGTCTAAAATCTGAAATACAGGTCGGATCGGCGTGCCGATCATTCCAACACGACCTGGGAGATGAAAGTGACTTGTCAGAACTTACGGAATCCAAATCAGATTCCCGGTTTGGCCCCAACGCTCAAAAGTGTATTTTTTAAATACATTTAGTTTAAATTTCTCTTAAGTCGGGTCCGAGGGTGTAAAATCTGAAATACGGGTCGGATCGGCGTGCCAGTCATTCCAACACGACCTGGGAGATGAAAGTGACTTTTCAGAACTGACGGAATCCAAATCGGATACCCGGTTTGGCCCCAACGCTCAAAAGCGTATTTTCTAAATATAGTTAGTTTAAGTTTCTCTCAAGTCGGGTCCGGGGGTCTAAAATATGAAATAGGGGTCGGATCGGCGTGCCGGTCATTCCAACATGACCTGGGAGATGAAAGTGACTTGTCAGACATGACGGAATCCAAATCAAATACCCGGTTTGGCCCCAGTGATCAAAAGTGCATTTTCTAAATATAGTTAATTTAAATTTCTCTCAAGTCGGGTCCCGAGGTCTAAAATATGAAATACGGGTCGAATCGGCATGTCGGTCATTCCAACATGACCTGGGAGATGAAAGTGACTTGTCAGAACTGACGGAATCCAAATCGAATACCCGGTTAGGCCCTAGTGATCAAAAGTGTATTTTCTAAATACAGTTAATATAAATTTCTCTCAAGTCGGGTCCGGTGGTCTAAAATATGAAATACGGGTCGGATCGGCGTGCCGGTCATTCCAACACGACCTGGGAGATGAAAGTGACTTGTCAGAACTGACGGAATCCAAATCGGATACCCGGTTTGGGCCCAGCGATCAAAAGTGTATTTTCTAAATATAGTTAATTTAAATTTCTCCCAAGTCGGGTCCGGAGGTCTAAAATATGAAATACGGGTCGGATCGGCATGTCGGTCGTTCCAACACGACCTGGGAGATGAAAGTGACTTGTCAGAACTGACGGAATCCAAATCGGATACCCGGTTTGGCCCCAGCGATCAAAAGTGTATTTTCTAAATACACTTAGTTTAAATTTCTCCCAAGTCGGGTCCGGGGGTCTAAAATCAGAAATACAAGTCGGATCGGCGTGCCGATCATTCCAACATGACCTGGGAGATGAAAGTGACTTTTCAGAACTTACGGAATCCAAATCGGATACCCGGTTTGGCCCCAACGCTCAAAAGTGTATTTTCTAAATACAGTTAGTTTAAATTTCTCTCAAGTCCGGTTCGGGGTTCTAAAATATGAAATACGGGTCGGATTGGTGTGCCGGTCATTCCAACATGACATGTGAGATGAAAGTGACTTGTCAGAACTGACGGAATCCAAATCGGATACCCGGTTTGGCCCAGTGATCAAAAGTACATTTTCTAAATACAGTTAATTTAAATTTCTCACAAGTCGGGTCCGGAGGTCTAAAATATGAAATACGGGTCGGATCGGCCTGCCGGTCGTTCCAAAATGACCTGGGAGATGAAAGTGACTTGTCAGGACTGAAGGAATCCAAATCGGATACCCGGTTTGGCCCAAGCGCTCAAAAGTGTATTTTCTAAATACATTTAGTTTAAATTTCTCTCAAGTCAGGTCTGGAGGTCTAAAATGTGAAATACGGGTCGGATCGGCGTGTCGGTCATTCCAACATGACCTGAGTGATGAAAGTGACATGTCAGAACTGACGGAATCCAAATCGGATACCCGGTTTGGCCCCAGCGATCAAAAGTGTATTTTCTAAATACAGTTAGTTTAAATTTCTCTCATGTCCGGTCCGGGGTTCTAAAATATGAAATACGGGTCAGATCGGTGTGCCGGTCATTCCAACATGACATGTGAGATGAAAGTGACTTGTTAGAACTGACGGAATCCAAATCGGATACCCGGTTTGGCCCCAGTGATCAAAAGTGCATTTTCTAAATACAGTTAATTTAAATTTCTCTCAAGTCGGGTCCGGAGGTCTAAAATATGAAATACGGGTCGAATCGGCCTGCCGGTCATTCCAACACGACCTGGGAGATGAAAGTGACTTGTCAGAACTGACGGAATCCAAATCTGAAACCCGGTTAGGCCCTAGTGATCAAAACTGAATTTTCTAAATACAGGTAATATAAATGTCTCTCAAGTCGGGTCCGGTGGTCTAAAATATGAAATATGGGTCGGATCGGCGTCCCGGTCATTCCAACACGACCTAGGAGATGAAAGTGACTTCTCAGAACTGACCGAATCCAAATCGGATACCCGGTTTGGGCCCAGCGATCAAAAGTGTATTTTCTAAATATAGTTAGTTTAAATTTCTCCCAAGTGGGGTCCGGAGGTCTAAAATATGAAATACGGGTCGGATCGGCGTGTCGGTCATTCCAACACGACTTGGGAGATGAAAGTGACTTGTCAGAACTGACGGAATCCAAATCGGATACCCGGTTTGGCCCCAGTGATCAAAAGTGTATTTTCTAAATACACTTAGTTTAAATTTCTCCCAAGTCGGGTCCGGGGGTCTAAAATCAGAAATACAAGTCGGATCGGCGTGCCGATCATTCCAACATGACCTGGGAGATGAAAGTGACTTTTCAGAACTTACGGAATCCAAATCGGATACCCGGTTTGGCCCCAACGCTCAAAAGTGCATTTTCTAAATACAGTTAGTTTAAATTTCTCTCAAGTCCGGTCCGGGGTTCTAAAATATGAAATACGGGTCGGATTGGTGTGCCGGTCATTCCAACATGACATGTGAGATGAAAGTGACTTGTCAGAACTGACGGAATCCAAATCGGATACCCGGTTTGGCCCCAGTGATCAAAAGTACATTTTCTAAATACAGTTAATTTAAATTTCTCACAAGTCGGGTCCGGAGGTCTAAAATATGAAATACGGGTCGGATCGGCCTGCCGGTCGTTCCAAAATGACCTGGGAGATGAAAGTGACTTGTCAGAACTGAAGGAATCCAAATCGGATACCCGGTTTGGCCCAAGCGCTCAAAAGTGTATTTTCTAAATACATTTAGTTTAAATTTCTCTCAAGTCGGGTCTGGAGGTCTAAAATGTGAAATACGGGTCGGATCGGCGTGTCGGTCATTCCAACATGACCTGAGTGATGAAAGTGACATGTCAGAACTGACGGAATCCAAATCGGATACCCGGTTTGGCCCCAGCGATCAAAAGTGTATTTTCTAAATACAGTTAGTTTAAATTTCTCTCATGTCCGGTCCGGGGTTCTAAAATATGAAATACGGGTCAGATCGGTGTGCCGGTCATTCCAACATGACATGTGAGATGAAAGTGACTTGTCAGAACTGACGGAATCCAAATCGGATACCCGGTTTGGCCCCAGTGATCAAAAGTGCATTTTCTAAATACAGTTAATTTAAATTTCTCTCAAGTCGGGTTCGGAGGTCTAAAATATGAAATACGGGTCGAATCGGCCTGCCGGTCATTCCAACACGACCTGGGAGATGAAAGTGACTTGTCAGAACTGACGGAATCCAAATCTGAAACCCGGTTAGGCCCTAGTGATCAAAAGTGTATTTTCTAAATACAGCTAATATAAATGTCTCTCAAGTCGGGTCCGGTGGTCTAAAATATGAAATACGGGTCGGATCGGCGTCCCGGTCATTCCAACACGACCTAGGAGATGAAAGTGACTTGTTAGAACTGACCGAATCCAAATCGGATACCCGGTTTGGGCCCAGCGATCAAAAGTGTATTTTCTAAATATAGTTAGTTTAAATTTCTCCCAAGTGGGGTCCGGAGGTCTAAAATATGAAATACGGGTCGGATCGGCGTGTCGGTCATTCCAACACGACCTGGGAGATGAAAGTGACTTGTCAGAACTGACGGAATCCAAATCGGATACCCGGTTTGGCCCCAGCGATCAAAAGTGTATTTTCTAAATACACTTAGTTTAAATTTCTCCCAAGTCGGGTCCGGGGGTCTAAAATCTGAAATACATGTCGGATCGGCGTGCCGATCATTCCAACATGACCTGGGAGATGAAAGTGACTTTTCAAAACTTACGGAATCCAAATCGGATACCCGGTTTGGCCCCAACGCTCAAAAGTGTATTTTCTAAATACAGTTAGTTTAAATTTCTCTCAAGTCCGGTCTGGGGTTCTAAAATATGAAATACGGGTCGCATCGGTGTGTCGGTCATTCCAACATGACATGTGAGATGAAAGCGACTTGTCAGAACTGACGGAATCCAAATCGGATACCCGGTTTGGCCCCAGTGATCAAAAGTGCATTTTCTAAATACAGTTAATTTAAATTTCTCACAAGTCGGGTTCGGAGGTCTAAAATATGAAATACGGGTCGAATCGGCGTGCCGGTCGTTCCAAAACGACCTGGGAGATGAAAGTGACTTGTCAGAACTGAAGGAATCCAAATCGGATACCCGGTTTGGCCCCAGCGCTCAAAAGTGTATTTTCTAAATACATTTAGTTTAAATTTCTCTCAAGTCGGGTCTGGAGGTCTAAAATGTGAAATACGGGTCAGATCGGCGTGCCGGTCATTCCAACATGACCAGAGTGATGAAAGTGACATGTCAGAATTGACGGAATCCAAATCGGATATCCGGTTTGGCCCCAGCGATCAAAAGTGTATTTTCTAAATACAGTTAGTTTAAATTTCTCCCAAGTCGGGTCCGGAGGTCTAAAATATGAAATACAGGTCGAATCGACGTGTCGGTCGTTCCAACACGACCTGGGAGATGAAAGTGACTTGTCAGAACTGACGGAATCTAAATCGGATACCCGGTTTGGCCCCAGCGATCAAAAGTGTATTTTCTAAATACAGTTAGTTTAAATTTCTCCCATGTCGGGTCCGGATGTCTAAAATAAGAAATAGGGGTCGGATCGGCGTGCCGGTCATTCCAACACGACCTGTGAGATGAAAGTGACTTGTCAGAACTGACGGAATTTAAATCGGATACCCGATTTGGCCCCAGCGATCAAAAGTGTATTTTCTAAATACACTTATTTTAAATTTCTCCCAAGTCGGGTCCGGGGGTCTAAAATCTGAAATACAGGTCGGATCGATGTGCCGGTCGTTCCAACACGACCTGGGAGATGAAAACGACCTGTTAGAACTGACAGAATCCAAATCGGATACCCGGTTTGGCCCCAGCGCAAAAAAGTGTATTTTCTAAATACATTTAGTTTAAATTTCTCTCAAGTCAGGTCCGGAGGTCTAAAATATGAAATACAGGTCGGATCGGTGTGCCGGTTGTTCCAACATGACCTGAGTGATGAAAGTGACTTGTCAGAACTGACGGAATCCAAATCGGATACCCGGTTTGGCCCCAGCGATCAAAAGTGTATTATCTAAATACAGTTAGTTTAAATTTCTCCCAAGTGGGGTCCGGAGGTCTAAAATATGAAATACGGGTCGGATCGGCGTGTCGATCGTTCCAACACGACCTGGGAGATGAAAGTGACTTGTCAGAACTGACGGAATCCAAATCGGATACCCGGGTTGGGCCCAGCGATCAAAAGTGTATTTTCTAAATATAGTTAGTTTGAATTTCTCCCAAGTCGGGTCCGGAGGTCTAAAATATGAAATACGGGTCGGATCGGCATGTCGGTCGTTCCAACACGACCTGGGAGATGAAAGTGACTTGTCAGAACAGACGGAATCCAAATCGGATACCCGGTTTGGTCCCAGCGCTCAAAAGTGTATTTTCTAAATACAGTTAGTTTAATTTTCTCTCAAGTCTGGTCTGGAGGTCTAAAATATGAAATACGGGACGGATCGGCGTGTCGGTCATTCCAACACGACCTGGGAGATGAAAGTGACTTGTCAGAACTGACAGAATCCAAATCGGATACCCGGTTAGGCCCCAGTGATCAAAAGTGTATTTTCTAAATACAGTTAGTTTAAATTTCTCTGAAGTCGGGTCCGGGGGTCTAAAATATGAAATACGGGTCGGATCGGCGTGCCGGTCATTCCAACACGACCTAAGAGATGAAAGTGACTTGTCAGAACTGACGGAATCCAAATGGGATACCCGGTTTGGCCCCAACGCTCAAAAGTGTATTTTTTAAATACAGTTAGTTTAAATTTCTCTCAAGTCGGGTCCGGGGGTCTAAAATAAGAAATATGGGTCGGATCGGCGTGCCGGTCGTTCCAACACGACCTGGGAGATGAAAGTCACTTGTCAGAATTGACAGAATCCATATCGGATACCCGGTTTGGCCCAATGCTCAAAAGTGTATTATCTAAATATAGTTAGTTTAAATTTCTCTCAAGTCGGGTCCGGGAGTCTAAAATATGAAATACGGGTCAGATCGGCGTGCCGGTCATTCCAACATGACCTGGGAGATGAAAGTGACTTGTCAGAACTGACGGAATCCAAATCGGATACCCGGTTTGGCCCCAGTGATCAAAAGTGCATTTTCTAAATACAGTTAATTTAAATTTCTCTCAAGTCGGGTCCGGAAGTCTAAAATATGAAATACGGGTCGGATCGGCATGCCGGTCATTCCAACACGACCTGGGAGATGAAAGTGACTTGTCAGAACTGACGGAATCCAAATCGGATACCAGGTTTGGCCCCAGCGCTCAAAAGTGTATTTTCTAAATACAGTTAGTTTAAATTTCTCTCAAGTCTAGTCCGGATGTCTAAAATATGAAATACGGGTCGGATCGGCGTGCCGATCGTTCCAACACGACCTGGGAGATGAAAGTGGCTTGTTAGAACTGACGGAATCCAAATCGGATACCCGGTTTGGCCCCAGCGATCAAAAGTGTATTTTCTAAATACACTTAGTTTAAATTTCTCCCAAGTCGGGTCCGGGGGTATAAAATCTGAAATACAGGTCGGATCGGAGTGCCGATCGTTCCAACACGACCTGTGAGATGAAAGTGACTTGTCAGAACTTACGGAATCCAAATCGGATTCCCGGTTTGGCCCCAACGCTCAAAAGTGTATTTTCTAAAAACAGTTTTTTTAAATTTCTCTCAAGTCGGATCCGAGGGTCTAAAATCTGAAATACGGGTCGGATCGGCGTGCCAGTCATTCCAACACGACCTGGGAGATGAAAGTGACTTTTCAGAACTGACGGAATCCAAATCGGATACCCGGTTTGGCCCCAACGCTCAAAAGCGTATTTTCTAAATATAGTTAGTTTAAATTTCTCTCAAGTCGGGTCCGGGGGTCTAAAATATGAAATAGGGGTGGATCGGCATGCCGGTCATTCCAACATGACCTGGGAGATGAAAGTGACTTGTCAGAACTGACGGAATCCAAATCGGATACCCGGTTTGGCCCCAGTGATCAAAAGTGCATTTTCTAAATACAGTTAATTTAAATTTCTCTCAAGTCGGGTCCGGAGGTCTAAAATATAAAATACGGGTCGCATCGGCATGTCGGTCATTCCAACACGACCTGGGAGATGAAAGTGACTTTTCAAAACTGACGGAATCCAAATCGGATACCCGGTTAGGCGCTAGTGATCAAAAGTGTATTTTCTAAATACAGTTAATATAAATTTCTCTCAAGTCGGCTCCGGTGGTCTAAAATATGAAATACGGGTCGGATCGGCGTGTCGGTCATTCCAACACGACCTGGGAGATGAAAGTGACTTGTCAGAACTGACGGAATCCAACTCGGATACCCGGTTTGGGCCCAGCGATCAAAAGTGTATTTTCTAAATATAGTTAGTTTAAATTTCTCCCAAGTCGGGCCCGGAGGCCTAAAATATGAAATATGGGTCGGATCGGCATGTCGGTCGTTCCAACACTACCTGGGAGATGAAAGTGACTTGTCAGAACTGACGGAATCCAAATCGGATACCCGGTTTGGCCCCAGCGATCAAAAGTGTATTATTTAAATACACTTAGTTTAAATTTCTCCCAAGTCATGTCCGTGGGTCTAAAATCAGAAATACAAGTCGGATCGGCGTGCCGATCATTCCAACATGACCTGGGAGATGAAAGTGACTTTTTAGAACTTACGGAATCCAAATCGGATACCCAGTTTGGCCCCAACGCTCAAAAGTGTATTTTCTAAATACAGTTAGTTTAAATTTCTCTCAAGTCCGGTCCGGGGTTCTAAAATATGAAATACAGGTCGGATCGTTGTGCCCGTCATTCCAACATGACATGTGAGATGAAAGTGACTTGTCAGAACTGACGGAATCCAAATCGGATACCCGGTTTGGCCCCAGTGATCAAAAGTGCATTTTCTAAATACAGGTAATTTAAATTTCTCACAAGTCGGGTCCGGAGGTCTAAAATATGAAATACGGGTCGGATCGGCGTGCCGGTCGTTCCAAAATGACCTGGGAGATGAAAGTGACTTGTCAGAACTGAAGGAATCCAAATCGGATACCCGGTTTGGCCCAAGCGCTCAAAAGTGTATTTTCTAAATACATTTAGTTTAAATTTCTCTCAAGTCGGGTCTGGAGGTCTAAAATGTGAAATACGGGTCGGATCGACGTGCCGGTCATTCCAACATGACCTGAGTGATGAAAGTGACATGTCAGAACTGACGGAATCCAAATCGGATACCCGATTTGGCCCCAGCGATCAAAAGTGTATTTTCTAAATACTATTAGTTAAAATTTCTCTCAAGTCCGGTCCGGGGTTCTAAAATATGAAATACGGGTCGGATCGGTGTGCCGGTCATTCCAACATGACATGTGAGATGAAAGTGACTTGTCAGAACTGACGGAATCCAAATCGGATACCCGGTTTGGCCCCAGTGATCAAAAGTGCATTTTCTAAATACAATTAATTTAAATTTCTCTCAAGTCGGGTCCGGAGGTCTAAAATATGAAATACGGGTCGAATCGGCCTGCCGGTCATTCCAACACGACCTGGGAGATGAAAGTGACTTGTCAGAACTGACGGAATCCAAATCGGAAACCCGGTTAGGCCCTAGTGATCAAAAGTGTATTTTATAAATACAGGTAATATAAATTTCTCGCAAGTCGGGTCCGGTGGTCTAAAATATGAAATACGGGTCGGATCGGCGTGCCGGTCATTCCAACACGACCTGGGAGATGAAAGTGACTTGTCAGAACTGACCGAATCCAAATCGGATACCCGGTTTGGGCCCAGCGATCAAAAGTGTATTTTCTAAATATAGTTAGTTTATATTTCTCCCAAGTGGGGTCCGGAGGTCTAAAATATGAAATACGGGTCGGATCGGCGTGTCGGTCGTTCCAACACGACCTGGGAGATGAAAGTGACTTGTCAGAACTGACGGAATCCAAATCGGATACCCGGTTTGGCCCCAGCGATCAAAATTGTATTTTCTAAATACACTTAGTTTAAATTTCTCCCAAGTCGGGTCCGGGGGTCTAATATCTGAAATACATGTCGGATCGGCGTGCCGATCATTCCAACATGACCTGGGAGATGAAAGTGACTTTTCAGAACTTACGGAATCCAAATCGGATACCCGGTTTGGCCCCAACGCTCAAAAGTGTATTTTCTAAATACAGTTAGTTTAAATTTCTCTCAAGTCCGGTCTGGGGTTCTAACACATGAAATACGGGTCGGATCGGTGTGCCGGTCATTCCAACATGACATGTGAGATGAAAGTGACTTGTCAGAACTGACGGAATCCAAATCGGATACCCGGTTTGGCCCCAGTGATCAAAAGTGCATTTTCTAAATACAGTTAATTTAAATTTCTCACAAGTCGGGTTCGGAGGTCTAAGATATGAAATACGGGTCGGATCGGCGTGCTGGTTGTTCCAAAACGACCTGGGAGATGAAAGTGACTTGTCAGAACTGAAGGAATCCAAATCGGATACCCGGTTTGGCCCCAGCGCTCAAAAGTGTATTTTCTAAATACATTTAGTTTAAATTTCTCTCAAGTCGGGTCTGGAGGCCTAAAATGTGAAATACGGGTCGGATCGGCGTGTCGGTCATTCCAACATGACCTGAGTGATGAAAGTGACATGTCAGAACAGACGGAATCCAAATCGGATATCCGGTTTGGCCCCAGCGATCAAAAGTGTATTTTCTAAATACAGTTAGTTTAAATTTCTCCCAAGTCGGGTCCGGAGGTCTAAAATATGAAATACGGGTCGGATCGACGTGTCGGTCGTTCCAACACGACCTGGGAGATGAAAGTGACTTGTCAGAACTGACGGAATCTAAATCGGATACCCGGTTTGGCCCCAGCGATCAAAAGTGTATTTTCTAAATACAGTTAGTTTAAATTTCTCCTATGTCGGGTCCGGATGTCTAAAATAAGAAATACAGGTCGGATCGGCGTGCCGGTCATTCCAACACGACCTGTGAGATGAAAGTTACTTGTCAGAACTGACGGAATTTAAATCGGATACCCGGTTTGGCCCCAGCGATCAAAAGTGTATTTTCTAAATACACTTATTTTAAATTTCTCCCAAGTCCGGTCCGGGGGTCTAAA
The DNA here is from genome assembly GCA_022559845.1 of Amorphophallus konjac. Lineage (NCBI taxonomy): Eukaryota > Viridiplantae > Streptophyta > Magnoliopsida > Alismatales > Araceae > Amorphophallus > Amorphophallus konjac. Next base: position 88,997 of record JAHNEJ010001724.1, on the reverse strand, counting down.
ATCTGAAATACAGGTCGGATCGATGTGCCGGTCGTTCCAACACGACCTGGGAGATGAAAACGACCTGTCAGAACAGACAGAATCCAAATCGGATACCCGGTTTGGCCCCAGCGCTCAAAAGTGTATTTTCTAAATACATTTAGTTTAAATTTCTCTCAAGTCAGGTCCGGAGGTCTAAAATATGAAATACAGGTCGGATCGGCGTGCCGGTTGTTCCAACATGACCTGAGTGATGAAAGTGACTTGTCAGAACTGACGGAATCCAAATCGGATACCCGGTTTGGCCCCAGCGATCAAAAGTGTATTATCTAAATACAGTTAGTTTAAATTTCTCCCAAGTGGGGTCCGGAGGTCTAAAATATGAAATACGGGTCAGATCGGCGTGTCGATCGTTCCAACACGACCTTGGAGATGAAAGTGACTTGTCAGAACTGACGGAATCCAAATCGGATACCCGGTTTGGGCCCAGCGATCAAAAGTGTATTTTCTAAATATAGTTAATATAAATTTCTCTCAAGTCGGGTCCGGATGTGACGACCCGACAATCCAGTTACCGGGAAGGCCCGATAACCCGAGACTCGTGTTGAGTCTTTACATGTTTTGAGTATGACAACACTATGAGCCTTAGTGGAGAACAAAAAGAGTTTCTTCAATTATGTTCAGGGGTTGTCTTCGTGTCGTTATTTGTTCCATCGCGTGCTGAACACTGCAGCACCTCGTGCTGCTTTCTGTGCCACCTCGTGTCGCTCCATCTGTGTCACCCCTATGTCTTTGAGTCTTATGTTCTGGCCAAGTCTATACAGCCTCATCGTTACCTTCGTTCCAAGCCAAAGTCTACACATTCGTTTCCTTGGGCAAAGTCTATACATCGTGGCCTTGAACTCTCAGTCTGTACACTCTTTATTTCAAAGTCTGTACATTGTTGCCTTCAGGCCGTTCCAAGTCTATACATCCTGTTGAACGCAAAGTCTACACATCGCCTCACATCATATGAAGGCTGTACGTTGCAAGTGTCTTTCTTACTTTGTGACCACACTTCGTGTCGGTTTCTGTTTTCATCTTTGAGTTGGTTTCAGTCCATGTTGTTTTCGTGTCGTCCTCGTCTTCGAGTCGTTCGTTAGTTCGAGCAATCTTGTATTCGAGTTGTGTTTTATGTCTTTGTGTTATCTTTTGTGTTTTATGTCTTCATGTTATCCTTTGTGTTTATGTCTTCGTGTTATCTTTTGTGTTTTATGTCTTCGTGTTATCCGTTGTGTTTATGTCTTCGTGCTATCTTTTGTGTTTTATGTCTTCGTGTTATCTTTTGTGTTTGTGTCTTCGTGTTATCTTCTGTGTTTGTGTCTTAATGTTGTTTTTATGTCTTCGTGTTGCTTCTTTCTATCTTCGTCCAGGTTTCCTCTGATCGCGTGTCTTACTACCGTTTTACTCCGTGTTATTTCCTTCTTACCTCGTGCTGTTCTCATCTGACCTCGTGTCGTTCCCTTTGTAGTGTTAGCTTTATTATTGTGTATCTCGTGTCGTTCTCCTTTTACCTCATGCAGTTTTAGTTTTTTTGTGGCCCTGAGTTTTAATGGTTTTAATTTCGTTACAGGAGAAGAAGAAGGTGGTCCGAGGAAGAATATTCCCCAGTGACTGAGCTGCACGTGATCCAATGCTAAAGGAACCAATGATATAAAGGCACGTGGCAAGAAGGTTCTGGATCAAGTGTGGGAGGCACACGCATTCTGCACCTTATCCACCTGCTGCTGCTATATATTGAAGCCTTCATCCATAGATGAAGAGGGATCGAAAGGGAAAAAGAAAAAGCAGAAGTGCAGAGAGTTCGATCCAGCAAAAGAAGAGAAGAAAATAGAGGGCAAAAACTGAAGAAGAGGAAGAAGAGAGAATAGCAGAGAGAGTGAGAGAGAGAGAGAGAGCTCGAAGCTGAGAGTTCAGAAAGAAGAAGAAGAAGAAGGTTTCTGGTTTCAGGATCAAATCCGAACCAGTTTGCTCTATTGTGAGCTATATTCCGTGTTTCATCGTTCCAGCATTCAGTCTGCTGTATCTTTTTTTTTGGTTCTTGTTTTTGATTTTTCTTTACTGTTCTAGTTTTGTCTCCGAGTCTCAGGTTGAGATCGGTGGTCCTCCTGTTCTGTTGGTTTAGGAGAAGGGAGACGCTGTCTCCAGTTGCAAGTGGCCGTGTACTGCTTGTGGGTTCCCTCTGGGGTTCAGAGGAAGAGAGACCTTGGTCTCTGGGTCTAGTGACTACAGATCACTAGTGTTCCCTCCGGTTGGAGGAAGAGGAACTTGTTTCCTAGTTTCTAGGGACTTGGAGTCCTTAGGGTTCCCTCCGGGTGTGGAGGAAGAGGGGAGGGTGTTCTCCTGGTCAAGCTGTGAATCAGCCGTTGTCGTAGACTGAGTCTGCTTGGCTAGCCGGTGCTAGTGGAAGCCTCACTTCTGTTTGAAGTGAGGGGTGGACGTAGGCAGACTGGAGGTCTGACCGAACCACCTTAAAAATCCCTGGCGCAGTGTGTTTGGTTTCTATTCTGGCTTTGGATCTTTTCGGTAGATGCTTGTCTAGGCCGATCCATCTTTATTTTCCTAGCTGATCGTTCTGCGCGATTAGTGTTTGACCGTTAAGATGTTTTTCGGAAACTCCTAATTGAGAACTTAATTTTTAATCCTCAATGGTTTACTGGTAAAGGTCCATTCACCCCCCTCTGGACCTATCAATTGGTATCAGAGCGCTCTCTGGTTCAGAATCCAACGATTCTCAGAGGATCCTCTACGTGTTTCCTGTGTGTATTGTTCTGCTGGTGAGTTAGTGTTTGATATCTGTTCGTTTGAACTGATGGCAATGGTTAATCCACCGATTTTTAAGGGATCTGATTTTGACATTTGGTTCAGGTGATAGGTTGCAATGCCTGGATACAGAGGGGGGGGTGAATGTATCCTGCTCTAAAAATCGCCCAATTAAAACTCTAATGCTCAAGTATGCGGAAATAAAAGCAGATTATGAAATGTGCTGAAAATGCTTAGAAGCAACTCAGCAAGACAACACAAATCTATTAGCTCTCACACGCTCCTAAGCACGCATCTAAAGATCGCAGCAGAGAAAATAACATATAAGGAAAAACACACCACAAGAGAACACCAAGATTTTTAGGTGGTTCGGTCCAAAGACCTACGTCCACCCCTCACTCCAAATCGGAGTGAGGCTTCCACTAGCTAGGCTAGAAACTGCAGACTCAGTCTGCAACAAATTACTGCCACACAGCTTGACTAGGGGAACAACCTCCCCTCTTCCTCCCAACCGGAGGGACACCCCAAGTGACTCCCAGCCACTTGGAAACCAGAGACGCAAGTCTCTCTTCCTCCAGACCAGGAGGGAACACCTAGTCTTGCAACCACAAGACCAGAACCGGAGGATCAATCCTCCCTTCCTCCAAACCGGAGGGAAACCTAGAGACCTAAGTCTCTCTTCCTCTGAAACCCAGAGGGAAGCACAGGTGACACCAAGCCACCTGCAAACTAGAGGTCTCGGACCTCTCTTCCTCCCAACCGGAGGGAACCCGACCTCACACAAGAGAGTCGGAAGAACAACTGTTGAAGGTTTAAAAAGAAAAACAAAAACGCAGCAACAGAAAGCTGGAAGAATAAAATGCACAAAGGCTCTCGCAGGAGCTGGCTGACCTGGATTTGATCCACGGTCCAGCAGGAACTGATCTTCAGTTGAAGCTTCCTTTGCTCTAGCTCTCTCTTCTTCTCACTCTTCTTTTTCTTCTCTTTCGCAAGCTCTCTCTCTGTCTCTTCTTTCTTCTTTCTTCTTCTTCTTTCTTCTTCTTCTGCTCACAGCCTCTATGCTTTCTCTATCTCTTCTTTCTCTTCTGCCCTCTTCTTCTAGCGCTGGCTGCTTCTACTTCAGTCACTCTCTGCGCACCCTGCTCTTCAGAGGAAGAAGACACATATTTATAGCAGCAGCAGATTAGGGCAGCGTGTGCTCTCCACGATTCCCGCCCAAATGCTTCAGTCCACGTGGAGGCTCCTCTGCATCTCGGATCACGTGCCAGATGCCAGCCTCGTATCACGTGCCCCAATCTTCACAAGCTCCACGAACAGTACCTGTCACACAGTCATAGGAGATTAATCAGAATGATAAAATGTATAGACTTTGAAGACTTAGCCAACGAGTGTATTGACTTGAACAGCTAGCCACGAGTGTATAGACTTAAGATGTGATAACAAGTGTGTAGACTTGAACTTAGAAATGAATGTATAGACATTAGAACAGCAAAAGGTGCACTCTACTGAAAACGACACGGGGTACATAAGATGACTACAACACGAGATAAACAGAGAACTACAAGAGGTACATACAGTATCAAAGCTAACACTACAAGGATAACGACACGAAGTCAGATGAGAACAGCACGAGGTAAGAGAGAACGACACGAGGTAAAACGGTAGTAAAACACGCGATCAGAGAAAACCTAGACGAAGATAGAAAGAAGCAACACGAAGACATAAAAATAACACTAAGACATAAACACAGAACTAACATGAAGACTCAAACACAAAAGATAACACGAAGACACAAACATAGAAACAACACGAAGACATACAAAACAAAAGATAACACGAAGACACAGGAAAACGACTCGAACACGAGGACGACACGGGCTGAAAACAACTCGAAGACAAAAATAGAAACCGACACGAAGTGTGGTCACAAAGCAAGAAAGACACGGGGTCTTGGAAGAAACAACACGAATACAGACGACTCGAAGACATAGGAGTGACACAGATGGAGCGACACAAGGTGGCACAGAAAGCAGCACGAGGTGCTGCAGTGTTCAGCACGCGATGGAACAAATAACGACACGAAGACAACTGGAATGATGCGTGTAGCAGTTCGTTGTACATACTTCCAATGTACAGACTTTGAAATAAAGAGTGTACAGACTTGAGAGATCAAGGCACGATGTATAGACTTTGCCCAAGGAAACGAATGTGTAGACTTTGGCTTGGAACGAAGGTAAGGATGAGGCTGTAAAGACTTGGCCAATATGAGACACTGTACAGACTTTGTCAAGTGACTGGCTGTACAGACTTCAGAAGATGAAGACTCTGTATCGACTTGAAACAAAGGCAGTGTATAGACTTAAGCATTCTGAGCATAACAAAAGCTATGAATGTATAGACTCCATGATCAAAATGCAATGCTGACTGATGTATACACTTGGCAAATAGATTGATGCATGAACTACCCTGTACAAACTTTAAGACTTAATGAGCAACAAAAAGGGACAAAGCAGCATGGCGTCAACCCAGCTGTTCCACTGCGTCAACGCAGCAAGTAAGCCATCAACTACTGTGTCAACGCAGTGTCCTTGTAACGTCAACGCAGCTAGTGAAGAGACAGCCAATGCGTCAACCCAATCTCCAACTGCGTCAACGCACTCATTGCACAGAACACATATTAATGAAAGACAGACATGCAGACTTGCAGACATGGTGAGTGTACAATCTATGCCATGCTCACAGTTAAGTTATTTTTTATGTACCAAGTTCTGAATGAAGTAAACACATATGACATCAATTTGTCATCATCAACACATGTAAACTATATCATCATCAAAACATGAGAAAACACATATGACATCAAACATATGAGAATCATAGTGTTTGTCATCATCAAAACACAATATCCAACAATCTAGCCATATTCATGAATAGCTATTCAAGCAAACAATCAGATATTCAAGCAGTCAAACAGTCAACACACCTCAGTGTGACTCATGGTGTGTCAGCCATCATCAAAACCACACAGGGGCACAACAATCTCCCCCTTTTTGATGATGGCAACACTATGAGTTACACTGACTCAGATTAGATTCTTCTCCCCCTTTGCCTTCATCAAAAAATGAAATAGGGAAACAATTCAGTAAAGCACAGGAAGGTTATACTTCCCTTTGGTTTGTTGATGGTTCGAAGGAGGCCTTTTCTTTGGAGACATCTATCTTCCAAATGAATCCGTTCAAGAGCTTCTCCCCCTTTGACTTCAGCAAAAAGACATGAGTTGAAGAGGAAAGAATAAGACTGTATAAAAAGAGTGAAATAAAAGCTCCTCCTTTTGATCAATCTGCCCCTTTTGTCAAACAACTTATGCAGTGATGCATATGCAACAAATACTCCCCCTTTGACATGGCAGAAGATATAGAGCTAATGCTGACAAACAACATGATCAGACAATCTAGCACATTGTCCCCTTATGCATATAGTCTCTCAAACAGACCAGAGAATCTAGCCCTTATGATCTATGATGCAAGATACCAATTGTTAGGGTGCAAGAGAGATGAACTCTGGTTATCCAAAAACTGCAAGTACACATGATAAACTGAGAGAAGTGCTTCTCAAAAATGACAACCCGTCTAATACCACTGAATCAAAACACAGTGATAAAGAGCCATAGGATGAGCAGATTCAATATTTAGTGAAAGTTGAGATATTGAACTTTTCAGCAAGATACTAACTTCATAGAACAAACTTTTAAGTTCTAGAGTCCTCCATTATAAAAGCTTATGAAACCTTGATTTTCAGATATGGTTTAAGAATGATGTAAACAAGTTTTTCAAAAAGAATTATACTCATATCTGAACCAGCTCTTAATAAAAAGGAACTACAAGCTCATATAAAATTCTAGTTCAACCAACTTCCATCTTACTTAGTTTACTTTCCATGACAGTTTTAGGAGATACATAAGAGAATGCAACAGAATTTTACATTGTTCTTTCAGAATTTGATTTACACTTGTTCATAAATTTCTTTTTAAATGAACAATTTGGTTTATCAACACCTTTTGACATGGGGAAACACCTTGATCAGAGGCCCGAATCCCCAGTTACTCAGTGTGACAACCGTATTGCTTCTCCCATTTTTTGGAGAACAGAGGTAGCATTAAAAGTATCTTTGGCATGAGGATACACCTTGATTAGAGGCCAGAATCCCCAGTTACTCAATACAACTATGCCATTGCTCTGCCATATTTTCACAATAATTTTCAATCATCTCTTTAAACAGAGTTAACCATGGTACTTCATGACACAATCCTTTGGACATGTTTCTCAGTAACCACAGTCATTGCTCTGTCCATACTTTTACTTATAAAGGATTCAGAACAAGTTAGTTGTTTAGGAACAACCACATACACTATATATCTTAGTCAACGTAGACATGGATATCAACTTTTCAGATTTCAGAAAGTCTTATATGAATTTACATGAAGCAGACAGTTAAAGTTTATTAAGAGGTTGAAACAGATATTTTCAAGTTTCTTGTGACCAAAAAAGAGTACATAAGACTTAAACCACTTCCAGTTAACAAATGTTCTTAAGCATGTATAATGGAAGGTTCCTCATTAAAGATATTTTAACTTTTATGAAGTAGTATTCAGGCTGAAGGTTTACTTCATATCTCAGCAGAGTAATTCAAGTGAGAATATTCACTAAACAGCATGATTCTGAAGAATTGTAGCAAATGAGCTGCTCTTGAGCAAAGAGGTTCAAAGTTGACTGAATAGAGAAAACGCTCTTATTCAGCAGATTTAGGAGAGACAAACAGATACCAATAAGGTAAGCATTCAGATTTTGAACAGCTTCAGAAGTAGTCAAGAAATCATTTGATACCACTTTACATGATGGAATCACTGACACTTCAGATATGACAAGATTAATCATATAGCTGGAGAGGAACGGATTAAGCATGCTCCCCCTATCTATATGCAGTGACATTTCCCTTTCCCCCCCTTTTTTTTTTTCAAAGAAGTGATATGCTATGCAATGATTCCCTCTAACTAAAAACACCGAATCATCCTATATGTCATGCAGACAATGTAGATGATGAATGACTATGCAACAACAGATTTAACATGCTATGCAGTAAATCTAAAAACAGTTGAGTGATTTCAGATGTATGAATAATGCTCCCCCTAAATGTATGCATTCAATCTATCTTTTTGGCTTTTTCAATGTAAAGAGATGCAATGCAATTAACTTCATGTATGTAGGGGCATGAAGTAAAATATTCACATGAAAATGCAGACATTCTCTGATATGCAAATTTGACCCTTGGTACTTGGCGGAGAACTTGGCCTAAAAGACCATTTCTCACATAGTAAGAACCTCTAGATAGATTTCCTCTGCCCTTTAGTAGCTTTCCATTTATATACCAAGTGGTCATGCATGACAATGCAATACAAACAGTCCTATATGCATCCGATTTTCAATGATTGTATGTCATGTGCATGTTTATGCCATTCTCATATATGCACATAGCTCACAGTACAAACAAGAAAGCCCACAAAGATCAATGCAATAGTCAAACCAATTAAAATAAAACATGTATGCATGAAGCTATGACTTCTCAGCTCAACCATAATTTTCATTTGAACAGATTTGAGAAATTTACCTGAATGGGGTTTTATCAACTTGGGTGCCTTAGTTTATTTCCCCCTTTTTATTCTTCAGCTTCCAAGGCACACCTGTAAGTTAGCACACTATCTTGCATGGGCAGGTACCCAAACAGTCTTGGGTCCTGCATGGTTAATAGTGACACCTTTGGTAGGTGTTCTAAACACCCTTTTCGCATTTAGGTCATCAGATCTCATCAGATGGCAATTATTCATTGAATGACCTAATACACCACAATAATAGCAAGAGGCAGCAGATTTCAGATTTTTTTTATGCACATTCTGATTAGCATGAGTTCTATGTGCATTTGCATGAAATTTTCTGTTAACAGAATTAAGATTCTGCTTACCAACATAAGCCAGCCAACAGTCAGCAGCTCTATGGCCTGGTTTCCCACATTCAAAACATGCAAGTGTTTTCCTTTCAAAAACAAATTCATTTTTATTAGAAATATTTCTATTTACAGGGAATTTTCCAAGTTTATTGTTAAACTTCCTTCCCTGAGCATGCCAACATTGGGCTGCAATGTGGCCCATCTTGCCACAGTGAAAGCATGAACTAGAATTTCTTCCACCAGCCCTCAGCCAGCATTCAATGGCCCTGTGGCCTGTCTTTCCACACTCAAAGTTGAGCTTACCTTTAAAAACAAATTTGTTCTTATTAGGACCATGTTGGCTTGCAGGAGATTTACCATGATATGAATGAGATGTTTTCTTATCATTTGCAAACCAGCATTGTGCAATTGTGTGTCCTAATTTACCACAGTGAAAACATTCTATTTTCTTTTTCTGAAATGAAGGATTTCTATCATGAAGGTTCCTAGCAGTCATATCATCCTTCTCCATCAATTTACACTCATGCATCAGATGACCAAATTTATGACAATAATGGCATGACATTTTCCTTTTAGATGCATGTGAATGTGTGTGTGAACTTTGAACAACATGCCCTAATGAACCCTTTTTATTTATTTTCTGTTTTCCAATCTTTTTCTGATTTTTGTTCTGTTCTTCAGTTTTCTGAACAATGGGCTGTTTATCTTTTGAGGTGGTGGCTACATTTGAAGCTTTTACAAAAGATGTCATCAACTTGCTCTGAAACTCTTTCTTATTAGCATTGTTGTAGCCCAGCCCTTCCTTCCTAGTGTTGATTTTTACACCTAGTAACTTGTCTAGATTTTTCTGCCCACTTACAAATTTTGACAGAGAATTGTTCAGATCATTTATTTCAGATTGAAGAGAAGAAATCTGATGTTCATAGTTGACTATATCTTCTTCACAGACCAGAATCTGTTGATGCATCACATCATTCAAATTTTTAAGAGTTTCAATCTCTTGTTTCAATTTGAGCTCATTTTGATTTTCATCAACAGATTTTCCTTTTTCAAATGTCAGCAATCTCTCTGACATGGTGGAGTTCAACTGTTTCAGTTTCTCAATTTCTTCCTTTAGACTTGTGTTTTCCGGCTCAAGTTTATCATCATCAAATAATACATCAGTTAGGGAACTTGGATATTCTGATTTACAGTTTTCACAGTTTTCTTGAAATTTTAGGTTCGCAACACTAATAGCTTCAAATTCCTCATTGATCAATCTGTTTTCACTTTCAAAACTGATTAGTTTTTGGTCAGATTCCTGACATTATTTTCTGAGTTTAGTGTTTTCAGATTTAACATGATCAAGTTCTGATTGGATTCCATCTAGTTTAGACACTTGTCTTCTGAGTATTTCATTTTCAGTTTTCAGAATTTCAGGATTTTCGAGATTTTCAGTCCCAAAAATTGGATCCCCTAGATTTGTTATCTTCTTTATCAGACTTTTATTCTTCTTCCTCAGTTTTTTATGGGAGTGTAACAGATTAGCATAGGCATCTTCCCAGTCATCTAAAGTGAAATTCTCGAAAGGGTTTACCTCCACAGCATCTTCAAATTCATCTTGTTCACTGCTATGGTCGCTCTTATCAGCCATCAGGCAGCTGTCCTCATTATCCTCTGAGCTAGCTTCAACTGATCCAGAATGTCCTTTGCGGACCTGCAGTCATAAAAAACAAGAGTGTAGAGCCTTGTCAGTAGCTTCTTTTATTAATCTCAAAACTTTCTGATTCTCTCCATTTCTTGATCTGTCACTTTTAGTCCATTTGGACTCTTCCTTTGGCAGTCTGTGAGGACCATGTGAAATTAACTTCCACAGATCCGGATTCATCAAATTCACATAGTTATGTAGACTGCTAACCCATGAGTTAAAGTTAGAGCCATTAAAAACCGGTGGAGAGCCCATTGAATAAATCGGTAAGCAAACTAATATAGCAAAGAGTAAAATTAGAGAGCACCAAGGGAAAACAGGATCCTCTGCAGATCGTTGGATCTGATCAATCAGAGAACTTTGCTCTGATACCAATTGATAGGTTGCAATGCCTGGATACAGAGGGGGGGGTGAATGTATCCTGCTCTAAAAATCGCCCAATTAAAACTCTAATGCTCAAGTATGCGGAAATAAAAGCAGATTATGAAATGTGCTGAAAATGCTTAGAAGCAACTCAGCAAGACAACACATATCTATTAGCTCTCACACGCTCCTAAGCACGCATCTAAAGATCGCAGCAGAGAAAATAACATATAAGGAAAAACACACCACAAGAGAACACCAAGATTTTTAGGTGGTTCGGTCCAAAGACCTACGTCCACCCCTCACTCCAAATCGGAGTGAGGCTTCCACTAGCTAGGCTAGAAACTGCAGATTCAGTCTGCAACAAATTGCTGCCACACAGCTTGACCAGGGGAACAACCTCCCCTCTTCCTCCCAACCGGAGGGACACCCCAAGTGACTCCCAGCCACTTGGAAACCAGAGACGCAAGTCTCTCTTCCTCCAGACCAGGAGGGAACACCTAGTCTTGCAACCACAAGACCAGAACCGGAGGATCAATCCTCCCTTCCTCCAAACCGGAGGGAAACCTAGAGACCTAAGTCTCTCTTCCTCTGAAACCCAGAGGGAAGCACAGGTGACACCAAGCCACCTGCAAACTAGAGGTCTCGGACCTCTCTTCCTCCCAACCGGAGGGAACCCGACCTCACACAAGAGAGTCGAAAGAACAACTGTTGAAGGTTTAAAAAGAAAAACAAAAACGCAGCAACAGAAAGCTGGAAGAATAAAATGCACAAAGGCTCTCGCAGGAGCTGGCTGGCCTGGATTTGATCCACGGTCCAGCAGGAACTGATCTTCAGTTGAAGCTTCCTTTGCTCTAGCTCTCTCTTCTTCTCACTCTTCTTTTTCTTCTCTTTCGCAGGCTCTCTCTCTGTCTCTTCTTTCTTCTTTCTTCTTCTTCTTTCTTCTTCTTCTGCTAACAGCCTCTATGCTTTCTCTATCTCTTCTTTCTCTTCTGCCCTCTTCTTCTAGCGCTGGCTGCTTCTACTTCAGTCACTCTCTGCGCACCCTGCTCTTCAGAGGAAAAAGACACATATTTATAGCAGCAGCAGATTAGGGCAGCGTGTGCTCTCCACGATTCCCGCCCAAATGCTTCAGTCCACGTGGAGGCTCCTCTGCATCTCGGATCACGTGCCAGATGCCAGCCTCGTATCACGTGCCCCACTCTTCACAGGCTCCACGAACAGTACCTGTCACACAGTCATAGGAGATTAATCAGAAGGATAAAATGTATAGACTTTGAAGACTTAGCCAACGAGTGTATTGACTTGAACAGCTAGCCACGAGTGTATAGACTTAAGATGTGATAACAAGTGTGTAGACTTGAACTTAGAAATGAATGTATAGACATTAGAACAGCAAAAGGTGCACTCTACTGAAAACGACACGGGGTACATAAGATGACTACAACACGAGATAAACAGAGAACTACACGAGGTACATACAGTATCAAAGCTAACACTACAAGGATAACGACACGAAGTCAGATGAGAACAGCACGAGGTAAGAGAGAACGACACGAGGTAAAACGGTAGTAAAACACGCTATCAGAGAAAACCTGGATGAAGATAGAAAGAAGAAACACGAAGACATAAAAATAACACTAAGACATAAACACAGAACTAACATGAAGACTCAAACACAAAAGATAACACGAAGACACAAACATAGAAACAACACGAAGACATACAAAACAAAAGATAACACGAAGACACAGGAAAATGACTCGAACACGAGGATGACACGGGCTGAAAACCACTCGAAGGCGAAAACAGAAACCGACACGAAGTGTGGTCACAAAGCAAGAAAGACACGGGGTCTTGGAAGAAACAACACGAATACAGACGACTCGAAGACATAGGAGTGACACAGATGGAGCGACACAAGGTGGCACAGAAAGCAGCACGAGGTGCTGCAGTGTTCAGCACGCGATGGAACAAATAACGACACGAAGACAACTGGAATGATGCGTGTAGCAGTTCGTTGTACATACTTCCAATGTACAGACTTTGAAATAAAGAGTGTACAGACTTGAGAGATCAAGGCACGATGTATAGACTTTGCCCAAGGAAACGAATGTGTAGACTTTGGCTTGGAACGAAGGTAAGGATGAGGCTGTAAAGACTTGGCCAATATGAGACACTGTACAGACTTTGTCAAGTGACTGGCTGTACAGACTTCAGAAGATGAAGACTCTGTATCGACTTGAAACAAAGGCAGTGTATAGACTTAAGCATTCTGAGCATAACAAAAGCTATGAATGTATAGACTCCATGATCAAAATGCAATGCTGACTGATGTATACACTTGGCAAATAGATTGATGCATGAACTACCCTGTACAAACTTTAAGACTTAATGAGCAACAAAAAGGGACAAAACAGCATGGCGTCAACCCAGCTGTTCCACTGCGTCAACGCAGCAAGTAAGCCATCAACTACTGTGTCAACGCAGTGTCCTTGTAACGTCAACGCAGCTAGTGAAGAGACAGCCAATGCGTCAACCCAATCTCCAACTGCGTCAACGCACTCATTGCACAGAACACATATTAATGAAAGACAGACATGCAGACTTGCAGACATGGTGAGTGTACAATCTATGCCATGCTCACAGTTAAGTTGTTTTTTGTGTACCAAGTTCTGAATGAAGTAAACACATATGACATCAATTTGTCATCATCAACACATCTAAACTATATCATCATCAAAACATGAGAAAACACATATGACTTCAAACATATGAGAATCATAGTGTTTGTCATCATCAAAACACAATATCCAACAATCTAGCCATATTCATGAATAGCTATTCAAGCAAACAATCAGATATTCAAGCAGTCAAACAGTCAACACACCTCAGTGTGACTCATGGTGTGTCAGCCATCATCAAAACCACACAGGGGCACAACACAGCATTTTTCGCATGTTTGTTAAACAAGCTGATAAGGACTTGTGGAAGTTGATTTCACAAGGTCCGTATGAACTGCCCAAGAAAAGGTCCAAGTGGACGGACAGTGAGAATCAGATGTTCCAAGAGAATCAAAAGGCTTTAAACCTAATGTTAACAGCGACTGATAAATCCTTGCATTCTTGTTTCAATGATTGCAGATCCGCCAAGGATATTATGGACCAGCTGAAGCTAGCTCACAGGAGAAATGAAAGCACATGCATGATGGTTAGCAGAAGTGACCACAGTACCAGCCAAGAGGTGGAGAAGAATGAAGAAGAGGTAAACCTCTTCGAGAACATTTCTATAGAAGATTGGGAAAATGCTTACAGCGATTTATCTGAGTCATATGAAAAATTGCAAAAATGATATAAAAAATTAAAAAGGAATAAGGGGCTAGATAATTCAAAGTCTGACTGTAAAAAATGTGCTGAATTGAAGAATTCTCATGATGCCTGTGTGTCTGATCTACAAATATTGAAAAAACAAAATGAAGTGCTAAGCAATGGTAATAAGAATCATGTGAGTGAGATTGATTCCCTGAGAAAATCCCCAGCTGAAAGCAAGGAAAGTTTAGAGAAGATCAGGATTGAAAATAAATTACTTGCTGAAAAATCTGAAGCCATTAAGTCTGTCAATTTTCAATTACAGAAAAATATTGAGAAACTGCAAAAAGACTTGAAAGCTCTTAAGGATGGAAGAAAATCTGAAACTGACTCTGATGATCAGATTTTGATAAATGAATTAGTTCAGAATGACAAACTTAAGGAAGAAAATGAGAAGTTAAGAATGCTGAACTTCACTATGTCTGAGAGACTTCTAGCTTTAGAAAAAGGAAAATCTGTTTACATTGAAGAATCAGAAAGAGTAAGAAATCTAGAACAAGAAGTTGAGGATTGCAAAATTGCAAACAAAGTGCTAAGTGAATGTGTAAATTGCAATGAACAAGAGATTGCCAGTTATGAAATACACATCGTTTCTCTGGAAAATGAAATTGAAGATTTGAATAAATCCCTGTCAAAATTTGTGGAAGGACAAGAAAATCTGGACAGGCTGTTAGGTGTTAAGGTCAATACTCAAAAAGAAGGGTTAGGCTACAACAATGTCAACAAGAAGACCTTCAAAAATAAACTAATGACATCGTTTATCAAAGCATCTGATGTAGCCACCACCTCAGAAGATAAACAATCCACCGTTCAGAAAAACCAAAAACAAACTGAAAAGTTAAAAAAGGGTGATGGATCCAAGCTGAAAAATGTTCGTGTTAAATCTTCTGAACAGGAAATGCCTTCTACCTCATCCCCACCTCACTATAAGGCTAAGAAAACACAAGAACAGGATAAGAGACAGAAAATGAATAAAAAGGGCTCATCTGTGCATGTGGATCACAATACAAACACACACACTCATGCCTCTAAACGGAAAGTTCAATGTCACTACTGTCACCGAATTGGACATGTGATGCATGAGTGTAGGATAAAAGATAAAGATGACTGGTTGGCTAGTGAAAAACATACAGGGAACTTTCATGAAAGGGACTTCTCTCGTCAGAAAAAGAAAATTCAGTGTTTTTGTTGTGGCAAGCTAGGCCACACTTTTGCCCCATGTTGGGATAGACCAGGAGGTAAGAAAATTCACTGTTACTACTGTGGGAAACACGGCCATACTCTTAAAAATTGTTGGCATGCTCAGGGGAGTAGATTCAATTCTAGATCTGGAAAACTTCCTGCTCCCAATGTGGCTGTCTTTAAAGAGAATCTCTCAGCATGTATCAACTGCCGAAAATCAGGCCACAGAGCTGATGACTGTTGGCAGGCTAGATATGAAAAAGAAAATTTTCATGTTAATAACAAAAATTTTCCTGTCAATGCACACATATTTCATCCTTATCATAGTCTGTATGAACAGAATTTGAAATCAGGTTGTGAGCGCCATGGTGGTCGGTTTGGACATACCATATCCAAAGGTAAGTTGTTGGTTTCCAAAAAAATTGCTAGAATTGAAGCAGGACCCAAGTTTGCCTGGGTCCCTGCAGGACCAAAATAATTTGATTTGTTGCAAGTGTGCCTTGGAAGCTGAAGAATAAAGAGGGGTAATAAACCAAGGCACTCGAAAGAAAAAACCCCAGGATTTTAATATTCAGGTCAGTTTCCAATACCTGCTTTAATTTTTGGTGTATTGTGACTTAAATTTGGTTCCGTGATGTAGTCAGTATGCAACTGAGAATTCCATGATCATGCTCATAGTCAGGGGGAGGCATAGAAGTATTGGGTCAACTTACTGATTCGTGTTCACTGCATGCTCATTGCATCACATTCCATATATTTGAAAAACCATAAGTTTGCTTCAACGTATTGCACTTCAGCTGATACTCAATAAATAATTAATATTTCCAAGAGTTGTGTGTGTGAGATGTCCTCGCGTGGGCTGAAAAGGAGCATGTCAGGTCATCTGGTATCTGAAGAACCTTTTTCTGCCTTTGTGGTTAATTGGTGCTGAGTTCAGTCATCTCATGAGGTTGCAGCTTATTGCCCAAGAGCATTCTCTGGTTACGAGATTGTATTTCCTCAGGAAGATTTCATTTGTGAGCTCCTTTGGTCTTTACTCTCTAGAGTAGTCTCTCACTTGCTGCTTTGCTGTAAGGAGTGCTTCTCATCTCATCTCATCTCTATCCATTCTGGTTGTCACCTACTTATCCTTTTATTATCCCTTTTGGTTCAGGAATAGTCTTGAAGAAAAATTCCTTCTTATAGCCTTGTTACTCTTATCAGATTTGATCATGAATACCTTAAACCACCCAAAATTTATTGTAACAAGTTACACCTGTTAATAAAGAACTTTAATGTATGGGGGTTATATCCTGTCCTTTAATCCTTCTAAGTTATCCTCTCTATTGTTGGTCAACATATTGTAAAACTTTCTGTTAAATGGAAAAAACCTTGCTGAGGATTTCGTTTTAACTGAAACTTATGTGAAGAGGGCTATGAGATAAAAAATTATGTTATGTAAGGGCTCTGTCTTTTGTCCAAGATCATGAGAGGTGCTACCAGGGAATACGCCATACTTTGTGGCAGAGCAATAGCAATTGTGGAGAAATAAATATTCTAGATCAAAGAAGTCTAGAGTTTCTGTCATGATACAATTAGCTATCTCTGTTTCTTATAGAAAAGTTGAAATAATAAAAAAAAAGGGGGGGAAAGAAAAGTCAACAAAAATTCATTGGTTTTCATTGGCATAAAGGTAGCCTGTCCTGAGTAACCAGGGATTCTGGTGTCTTATAAACATGTCTCCTTGTGTAAAAAGGGACAATTCTACCTAGTGCTCAACAAATTGATTGACTCTGTATGCCCTCTCTTGTCCTTTAAATGAAGTAATGAACCCTGCTTGACTATCTTTTTGTTATTTCTAGCCTGACAAACATAAGGAGTATCTTAATCGTGACCTTCTGTAGGCTAAGTACCTTTAATAGCTAGTTTTGTGATCGTGTTGATTTAATGTCTTGAGGTAACTGACCAAGGTATTCGGAAGAATATAATAATTCCATATATTGAAGAGCGAACTTTAACGGGCAATGGCTGTGTTACATATTGAATAAGGGTAGTTTGGGTATTTCCTGAAAAGTTCGATAAGAGTGAAAAGTGACCCCCCAAAACCCTTCTTGTTCCTCAAGGTTACATCCAAAAACCCTCGCGTGCCCTTACCGCTTCCTGTGTCTCCTCGTGTCGATACGTCTCGTATTCTTCTTCAAACCCTTCTCTCCCGCTCATTATTCTTCACGAAAATCTCATCTGCCCCACAGAGTTCTCTTCCGTTCTTGGTCCTAGCTTCATCTCCAGCAGCAACCAGCAAGAAAGGGTTGATACTCTGGGAGTTACGGCAAATGGATCAGCTAGAATCCGTCACTCCTGTTGAAAGGAAGAGGAAGGGAAAAGAAACAGTTGAGGAGCCTTCGTCCAAGCAGCAAAGATGTGTTGAACCAGAAATAGCGGTGGATATTTCTTCTGCACAAGGTACTAGGCCTTCTCAGTCTACCGTGTTTTTAGAGAGTGGGAAAATTATTCCTCCAAGGATAATAGATTTCGGAGATGAAACCCTGGTTTTGAAGTTTCCAGAACTTTTGGAGATTTTTGAGTTTCAGGAATGGAGGAAATTCCTAGAAAATCACCGTGTCTATTACCCTAGCCTGGTAATGGAATTTTATAATAATTTGTCTTTGAGCCGAGAAAAGTTTTGCTCTGATCTCGTCTGTTAAAGGGGTTGAGATTGCAGTAACGTGTGACTCTCTCCACAAAGCTCTCGGTATTCCAGAAAAAGGGGAAGTGGAGAGAGGGTTTAGATATAGTCTGCACGAAGCTTTTTCGGTCATTACTGGTAAACCCAGTAACATTCATGACAAGGGACAATTGAAGCTGAAAGCTTACCAAACCTCGTCATTTCCCCCTCTTCACAAGCTTCTTCAGAACATCATTGCTTTTATAATCACCCCACAGACTGGAGCTAGAGGAAGAATCACAGACACTCAGAGGTTTCTATTGTTCTGTCTGATTCAGCACGTAAAGATCTGTTTTCCTGAAATTATTTTTAATGTCATGAAGGGGTGTATTGGGTCCAAAAGACATCTGCCCTACGCCGCCCATCTGACAGATATTTTCAAGTATTCAAAGATTTCCCTGGATGGAGAGGTCATGTCTGAAGTTAGGGCTCGAAACATATTTAACATGAATTTTGTTTCAGTATTTTTGGGCTTGGAGGGCTCTTCTCTCATGGGGCACGTTAAGGCCCAGAAAGTCAAGGAATCACAAGCTCAGGGGGAGCTCCTGGAACACCCTCTAGATTCTGCCCAAACAGTTTTAGCATCAGCTTCTGAGGTTGCTCTATAGGAAACACCATCTGAACTACCACAGTCTGCTATGTCTGCTGCACCCACTGAAGCATCTCTATCTTTTCAGAGGCTTGTTGAGATTGCATCTGAAGAAGTTAGGATGTCTGAAAATAGCATTCAGCCTGAACTAGATACAAACATTGATGGTTTGTTTGATTGCTTTGGGAAGACATCAGAAGAAATGAGGTTGCCCATGGAACAGCCTGCTCAAGAGCAAGAAAGTAATGGGCAAGACCTGGCTGAGTTTATTAATTTCATTCTAAGAGAAACTGTGGAGAAAAGTTTGGAAGAGGCTGACATCGTGGTTACAGCTGAAATTATAGAACAGGCACCTGTTGAAATCTCTGCAGATGATGATCTCATGGAAGAAAGAGTGGATGAGGTTCAGGAGAAAGTTACTGACCTAGAACAAGAAGCAGAATCATCAAGTGAAGAAGAGGCTCCTGAAAATGTAATTCCTGATAAAGAAATCCAAGCCGAAGATGAAGATCAGGTTCCAGCAGAAGACAGCCAAACGCCAGTACAAGGAGAAGCAGATGAGGGAACTGCACCTGGCTGTGAATCTTATGGTACTCCTCTAGGTCAACCTCGACTTCTATCTGCTCGGGCGCCCAACATTGAAGAACTCCTTATAAACTTGACTCAGCAGATGCAGAGACAGGATAAGAAAATGGATGATCTGCTCAAGTATGTCACTCTAAATATTAATCAAGTTCATTCCAGGCTACTAAAGCTTGAAATTTCTCTTCTGATTGAATGGAAAAAGTTCCTGCTAAACAAGAAAGCTTTAGATGATGCCACCAGGTCCTCGATGGAAATCCTGCAGGTGGTATGTTCGAAGATAGCAACAGCCCTTCGTGAATTACAAGATGCTCATATTTCCTCTGTTAAGTCATCTGCCAGCATTATAGATCATTGTTTTGAGATCAGGACATCCTTAGAAGTTTTAAAAGGGTCATCTAGTGCCCTAGGTCCAGATGTCCAGAAGATCTATGACAGATTGATCGCTTTCTTAACAGAAGTGAGAACTCTGACTGACAGATATGAATCTGTTAATATTCGCCAGGAAGACATCATTTCAGAAGTGGCACATGTCAGAAGCCCTGTTGTGTATTGGCTAGCTGAATTGTCCAATGACTTGAAGGATCTTCACTCTGCTTTGGGTTCAGCTCCTGGTCAGGCTTCCTCCAGCAGAAGTCCAACTCAAGAATTCTCCTCTGTTGCTCCTAGGGGTAGACCACCACAAGACAGGCAGCGTGGCCATTCCAGCAGACATGCCAGATTCTTTTCTCCTTAAAAAATAGTGTTCTGTATCTTTTGTCCATTTTGAGGCTCTCTCACACTCTTGGACTTGTTAATTACATTTCATATCATATGCATTTATGCCTCCTTTGTTTCTTTCTTTTTGATGTTGACAAAGGGGGAGAACTCAAGTCTTTGCTACTACTACGATTGAGAATGAATGATTTTTTTCTCTTAATGATTCTTTAATATTCTTTAATCATGATTAATGATGGTGCTCATGACGTTTAGCTTTGAACAGGTTGAAAATTAATCCTGCAAAGACTCAAGACTCATAGTGTTGCCATCCATCAAAAAGGGGGAGATTGTTGAGTCTTTACATGTTTTGAGTATGACAACACTATGAGCCTTAGTGGAGAACAAAAAGAGTTTCTTCAATTATGTTCAGGGGTTGTCTTCGTGTCGTTATTTATTCCATCGCGTGCTGAACACTGCAGCACCTCGTGCTGCTTTCTGTGCCACCTCGTGTCGCTCCATCTGTGTCACCCCTATGTCTTCGAGTCTTATGTTCTGGCCAAGTCTATACAGCCTCATCGTTACCTTCGTTCCAAGCCAAAGTCTACACATTCGTTTCCTTGGGCAAAGTCTATACATCGTGGCCTTGAACTCTCAGTCTGTACACTCTTTATTTCAAAGTCTGTACATTGTTGCCTTGAAGCCGTTCCAAGTCTATACATCCTGTTGAACGCAAAGTCTACACATCGCCTCACATCATATGAAGGCTGTACGTTGCAAGTGTCTTTCTTGCTTTGTGACCACACTTCGTGTCAGTTTCTGTTTTCGTCTTCGAGTTGGTTTCAGTCCATGTTGTTTTCGTGTCGTCCTCGTCTTCGAGTCGTTCGTTAGTTCGAGCAATCTTGTATTCGAGTTGTGTTTTATGTCTTCGTGTTATCTTTTGTGTTTTATGTCTTCGTGTTATCTTTTGTGTTTTATGTCTTCGTGTTATCCTTTGTGTTTATGTCTTCGTGTTATCTTTTATGTTTTATGTCTTCGTGTTATCCGTTGTGTTTATGTCTTCGTGTTATCTTTTGTGTTTTATGTCTTCGTGTTATCTTTTATGTTTGTGTCTTCGTGTTATCTTCTGTGTTTATGTCTTAATGTTGTTTTTATGTCTTCGTGTTGCTTCTTTCTATCTTCGTCCAGGTTTCCTCTGATCGCGTGTCTTACTACCGTTTTACTCCGTGTTATTTCCTTCTTACCTCGTGTTGTTCTCATCTGACCTCGTGTCGTTCCCTTTGTAGTGTTAGCTTTATTATTGTGTATCTCGTGTCGTTCTCCTTTTACCTCATGCAGTTTTAGTTTTTTTGTGGCCCTGAGTTTTAATGGTTTTAATTTCGTTGCAGGAGAAGAAGAAGGTGGTCCGAGGGAGAATATTCCCCAGTGACTGAGCTGCACGTGATCCAATGCTAAAGGAACCAATGATATAAAGGCACGTGGCAAGAAGGTTCTGGATCAAGTGTGGGAGGCACACGCATTCTGCACCTTATCCACCTGCTGCTGCTATATATTGAAGCCTTCATCCATAGATGAAGAGGGATCGAAAGGGAAAAAGAAAAAGCAAAAGTGCAGAGAGTTCGATCCAGCAAAAGAAGAGAAGAAAATAGAGGGTAAAAACTGAAGAAGAGGAAGAAGAGAGAATAGCAGAGAGAGTGACAGAGAGAGAGAGCTCGAAGCTGAGAGTTCAGAAAGAAGAAGAAGAAGAAGGTTTCTGGTTTCAGGATCAAATCCGAACCAGTTTGCTCTATTGTGAGCTATATTCCGTGTTTCATCGTTCAGCATTCAGTCTGCTGTATCTTTTTTTTTGGTTCTTGTTTTTGATTTTTTTTTACTGTTCTAGTTTTATCTCCGAATCTCAGGTTGAGATCGGTGGTCCTCCTGTTCTGTTGGTTTAGGAGAAAGGAGACGCTGTCTCCAGTTGCAAGTGGCCGTGTGCTGCTTGTGGGTTCCCTCTGGGCTTCAGAGGAAGAGAGATCTTGGTCTCTGGGTCTAGTGACTGCAGATCACTAGTGTTCCCTCCGGTTGGAGGAAGAGGAACTTGTTTCCTAGTTTCTAGGGACTTGGAGTCCTTAGGGTTCCCTCCGGGTGTGGAGGAAGAGGGGAGGGTGTTCTCCTGGTCAAGCTGTGAATCAGCCGTTGTTGCAGACTGAGTCTGCTTGGCTAGCCGGTGCTAGTGGAAGCCTCACTTCGGTTTGAAGTGAGGGGTGGATGTAGGCAGACTGGAGGTCTGACCGAACCACCTTAAAAATCCCTGGCGCAGTGTGTTTGGTTTCTATTCTGGCTTTGGATCTTTTCGGCAGATGCTTGTCTAGGCCGATCCATCTTTATTTTCCTAGCTGATCGTTCTGCGCGATTAGTCTTTGACCGTTAAGATGTTTTTCGGAAACTCCTAATTGAGAACTTAATTTTTAATCCTCAATGATTTACTGGTAAAGGTCCATTCACCCCCCTCTGGACCTATCAACTCGAACCGCCGCCCACGAGCCGGGAGGGCTCGGAAGGGCTAAAAAGGAGTGTAGAGGTACAAGGAAATAGGAAATAAGGCAAGACAATTCAACAATTAACAGAATTGAACAACTACAGCTACAACAGAGTCCAGTGCAATAGAAAGTACAGTCTAAAGCAGTAAAAACGTACCACATGCCAAGTGAACACTCGGCCCGGCAAGCTGGCAACTAAGAACCTCCGCACAGCACCCTCGAACCTCGAGGCAGAACCGCCGCACCTGTAACGCAGGGGTGAGCCTCCTGTCACTGGCCCAGTAGGGATCTCGCGGAACCCCAACTGAGAAACAACGACAGAAAGAAAGCTACGCTAGCAAGACATCAACGGAAAGTAGTAACTACGAAAGCAGGAAAGTAACTACGGTGGCCGGCAAAACCTCGGCACTACAGCTACTCCTACTGTACCAGAACACACCCCAGACTCATGGCCAAGGGCTACCAAACTACACTAGAACCAGTCACATGGTACAAAAATCGACACACGTGCCACGACGAGACAACCGAAACTCAACGGTCAACGCGACCAAAAACCCGAAGGTCGAAGTCACGCGACTGACAGTTTGTCACTCTCTGTCCAGAACAGGAGTACCTCCCACTAGAAGAACGACCGGATGCGTCCCCTGACGTCTTACACCGCGTCACAAGTGTCTAGCTACGACGCCCTAGGCGTGAGACTCAGACACACACAGCAACCAGTACCACAACAAGGACTAGCTGGGGTCACGCTCGTCAGCGCGTGTCCTAAGCCCCCAACTACGTGTGCACACACAGACCATCTGCTCTAGGTCGGGTCCTCTAGCTGGTTCCCCCCCCCCCCCACCAGACTCTGGTGGCAAAGGCAAGGGGCCGACGGAAACCAGCCTAAAAACCGCGTCTCACCGGGTCGCGCTCTCCACCACTCCCAGGTGGGTCCGCACACGCGTGCGCAGAAAGCTACGACTAGTGGAGGATCACTGAGAGAGTAGACTCTCAAGACAACGGAAAACAACGTCCGAACCTGACGAAGTACGGGGACCATCCCATGTACCAGCACCATCGCACGGTGACCACGGTCGGAGAAGAAACGGACGCACCGCCCACGGCCAAACACATGACCCACTCGGGGATCATCTTCTAGGAAGACTCACGACACGCGGGGGAACTCCACCGCACACACACCGATACACGGTGACTCGATAGAGCGAGAACACGGAAACCCGAAACGCCTGGGGTCACCTGGACCCACCAAGCCCACAGGCACACTTATCGAGGTAACACGGCACCTCCAGACACCCCTAAACACGGACACGAAACCCACGGAGTGTCCGGGACACACACGGCCCAAGGGGAGCACGATCAGCCGCAAACCACCCACCCCGGGTAGCCCGGCTGCTCACCTCCATGAACGCGCTATAGGTCCATAGCGCGTTCAAACAGAACGCACTATACACCTATAGCGTGACAAGTCAGATCGCGCTATAGGCCCATAGCGTGACTGCACAAATCGCGCTAGGGTCACCTAGCGCGACAAAACAGAACGCGCTAGGGACCCCTAGCGCGACCAAGAAGAACGCGCTAGGACCCCATAGCGCGACAGCAACCGCCTTACTGTTCATCTTCTCCGATGAACGTGCCCCGTCGGGGCAGCGCGACCATCAAGAACGCGCTAGCCGAGGCTAGCGCGTTCTCAGTCCGTGCCCAAAAATGGTGGAAACCGCGGGAAAAACCATTACACGCCCCGTTCACCCCCAGGTGAAGGGGAAACAAAAGGGAAAACATTCCCCAAGCCCCTAGGCATGCATCTAAACCCCTGGATCGCCCAAAAACACGGTAAAACGGAAGATCCAGCTCACACCCCAAAAACATGCATTTTCTCCAAATTGCCCCGTTTAGCCCGCTCGGCTCACCACGGCCTACAAAACTCACGGGAAATGAAGTACGCGGGTTGAGGGTCCATCTCCCTACCTCCACCGAAGATTCGACGCGCCGTGGATGCCGATCCACGAAGGAACGCCATTTAAACCATCACCGGTTCACGATCCCACGAACCACCTCCACCATCGCGATCCTCGTCCCGTGCCCGTCGCTCCACATCCCACGAGCCACGCCGCCCCGCCCTCGCCGCCTCTGTCGGCCGCCCGGAGTGAGAGGGGGAGAGGAGAGAACGTGAGGGAAGAGAGAGGGAGGGAAGAGATGATGGAGGCATCATCCACAACTCCCTTTGGCTAGGGTCTTCTTCACACTCCGGCATCGTTTGAGTTCGGGCCTCTCTCTATAAAGGCCCAATTATCCCTATTGTGCTATCTATTTGAGTCATTTTGATGTAATTTTCATTTTATTTGAGTCATGTCCCTAGGTCTTGCATTTATTGTCCTAAGTTTGAGTGTCATTAGATTGTGTAATGTGCTATTGGGCCCAATTCTTCGGGCTTGGCCCAAGACCCCCCCTACCCCTTCGGTTATTTGTCATTAAGTCTTTTGTAAGGGACTTATTGTAAAATGTGGGTTTCCTATATATAGGGCCCCATTTCCTTCATTTGAAGGTAATGAATCAATCAATGAAAAATGCCATTTGAGAGTTCAAAGCTTAGTTTAATGGAGATAATCCAATTGGGTGAGAAACCCTAGGGTGAGAGAATCCCCACCCCCCTTCTTCTCTCTCCACTCTCTCCTCCACTAAGGGGTTCGCCCCTTTCTCTCTCTCCTCCACCTCCCTCCCAACTTTCAACCCCCACCTACCCCATTAAAGTCCCTCCACTTCCCATAGCCACCATTACTCCACCCCCCCTAGTTCCAAGGTAGCATTCCCCCCATTCCAACACTATCTACCCCATTCCAACAATATCTTCCCCATTCCAACACACTCACCCCTCTTCCCCACACAATCCCACAACTTCCTAGGCCCATTTGAATTTTGAAACCCCTTCCCTCCAAAGCTTTGGCCGCCCCTCTCCCCTTCCCCTTGGCCAAGTTCGCCCCCCTCTTTCCCTCCACCCCTCACCCTCCACTTCACCCTCCACCCTCCTCTCATCCTCCCCTTTTGGCTGAACCAGCAGAACATATGCACCCTTCCCCTTCACCAGCCTCTCCACCACCCTTAGACACCCTTCACAACTCCCCCTCAATCCCCCTCCACCCTTCATCCACCTCCCCTTCACCATAGACCCCCTCCCCCTTCTTCTCTCTTGGTTATTGGAAGCTACTTCGAAGTTGCAGTTTGCTGTCCAAGGGTTGCAGCTGAACCAGCAACTTGCATCGGCCACCACGACCACACCCCTGAGAGTTTGAAGGTCCAAGAGGAGTCCATAGCAGCGTCTTCCTATCCTCTTCGCAACGGCAGTGGTTTCGTCCCCATCGGAGTACCGAGCTGCACAGAAGGTCCATTCTCCCACGACTGCGCAGAGCTGGCCCTGCAGAGATCCTGAGCCGGAGAGAAAGCTCCACCACGACAAACCATGGAGGAATCAGGCCACGATCTCTTCTGAAAAGTTCTTCCTCTCCCTGTCTACTTTCAGAATAAAGAAGCAGAACTCCATTCGGCATCCTACAGCAGAAGTTGCCAATTTTCCTCCTCAGGCGTTCGACTCTGCTTCCCACTATCTGCATCGACCACTCCTCACTTTTATGAGTTCTCTGATCTTCACCGGCATCTTTTGGCATCCCCGTTTATTCTGATGTAAAGAAGACTCAGCCACGGTTCCAACGGTTCCAACGGCGACTGATTCGGAGTTCGGGAATGGTCGGGGCAGCCTCGTCTTCCTACTGTTGGTAGTCTGTTGTAGACAGTCCAAGATTCAGCAACCCTGTTCGTACTCCCGCCCAGGCCGACAGCGACCCCTGAAGAAATTGGAAAAATTCGGAGGCACTCCTGTTCCAGAGACGAAGAGATCCCCACTGGTCTCACCCTCAGCAAAATTCCTGAGAGAGTTCTACGGCCTCCACACCCTCTGTCTGTCAGCTATTACAGAGAGAGGGCAGATTCGATGTCATCACTTCCTCATCACTCTTAACACTAATTTCCCCTCCCCGCTTGGCCGGCTGAAGGCCCCTCCCTGTGCGGAGGTAGTTTTGGTTGTAATCACTATTAACCCTCACCCCAAGGTCCCCCTCCTGCGAGAGGTGTAGTGTTGTAAATTCTTTGGGCAGGTCAAGCTACACCACCGCGACGTGTGGGGATCCACTCGCCTCCCCGCTCGCCCTCGTCTCCGAGCGGGACCGGTTTCTTCAAACCGGTCGAGTAAGTGCTCACACCTCCCTCCATTTAGTGCTTGTCTTTCAATATTAGTTCTAGTTCCGCTGGTTATGCGAGTGAGAGCTCGATCCTCAAGCCCCATTGCCTTGAGTGATCACCGTGGGAAGAGTGCAATCGGTGCCTTCGGCACTTTGTCGGCCCCATTGAATTGGGCTTCCACATCCATTGGGAATCAAACCTTGCCCTTGCTGGCCCTCTACCAGCAAGGGCCCAACCCCACATCCTCCACTTGGCATCGCCAAGTCACCCCGGGCTTGGGTGAGCGACGGGAGAGCGGCGGCCCAAAATTGGCCCTTTTGATTGTGAATGTGCTTGCTTACCTAAGTCTTAGGTTGTGTCACATCAATTAGCCCAAAATTAGCCAGCACCTCTGCTCCTTGCTAGTGTTGGTCGGTGGTTTCCGTGGATTAGTCCTTACTTCCAGTGACCCTACCACTAGTCGTAGCTTCCCACGGCACGCGTGTGCTGGCTCGCCTGGGAGTGGCTGAGCGGCGTACCCGAGAGAGGCGGTGAGTAGGCTGGTTACCGCAGGGCCCCCGCGTACTTCCGAGTCCGGGTTTAGGGGGAAATACCAGCTAGAGGACAGGCCTAGGGTGTACGGTCTGAGTGTGCACATGAGGCTGAGGGTTCGGACCCGCGCTGACGAGCGTGACCTCAGCTAGTCCTTGTTTTCGGTTACTTCTGGTTACTGAGTGTGTCTGAGTCTCACGCCCGGGGCATAGTAGCTAGACACTTGTGACGCGGTATAAGACGTCAGGGGACGCATCCGGTCGTTCTTCTAGTGGGTGGTGCTCCTGTTCACTGGCAGGCGTGGACTCGTGTTTTGTTGGACCGAGGTTCTGTAGTACGGTACTGTTAGAGTAGATGGCTTTTCCGTTTATTTATTTCAGCTTGTTGGTTCTACCGTACTCCCGTTAGGTAGGGTTACCTTCTACCTTCTCGCTTCTCGTGCAAGGTGGGGATTCGCGGGATCCCTACTGGGCCAATGAAGTGAGGCTCACCCCTGCTTTTCAGGTGAGGTGGGGTCTTCGAGAGGCGCGGCCGAGTTTCAGCGCGGTTCTTCTAGCCAGGGTTAGTCGCCAGTCTGCCAGAGCCGGGGGATGCCCCGTGTAGTTGTACTCTGGGGGATGCCCCGTGTAGTTGTACTTTCTTTCCTGTTGACTGTACTTTCTTTTGGACATGAGACATTGTGGACCTTGTAGTAGTTTATTTATTTATATTATTATGTGCATTTTATTTTGGATTATTGTGCTATCTCTGTGGTCGTTGCAGCTTCTCTTGTACCCCCACACCACTCCTTTCTACCCTTCCGAGTCTTCGGGCTCGTGGGTTGGCGGGCCGAGATTCGAGACGCGCCGGTTCCTTTCCGGTACTCGGATCCTCGGGTCGTCACAGTCAAGCTCCTTGGGCTTACTATCACTCCCCACCCAAATCCATATCGGGTTTCATGGATCAACAACAACTCCATCTCGGTTAACACCCAATGTCTTGTACCCCTCACCTTCTCTTCATACCTTGGTCAAATATGGTGTGATGTCATACCCATGGAAGTAGGTAGCATCCTTCTAGGAAGACATTGACTTTATGATGTAGATGCCACCATCTTGGGTAGGAGCAACATATGCACCTTTGAACATGAGGGTAAGACCATATGTCTTAACCCCTCCCCACCACGTCCCATGGCCAAGAGGGACACTCTCCCTCAAGGACAACATCCCACCACCACACAAGTCTCGGGGAACTCCACCCCTCCAACCCCATCCCTCACCCAAACTCCCAAACAAAGTGGGACCTCGGGGTTGACCAAGGGTCTTCATCTCATCACTAGGAAGGAACTTGAAAAGGAGATAGTTCAAGGAGTACCACTGTGACGACCCGAGGATCCGAGTATCGGAAAGGAACCGGAGCGTCTCGAATCTCGGTCCGCCAACCCACGAGCCCGAAGACTCGGAAGGGTAGAAATGAGTGGTGTGGGGGTACAAGAGAAGTTGCAACGACCACAGAGATAGCACAATAATCCAAAATAAAATGCACATAATAATATAAATAAATAAACTACTACAAGGTCCACAGTGTCTCATGTCCAAAAGAAAGTACAGTCAACAGAAAAGAAAGTACAACTACACGGGGCATCCCCCGGAGTACAACTACACGGGGCATCCCCCGGCTCTGGCAGACTGGCGACTAACCCTGGCTAGAAGAACCGCGCTGAAACTCGGCCGCGCCTCTCGAAGACCCCGCCTCACCTGAAAAGCAGGGGTGAGCCTCATTTCATTGGCCCAGTAGGGATCCCGCGAATCCCCACCTCGCACGAGAAGCGAGAAGGCGGAAGGTAACCCTACCTAACAGGAGTACGGTAGAACCAACCAGTTGAAATAAATAAACGGAAAAGCCGTCTACTCTAACAGTGCCGTACTACAGAACCTCGGTCCAACAAAACACGAGTCCACGCCTGCCAGTGAACACGAGCACCACCCACTAGAAGAACGACCGGATGCGTCCCCTGACGTCTTATACCGCGTCACAAGTGTCTAGCTACTACGCCCCGGGCGTGAGACTCAGACACGCAACAAGTACCACAACAAGGACTAGCTGGGGTCGCGCTCGTCAGAGCGCGCCCTAAGCCCCCAACTACGTGTGCACACACAGACCATCTGCTCTAGGTCGGGTCCTCTAGCTGGTTTTCCCCCCCACCGGACTCTGGTGGCAAAGGCAAGGGGCCCTACAGTAACCAGCCTAAAAACCACGTCACACTGGGTCTCGCTCTCCACCACTCCCAGGTGGGTCCACACACGCGTGCGCAGGGAGCTACGACTAGTGGACAGGTCACTGGAAGTAAGGACCAACTCACGGAAACCGTCGGCTACACATTAACACAGATTCTCGATAACCCAACGGTAGGTACGGATGCCGGGGACACGCATGAGGTCCAACCGTCCCTCAAGTCACGCGGCACCCCTACCGAGGTAACTGATTCTCCGGGGAACCCCGGGCGCCCCTGTGGCTCTCACTGGGTGCCCACAGCATCCCTAGGGCCACACGCCACAACTGGGTCCATAACTCACCCAACCGGAGGTCACGCTACCCGCAAGCACACGGTTTGGGGGAGGGGGGAGGTCGCGCTAGGTACCCCTAGCGTGACACCGAAGAACGCGCTAGCTATGGCTAGCGCGATCTTCCATGTCGCGCTGCCCAAAGCCAGCGCGTTCACACCTGAACGCGCTAGTCTTGGATAGCGCGATCTGGAGATCACGCTACCAGAACCAGGCGCGTTCCCCATTGCCTTACTGTTCGTCTTCTCAGACGGACACGCTCGGACGACACGGCGCGTTCATCAAGAACGCGCCACTGGACTATAGCGCGACAACGGGCCGAGCCCGGTTCATGAAATACGCCCAGAAAATGCAAAACCACGCCCATTCACCACCCCTGGTGAAGGGACAACAACGGGGGATCACCCCACAACGTCCTAGCATGCATCTAGAACCCCCAAATCGATCAAAAACCCCACGAATCGACGGATCCGGTGCTCAAACCCCAAGCATGAAAATGACCCTCCCGGCATGGATTTAACCCCACTCGGCCTCTCCACGGCCTAGAAATCATGGGGAATGCTATGAAGAGGGCAAGGATCCGTCCCCCTACCTCAAGGAAGCTCGAAATCCACCGAATCGCCGCCGATCTCAAAATCTAGCTCAACCATGAACTCCTCTCCCACGCGCCAATGGGGACAAAGCCACGATCCTCTCGCCACCGCCGTCGTCACCGCGCCGTCGCCGTCGTCCACCACCCATCGCTGGAGGAGGAAGGGGCGCCACGAGGTCCAATGGGCAAGAAGGGGGGAGATGACCGTTGCGCTCACGGGAGGAAGAAAGAAGAAGAAGAAAAAGAGAAAGAAAAGGGAAAAAGAAAAAGGCTATAAATAGAAAACCCGAAAAATGCCAAAAATACCGAAAAATAGAAAAATACACCTCCTCGACCGTCTCGACGCGTTGATCGCAATGGTACCACTTGCGGGCTGGTGAACGACCCGGTTCACCCGCTACAGGGTTCCGAAGGATTCGTCGAAACCCATACGCGAAAATCGAAAAATACGCACGGAAAAGCAGCGGACACACTCCAGGCCTCCGAAATAACTCCGGATCACGCCGATCCGAACACGAAAGATGTCCGAAACGAAATTTTGGACACAACAAGGTCGGACACCCTGATAAACCAGATCCGGGACCCACAAGGAAGGATCCGAAAGATCCGGGACACTACAGCCACTATGTGCGGTGATCATTTATCTAGGAGAACCCACTTCCACCAATCCACATCCCATAGCAATCCAACAACTCCTAGAAGAATTCCATGATGTGTTCCCAACGGAGCTCCGGGACCAACTCCCTCCCATGCGGGATGTGCAACATGCGATTGATCTAGTCCCGGGGGCCACTCTCCCAAACCTTCCTCATTATCGCCTCAATCCCACGGAACATGCTGAACTTCGGAGGCAAATAGAGGAACTCATTAGGAAGGGCTTCATTCGCATTAGCAAAAGTCCATGTGCCGTCCCGGCCCTTCTAACTCCCAAGAAGGATGGGTCTTGGCGGATGTGTGTGGATAGCCGGGCTATTAATAAGATCACCGTCAAGTATAGGTTCCCCATCCCTAGGCTTGATGACATGCTTGATATGTTAGCCGGAGCCACCATTTTCTCCAAAATTGACCTTAAGAGTGGCTATCACCAAGTTAGGATAAGGCCCGGGGATGAGTGGAAAACGGCTTTCAAAACTAAAGATGGTCTCTTTGAATGGTTAGTCATGCCTTTTGGGCTTTCAAATGCCCCAAGTACTTTCATGCGTCTTATGACGGAGGTCCTTAGGCCTTTCATTGGGATCTTTCTAGTGGTTTACTTTGATGATATACTCATCTACAGTCAATCCCAAGAGGCCCACCTTGACCACCTTAAGCAAGTTTGTACCGTCCTCCGACAAGAGAGCCTATTTGCCAACTTAGGAAAGTGCCACTTCATGACCACATCCATCACCTTCCTAGGATTTGTGGTGTCCACCAAGGGTGTCTCCATAGACCCCGACAAGGTCCAAGCTATTCTTGATTGGCCGGAACCCCACACCTTTCATGAGGTCCGAAGTTTCCATGGATTGGCAACATTCTATAGGAGGTTCATTCATGGATTTAGCACTATCACCGGCCCAATCATCGATTGTCTCAAGAAGGGAACTTTTGTGTGGACCAAATCAGCCTCCAAAGCCTTCCAAGAACTTAAGGAGAAGTTGACCCAAGCCCCAGTCCTATGCCTTCCCGATTTCTCTAAAGTCTTTGAAGTCACATGTGATGCATCCGGGATAGGGATAGGAGGGATCCTTAGTCAAGAGGGACACCCGGTAGCCTTCTTTAGTGAGAAGCTATGTGATGCTTGGACAAGATACTCCACTTATGACATGGAGTTCTATGCCGTGGTGCAGTCTCTCCGACATTGGAGGCACTACTTGTTGCCCAAAGAATTTGTCATCTTTTTCGACCATGAGACCCTCAAATACCTCAACTCCCAACAAAAGCTAAATGCCCGACATGCCCGATGGGTTGAGTTCATCCAATCCTACTCTTTTGTCATCAAACACAAAGCCGGGAGTGAGAATCGAGCAGCAGATGCCCTTAGTAGGAAAGTTTCCTTGTTATCCACTATCCAAGTGGAAGTGAGCGGATTTGATAGGATCAAGGATGAGTACCCTAACTGCCCCGACTTTGGGCACATCTATACCACCTTGACCACCCATTCTAGCAAGGAACATGAGGGATTTGTCATAGAGGATGGGTTCCTCTTCAAGGGACCAAAGCTTTGCATCCCACGGACCTCACTCCGCGACTTCTTGATTTGGGAATTACATGCGGGAGGGCTAGCTGGTCATTTTGGAGTCCACAAAACCATTGCTCTAGTTGAGGGACAGTTTCATTGGCCAAGTCTCAAGAGAGATGTAGGCAATATAGTGGGTCAATGCCGAACATGTGCTTCGGCCAAACAGGTGAAACAAAACACTGGCCTATATACCCCACTCCCCATCCCCGACCGTCCATGGCAAGACTTGAGTATGGACTTTGTGCTAGGATTACCCAAGACTCAAAAAAGGCATGACTCCATCTATGTGGTGGTTGATAGATTTTCCAAAATGGCCCATTTCATCCCATGCTCCAAAACCTCCGATGCCTCCCATGTGGCCCGATTGTTCTTTGATGAGGTTGTCCGTCTCCACGGGCTACCTAAGACCATAGT
The DNA here is from genome assembly GCA_022559845.1 of Amorphophallus konjac. Classification (NCBI taxonomy): domain Eukaryota; kingdom Viridiplantae; phylum Streptophyta; class Magnoliopsida; order Alismatales; family Araceae; genus Amorphophallus; species Amorphophallus konjac. The sequence goes on along the minus strand of JAHNEJ010001724.1, from coordinate 55,992 downwards.
CTCCGATAGAGATGTCAAATTCACTAGCTACTTTTGGAAAACTCTTTGGCACATGATGGGTACCCTCCTCAAATTCTCCACTGCCTACCACCCCCAAACGGATGGCCAAACAGAAGTTGTCAATCGGAGTCTAGGGAACCTCCTTAGGTGTCTTGTTGAGGATCGCCCCGGAAATTGGGATCTCATCATACCCCAGGCCGAATTTGCATATAACAACTCCATCAATAAGTCCATAGGGATGAGTCCATTTGAAGCCGTGCATGGATACAAACTAAGAAAGCCTTCCGATCTCATTCCCCTTCCCCAGCATGCTAGAGTGTCCATTTCAGCCGAGTCTTTTGCACAACATATTAGAGAATTGCATGAAGAAATTCGCAAGCACATCAGCAAAAAAAATGAGGCTTATAAAAGGCTGGCCGACTCTCATCGGCGTCACCAAGAATTCCATGTGGGTGACTTTGTGATGGTAAGGACGGAGAGGCTCTCCCCGGGAGCCAACTCTAAACTGAGGCCACGTGGGGCTGGTCCCTTCCAGGTCTTGAGGCGCATTGGAGCAAATGCCTACGAGTTAGATCTCCCTGAGGAGTATGGAATAAGTCCCACATTCAATGTCACCGACCTAGTGCCATATAAGGGACCCACAGTGGTACCTAGTGAGGAGATTGAGCCTACTCTTCTATTGAGAGAGCACCCACCCGTGAGGAGAGACCACCAGCCAAGAGAGCCCAGCGTGAACAAATTGAACAAATATTGGATGAACAAGTCACTACCACTCGGAGCAAGGCATATGAGCGCTATCTCGTCAGGTGGAAGGATCGGCCTCCTTCGGAGGATTCTTGGGTGAGTCGGGAGGATCTCCAGCGGTTGGATCAGGACCTCCTCGAGCAGTACCACAGTCGGATGGACCCCTACTCGACGGAGTCGAGCTCTTCACAGCCCAGGGGATTTGATGGAGGCATCATCCACAACTCCCTTTGGCTAGGGTCTTCTTCACACTCCAGCATCGTTTGAGTTCGGGCCTCTCTCTATAAAGGCCCAATTATCCCTTTTGTGCTATCTATTTGAGTCATTTTGATGTAATTTTCATTTTATTTGAGTCATGTCCCTAGGTCTTGCATTTATTTTCCTAAGTTTGAGTGTCATTAGATTGTGTAATGTGCTATTGGGCCCAATTCTTCAGGCTTGGCCCAAGACCCCCCTACCCCTTCGGTTATTTGTCATTGAGTCTTTTGTAAGGGACTTATTGTAAAATGTGGGTTTCCTATATATAGGGCCCCATTTCCTTCATTTGAAGGTAATGAATCAATCAATGAAAAATGCCATTTGAGAGTTCAAAGCTTAGTTTAATGGAGAGAATCCAATTGGGTGAGAAACCCTAGGGTGAGAGAATCCCCACCCCCCCTTCTTCTCTCTCCACTCTCTCCTCCACTAAGGGGTTCGCCCCTTTCTCTCTCTCCTCCACCTCCCTCCCAACTTTCAACCCCCACCTACCCCATTAAAGTCCCTCCACTTCCCATAGCCACCATTACTCCACCCCCCTAGTTCCAAGGTAGCATTCCCCCCATTCCAACACTATCTACCCCATTCCAACAATATCTTCCCCATTCCAACACACTCACCCCTCTTCCCCACACAATCCCACAACTTCCTAGGCCCATTTGAATTTTGAAACCCCTTCCTTCCAAAGCTTTTGCCGCCCCTCTCCCCTTCCCCTTGGCCAAGTTCGCCCCCCTCCTTCCCTCCACCCCTCACCCTCCACTTCACCCTCCACCCTCCTGTCATCCTCCCCTTTTGGCTGAACCAGCACAACATCTGCACCCTTCCCCTTCACCAGCCTCTCCACCACCCTTAGACACCCTCCAGAACTCCCCCTCAATCCCCCTCCACCCTTCATCCACCTCCCCTTCACCATAGACCCCCTCCCCCTTCTTCTCTCTTGGTTATTGGAAGCTACTTCGAAGTTGCAGTTTGCTGTCCAAGGGTTGCAGCTGAACCAGCAACTTGCATCGGCCACCACGACCACACCCCTGAGAGTTTGAAGGTCCAAGAGGAGTCCATAGCAGCGTCTTCCTGTCCTCTTCGCAACGGCAGTGGTTTCGTCCCCATCGGAGTACCGAGCTGCACAGAAGGTCCATTCTCCCACGACTGCGCAGAGCTGGCCCTGCAGAGATCCTGAGCCGGAGAGAAAGCTCCACCACGACAAACCATGGAGGAATCAGGCCACGAGCTCTTCTGAAAAGTTCTTCCTCTCCCTGTCTACTTTCAGAATAAAGAAGCAGAACTCCGTTCGGCATCCTACAGCAGAAGTTGCCAATTTTCCTCCTCAGGCGTTCGACTCTGCTTCCCACTATCTGCATCGACCACTCCTCACTTTTATGAGTTCTCTGATCTTCACCGGCATCTTTTGGCATCCCCGTTTGTTCTGATGTAAAGAAGACTCAGCCACGGTTCCAACGGTTCCAACGGCGACTGATTCGGAGTTCGGGAATGGTCGGGGCAGCCTCGTCTTCCTACTGTTGGTAGTCTATTGTAGACAGTCCAAGATTCAGCAACCCTGTTCGTACTCCCGCCCAGGCCGACAGCGACCCCTGAAGAAATTGGAAAAATTCGGAGGCACTCCTGTTCCAGAGACGAAGAGATCCCCACTGGTCTCACCCTCAGCAAAATTCTTGAGAGAGTTCTGCGGCCTCCACACCCTCTATCTGTCAGCTATTACAGAGAGAGGGCAGATTCGATGTCATCACTTCCTCATCACTCTTAACACTAATTTCCCCTCCCCGCTTGGCCGGCTGAAGGCCCCTCCCTGTGCGGAGGTAGTTTTGGTTGTAATCACTATTAACCCTCACCCCAAGGTCCCCCTCCTGCGAGAGGTGTAGTGTTGTAAATTCTTTGGGCAGGTCAAGCTACACCACCGCGGCGTGTGGGGATCCACTCGCCTCCCCGCTCGCCCTCGTCTCCGAGCGGGACCGGTTTCTTCAAACCGGTCGAGTAAGTGCTCACACCTCACTCCATTTAGTGCTTGTCTTTCAATATTAGTTCTAGTTCCGCTGGTTATGCGAGTGAGAGCTCGATCCTCAAGCCCCATTGCCTTGAGTGATCACCGTGGGAAGAGTGCAACCGGTGCCTTCGGCACTTTGTCGGCCCCATTGAATTGGGCTTCCACATCCATTGGGAATCAAACCTTGCCCTTGTTGGCCCTCTACCAGCAAGGGCCCAACCCCACATCCTCCACTTGGCATCGCCAAGTCACCCCGGGCTTGGGTGAGCGACGGGAGAGCGGCGGCCCAAAATTGGCCCTTTTGATTGTGAATGTGCTTGCTTGCCTAAGTCTTAGGTTGTGTCACATCAAGAGAGAAATGAGAGATGGGAGAGAGTAAAGGAGGTTAATATAGAAAATCCAGAAATTCTCCAAAAATAGAAAACCACGTTTCCGCGATCCTCGGAACGCATCGATCGCAACGGTACCACTCGCGCCCTGGTGAACGCCCCGGTTCACCTGCAACGAGGTTCCGAAGGAATTACCGAAACACACACCGGGAATCGAAAAACACACGCGAAAAAGTCGCGGAACGCCTCGGGCCTCCGAAACAACTCCGGATCGCGCCAATCCGAACATGAAAGATGTCCGAAACGAAATTTCGGACACAACGGAGTCGGACACTCCGAGAAACCAGATCCGGGACCCACGAACAGGGATCTGAAAAAATCCGGGGCATCACACCGAAGGTCTAAAATATGAAATACGGGTTGGATCGGCATGCCGGTCATTCCAACACGACTTGTGAGATGAAAGTGACTTTTCAAAACTGACGGAATCAAAATCGGATACCCGGTTTGGCCCCAGCGATCAAAAGTGTATTTTCTAAATATAGTTAGTTTAAATTTCTCTCAAGTCAGGTTCGGGGGTCTAAAATATGAAATACGGGTCAGATCGGCGTGCCGGTCATTCCAACACGACCTGGGAGATGAAAGTGACTTGTCAGAACTGACGAATCCAAATCGGATACCCGGTTTGGCCCCAACGCACAAAAGTGTATCTTCTAAATATAGTTAGTTTAAATTTCTCTTAAGTCAGGTTCGGGGGTCTAAAATATGAAATACGGGTCAGATTGGCGTGCCGGTCATTCCAACACGACCTGGGAGATGAAAGTGACTTGTCAGAACTGACGGAATCCAAATCGGATACCCAGTTTGGCCCCAACGCACAAAAGTGTATCTTCTAAATATAGTTAGTTTAAATTTCTCTTAAGTCGGGTCCGGTGGTCTAAAATATGAAATACGGGTCAGATCGGCGTGCCAGTCGTTCCAACACGACCTGTGAGATGAAAGTGACTTGTCAGAATTGACGGAATCCAAATCGGATACCCGGGTTGGCCCCAGCGATCAAAAGTGCATTTTCTAAATGCAGTTAGTTTTAATTTCTCCCAAGTCAGATCCGGAGGTCTAAAATATGAAATACGGGTCGGATCGACATGTCGGTCATTCCAACACGACTTGGGAGATGAAAGTGACTTGTCAGAACTGACGGAATCCAAATCGGATACCCGGTTTGGGCCCAGCGATCAAAAGTGTATTTTCTAAATACACTTAGTTTAAATTTCTCTGAAGTCGGGTCAGGGGGTCTCAAATCTGAAATACATGTCGGATCGGCGTGCCGATCATTCCAACATGACCTGGGAGATGAAAGTAACTTGTTAGAACTTACGGAATCTAAATCGGATACCCGGTTTGGCCCCAACGCTCAAAAGTGTATTTTCTAAATACAGTTAGTTTAAATTTCTCTCAAGTCAGGTCCGACGGTCTAAAATATAAAATACGGGTGAGATCGGCATGCCGGTCGTTCCAACACGACCTGGGAGATGAAAGTGACTTGTCAGAACTTACGGAATCCAAATCGGATACCCGGTTTGGCCAAAACGCTCAAAAGTGTATTTTCTAAATACATTTAGTTTAAATTTCTCTCAAGTCGGGTTCGGGGGTCTAAAATATGAAATACGGGTCGGATCGGTGTGCCGATCATTCCAACCCAACCTGGGAGATGAAAGTGACTTGTCAGAACTGACGGAATCCAAAGCGGATACCCGGTTTGTCCCCAACGCTCAAAAGTGTATTTTCTAAATACAATTAGTTTAAATTTCTCTCAAGTCGGGTCCGGGGGTCTAAAATATGAAATACGGGTAGGATCGGCGTGCCGGTCATTCCAACACGACCTGTGAGATGAAAGTGACTTGTCAGAACTGACGAAATCTAAATCGGATACCCGGTTTGGCCCCAGTGATCAAAAGTACATTGTCTAAATACAGTTAATTTAAATTTCTCTCAGGTCGGGTTCGAAGGTCTATAATATGAAATACGGGTCGGATCGGCGTGCCGGTCATTCCAACACGACCTGGAAGATGAAAGTGACTTGTCAGAATTGACGGAATCCAAATCGGATACCCGGTTTGGCCCCAACGCTCAAACGTGTATTTTCTAAATACAGTTAGTTTAAATTTCTCTGAAGTCGGGTCAAGGGGTCTAAAATATGAAATACGTGTCCGATCGGCGTGCCGGTCATTCCAACACGACTTGGGAGATGAAAGTGACTTGTCAGAACTGACGGAATCCAAAGCGGATACCCGGTTTGTCCCCAACGCTCAAAAGTGTATTTTCTAAATACAATTAGTTTAAATTTCTCTCAAGTCGGGTTCGGGGGTCTAAAATATGAAATACGGGTAGGATCGGCGTGCCGGTCATTCCAACACGACCTGTGAGATGAAAGTGACTTGTCAGAACTGATGAAATCTAAATCGGATATCCGGTTTGGCCCTAGTGATCAAAAGTACATTGTCTAAATACAGTTAATTTAAATTTCTCTCAGGTCGGGTCCGAAGGTCTAAAATATGAAATACGGGTCGCATCGGCGTGCCGGTCATTCCAACACGACCTGGAAGATGAAAGTGACTTGTCAGAATTGACGGAATCCAAATCGGATACCCGGTTTGGCCCCAATGCTCAAAAGTGTATTTTCTAAATACAGTTAGTTTAAATTTCTCTGAAGTCGGGTCCAGGGGTCTAAAATATGAAATACGGGTTGGATCGGCGTGCCGGTCGTTCCAACACCACCTGGGAGATGAAAGTGACTTGTCAGAACTAACGGAATCCAAATCGGATACCTGGTTTGGCCCCAGCGCTCAAAAGTGTATTTTCTAAATACAGTTAGTTTAAATTTCTCTCAAGTCGGGTCCGGAGGTCTAAAATATGAAATACGGGTCGGATCGGCATGCCGGTCGTTCCAACACGACCTGAGTGATGAAAGTGACTTGTCAGAACTGACGGAATCCAAATCGGATATACGGTTTGGCCCCAGCGATCAAAAGTGTATTTTCTAAATACAGTTAGTTTAAATTTCTCCCATGTCGGGTCCGGAGGTCTAAAATATGAAATACGGTTTGTATCGCCGTGTCGGTCGTTCCAACACAACCTGGGAGATGAAAGTGACTTGTCAGAACTGACGGAATCTAAATTGGATACCCAGTTTGGCCCCAGCGATCAAAAGTGTATTTTCTAAATACAGTTAGTTTAAATTTCTCCCAAGTCGGGTCCGGATGTCTCAAATATGAAATACGGATCGGATCGACGTGCTGGTCGTTCCAACATGATCTGGGAGATGAAAGTGACTTGTCATAACTGACAGAATCCAAATCGGATACCCGGTTTGGCCCCAACGGTCAAAAGTGTATTTTCTAAATATAGTTAGTTTAAATTTCTCTCAAGTCGGGTCCGGGGGTCTAAAATACGAAACAGGGGTCGGATCGGCATGCCGGTCATTCCAACATGACCTGGGAGATGAAAGTGACTTTTCAGAACTTACGGAATCCAAATCGGATACCCGGTTTGGCCTGAGTGATCAAAAGTGCATTTTCTAAATACAGTTAATTTAAATTTCTCTCAAGTCAGGTCCGGAGGTCTAAAATATGAAATACGGGTCGGATCGGTGTGCTGGTTGTTCCAACACGACCTGTGAGATGAAAGTGACTTGTTAGAACTGACGAAATCCAAATCGGATACCCGGTTTGGCCCCAGTGATCAAAAGTACATTTTCTAAATACAGTTAATTTAAATATCTCTCAGGTCGGGTCTGAAGTTCTAAAATATGAAATACGGGTCGGATCGGTGTGCCGGTCATTCCAACACGACCTGGGAGATGAAAGTGACTTGTCAGAATTGACGGAATCCAAATCGGATATCCGGTTTCGCCCCAACGCTCAAAAGTGTATTTTCTAAATACAGTTAGTTTAAATTTCTCTCAAGTTGGGTCCGGGGGTCTAAAATATGAAATACGGGTCGGATCGGCATGCCGGTCGTTCCAACACGACCTGGGAGATGAAAGTGACTTGTCAGAACTGACGGAATCTAAATCGGATACCCGGTTTCGCCCCAGCGCTCAAAAGTGTATTTTCTAAATACAATTAGTTTAAATTTCTCTCAAGTCGGGTCCGGAAGTCTAAAATATGAAATACGGGTCGGATCGGCGTGCCGGTCGTTCCAACACGACCTGAGTGATGAAAGTGACTTGTCAGAACTGACGGAATCAAAATCGGATACCCAGTTTGGCCCCAGCGATCAAAAGTGTATTTTCTAAATACAGTTAGCTTAAATTTCTCCCAAGTCGGGTCCGGAGGTCTAAAGTATGAAATACGGTTTGTATCGGCATGTCGGTCGTTCCCACATGACCTGGGAGATGAAAGCGACTTGTCAGAACTGATGGAATCTAAATTGGATACCCAGTTTGGCCCTAGCGATCAAAAGTGTATTTTCTAAATATAGTTAGTTTAAATTTCTCCCAAGTCGGGTCCGGATGTCTAAAATATGAGATACGGGTCGGATCGACGTGCCGGTCGTTCCAACACGACCTCGGAGATGAAAGTGACTTGTCAGAACTGACGGAATCCAAATCGAATACCCGGTTTGGCCCCAACACTGAAAAGTGTATTTTCTAAATACAATTAGTTTAAATTTCTCTCAAGTCGGGTCCGGGGGTCTAAAATATGAAATAGGGGTCGGATCGGCGTGCCGGTCGTTCCAACATGACCTGGGAGATGAAAGTGACTTGTCAGAACTGACGGAATCCAAATCGGATACCCGGTTTGGCCTCAATGATCAAAAGTGTATTTTCTAAATATAGTTAATTTAAATTTCTCTCAAGTCGGGTCCGGAGGTTTAAAATATGAAATACGGGTCGGATCGGCGTGCCGGTCATTCAAACACGACCTGGGAGATGAAAGTGACTTATCAGAACTGATGGAATCCAAATCGGATACCCGGTTTGGCCCCAGCGATGAAAAGTGCATTTTCTAAATACAGTTAATGTAAATTTCTCTCAAGTCGGGTCCGGTAGTCTAAAATATGAAATACGGGTCGGATCGGCGTGCCGGTCGTTCCAACACGACCTAGGAGATGAAAGTGACTTGTCAGAACTGACGTAATCCAAATCGGATATCCGGTTTGGCCCCTACGCTCAAAAGTGTATTTTCTAAATACTGTTAGTTTAAATTTCTCTCAAGTCGGGTCCGGAGGTCTAAAGTTTGAAATACGGGTCAGATCGGCATGCCGGTCGTTCCAACACAACCTGGGAGATGAAAGTGACTTGTCAGAACAGACGGAATCCAAATCGGATACCAGGTTTGGCCCCAGCAATCAAAAGTGTATTTTCTAAATACAGTTAGTTTAAATTCCTCCCAAGTCGGGTCCAGAGGTCTAAAATATGAAATACGGGTCGGATCGGTGTGCCGTTCATTCCAACACGGCCTGGGAGATGAAAGTGACTTGTCAGAACTGACGGAATCCAAATCGGATACCAGGTTTGGCCCCAGCGATCAAAAGTGTATTTTCTAAATACACTTAGTTTAAATTTCTCCCATGTCGGGTCCGGCGGTCTAAAATTTGAAATACAGCTCGATCGGCGTGCCGATCGTTCCAACACGACCTGGGAGATGAAAGTGACTTGTCAGAACTTACGGAATCTAAATCGGATACCCAGTTTGACCCCCAACACTCAAAAGTGTATTTTCTAAAAACAGTTAGTTTAAATTTCTCTCAAGTCGGGTCTGGGGGTCTAAAATCTGAAATACGTATCGGATAGGTGTGTCGGTCATTCCAATACGACCTGGGAGATGAAAGTGACTTGTCAGAACTGACGGAATCCAAATCGGATACCCGATCTGGCCCCAGTGATCAAAAGTGCATTTTCTAAATATGGTTACTTTAAATTTCTCACAAGTCGGTTCCGGAGGTCTAAAATATGAAATACGGGTAGGATCAGAGTGCGGATCGTTCCAACACGACCTGGGAGATGAAAGTGACTTGTCAGAACTGACGGAATCCAAATCGGATACCCGGTTTGGCCCCAGCGCTCAAAAGTGTATTTTCTAAATACAATTAGTTTAAATTTCTCTCATGTCGGGTCCGGAGGTCTAAAATATGAAATACGGGTCGGATCGGCGTGCCGGTCGTTCCAACACGACCTGAGTGATGAAAGTGACTTATCACAACTGACGGAATCCAAATCGGATACCAGGTTTGGCCCCAGCGATCAAAAGTGTATTTTCTAAATACAGTTAGTTTAAATTTTGCCAAGTCGAGTCCGGAGGTCTAAAATATGAAATACGGTTCGTATCGGCGTGTCGGTCGTTCCAACACGACCTGGGAGATGAAAGTGACTTGTCAGAACTGACGGAATCTAAATTGGATACCCAGTTTGGCCCCAGCGATCAAAAGTGTATTTTCTAAATACAGTTAGTTTAAATTTCTCCCAAGTCGGGTCCGGATGTCTAAAATATGAAATACGGGTCGGATCGACGTGCCGGTCGTTCCAACATGACCTGGGAGATGAAAGTGACCTGTCAGAACTAACGGAATCCAAATCGGATACCCGGTTTGGCCCCAGCGATGAAAAGTGTATTTTCTAAATACAGTTAGTTTAAATTTCTCCCAAGTCGGGTCCGGGGGTCTAAAATCTGAAATACAGGTCGGATCGGCGTGCCGATCGTTCCAACACGACTTGGGAGATAAAAGTGACTTGTCAAAACTTACGGAATCCAAATCGGATACCCGGTTTGACCCCAACGCTCAAAAGTGTATTTTCTAAATACAGTTACTTTAAATTTCTCCCAAGTCGGGTCCGGATGTCTAAAGTAAGAAATACGGGTCGGATCGGCGTGCCGGTCATTCCAACATGACCTGTGAGATGAAAGTGACTTGTCAGAACTTACGGAATCCAAATCGGATGCCCGGTTTCGCCCCAGCGATCAAAAGTGTATTTTCTAAATACACTTATTTTAAATTTCTCCCAAGTCGGGTCCGGGGGTTTAAAATCTGAAATACAGGTCGGATCGGTGTGCCGGTCGTTCCAACACGACCTGGGAGATGAAAACGACTTGTCAGAACTGACAGAATCCAAATCGGATACCCGGTTTGGCCCCTGCGCTCAAAAGTGTATTTTCTAAATACATTTAGTTTAAATTTCTCTCAAGTCGGGTCCGGAGGTCTAAATATGAAATACGGGTCGGATCAGTATGCCGGTCGTTCCAACACGACCTGGGAGATGAAAGTGACTTGTCAGAACTGACGGAATCCAAATCGGATACTCGGTTTGACCCCAACGCTCAAAAGTGTATTTTCTAAATACAGTTAGTTTAAATTTCTCTCAAGTCGGGTCCGGGGGTCTAAAATACGAAATAGGGGTCGGATCGGCGTGCCGGTCGTTCCAACATGACCTGGGAGATGAAAGTGACTTGTCCGAACTTACGGAATCTAAATCGGATACCCGGTTTGGGCCCAGCGATCAAAAGTGCATTTTCTAAATACACTTAGTTTAAATTTCTCTGAAGTCGGGTCCGGGGGTCTCTAATCTGAAATACATGTCGGATCGGCGTGCCGATCATTCCAACATGACCTGGGAGTTGAAAGTAACATGTTAGAACTTACGGAATCTAAATCGGATACCCGGTTTGGCTCCAACGCTCAAAAGTGTATTTTCTAAATACAGTTAGTTTAAATTTCTCTCAAGTCGGGTCCGAGGGTCTAAAATATAAAATACGGGTGAGATCGACCTGGGAGATGAAAGTGACTTGTCAGAACTTACAAAATCCAAATCGGATACCCGGTTTGGCCAAAACGCTCAAAAGTGTATTTCCTAAATACATTTAGTTTAAATTTCTCTCAAGTCAGGTTCGGGGGTCTAAAATATGAAATACGGGTCGGATCGGTGTGCCGATCATTCCAACACGACCTGGGAGATGAAAGTGACTTGTCAGAACTGACGGAATCCAAAGCGGATACCCGGTTTGTCCCCAACGCTAAAAAGTGTATTTTCTAAATACAATTAGTTTAAATTTCTCTCAAGTCGGGTCCGGGGGTCTAAAATATGAAAAACGGGTAGGATCGGCGTGCCGGTCGTTCCAACACGACCTGTGAGATGAAAGTGACTTGTCAGAACTGACGAAATCTAAATCGGATACCCGGTTTGGCCCCAGTGATCAAAAGTACATTGTCTAAATACAGTTAATTTAAATTCTCTCAGGTCGGGTCCGAAGGTCTATAATATGAAATACGGGACGGATCGGCGTGCCGGTCATTCCAACACGACCTGGAAGATGAAAGTGACTTGTCAGAATTGACGGAATCCAAATCGGATACCCGGTTTGGCCCCAACGCTCAAAAGTGTATTTTCAAAATACAGTTAGTTTAAATTTCTCTGAAGTCGGGTCCAGGGGTCTAAAATATGAAATACGTGTCGGATCGGCGTGCCGGTCATTCCAACACGACTTGGGAGATGAAAGTGATTTGTCAGAACTGACGGAATCCAAAGCGGATACCCGGTTTGTCCCCAACGCTCAAAAGTGTATTTTCTAAATACAATTAGTTTAAATTTCTCTCAAGTCGGGTCCGGGGGTCTAAAATATGAAATACGGGTAGGATCGGCGTGCCGGTCATTCCAACACGACCTGTGAGATGAAAGTGACTTGTCAGAACTGACGAAATCTAAATCGGATACCCGGTTTGGCCCCAGTGATCAAAAGTACATTGTCTAAATACAGTTAATTTAAATTTCTCTCAGGTCGGGTCCGAAGGTCTAAAATATGATATACGGGTCGGATCGGCGTGCCGGTCATTCCAACACGACCTGGAAGATGAAAATGACTTGTCAGAATTGACGGAATCCAAATCGGATACCCGGTTTGGCCCCAACGCTCAAAAGTGTATTTTCAAAATACAGTTAGTTTAAATTTCTCTGAAGTCGGGTCCAGGGGTCTAAAATATGAAATACGGGTCGGATCGGCGTGCCGGTCATTCCAACACGACCTGGGAGATGAAAGTGACTTGTCAGAACTGACGGAATCCAAATCGCATACCTGGTTTGGCCCCAGCGCTCAAAAGTGTATTTTCTAAATACAGTGAGTTTAAATTTCTCTCAAGTCGGGTCCGGAGGTCTAAAATATGAAATACGGGTCGGATCAGCATGCCGGTCATTCCAACACGACCTGAGTGATGAACGTGACTTGTCAGAACTGACGGAATCCAAATCGGATATCCGGTTTGGCCCCAGCGATCAAAAGTGTATTTTCTAAATACAGTTAGTTTAAATTTCTCCCAAGTCGGGTCCAGAGGTCTAAAATATGAAATACGGTTTGTATCGGCATGTCGGTCGTTCCAACACAACCTGGGAGATGAAAGTGACTTGTCAGAACTGACGGAATCCAAATTGGATACCCAGTTTGGCCCCAGCGATCAAAAGTGTATTTTCTAAATACATTTAGTTTAAATTTCTCCCAAGTCGGGTCCGGATGTCTAAAATATGAAATACGGGTCGGATCGACGTGCCGGTCGTTCCAACATGACCTGGGAGATGAAAGTGACTTGTCAGAACTGACGGAATCCAAATCGGATACCCGGTTTGGCCGCAACGCTCAAAAGTGTATTTTCTAAATACAGTTAGTTTAAATTTCTCTCAAGTCGGGTCCGGGGGTCTAAAATACGAAACAGGGGTCGGATCGGCGTGCCGATCATTCCAACACGACTTGGGAGATAAAAGTGACTTGTCAAAACTTACGGAATCCAAATCGGATACCCGGTTTGGCCTCAGTGATCAAAAGTGCATTTTCTAAATACAGTTAATTTAAATTTCTCTCAAGTCGGGTCCGGAGGTCTAAAATATGAAATACGGGTCGGATCGGTGTGCCGGTCGTTCCAACACGACCTGTGAGATGAAAGTGATTTGTCAGAACTTACGAAATCCAAATCGGATACCCGGTTTGGCCCCAGTGATCAAAAGTACATTTTCTAAATACAGTTAATTTAAATATCTCTCAGGTCGGGTCCGAAGTTCTAAAATATGAAATACGGGTCGGATCGGCGTGCCGGTCATTCCAACACGACCTGGAGATGAAAGTGACTTGTCAGAATTGACGGAATCCAAATCGGATATCCGGTTTGGCCCCAACGCTCAAAAGTGTATTTTCTAAATACAGTTAGTTTAAATTTCTCTGAAGTCGGGTCCGGTGGTCTAAAATATGAAATACGTGTCGGATCGGCGTGCCGGTCATTCCAACACGACCTGGGAGATGAAAGTGACTTGTCAGAACTGACGGAATCCAAATCGGATACCCGGTTTGGCCCCAGCGCTCAAAAGTGTATTTTCTAAATACAATTAGTTTAAATTTCTCTCAAGTCGGGTCCGGAAGTCTAAAATATGAAATACGGGTCGGATCGACGTGCCGGTTGTTCCAACACGACCTGAGTGATGAAAGTGACTTGTCAGAACTGACGGAATCAAAATCGGATACCCGGTTTGGCCCCAGCGATCAAAAGTGTATTTTCTAAATACAGTTAGTTTAAATTTCTCCCAAGTCGGGTCCGGAGGTCTAAAATATGAAATGCGGTTTGTATCGGCGTGTCGGTCGTTCCCACATGACCTGGGAGATGAAAGCGACTTGTCAGAACTGACGGAATCTAAATTGGATACCCAGTTTGGCCCTAGCGATCAAAAGTGTATTTTCTAAATATAGTTAGTTTAAATTTCTCCCAAGTCGGGTCCGGATGTCTAAAATATGAAATACGGGTCGGATCGACGTGCCGGTCATTCCAACACGACCTGGGAGATGAAAGTGACTTGTCAGAACTGACGGAATCCAAATCGATACCCGGTTTGGCCCCAAGCTGAAAAAGTGTATTTTCTAATACAGTTAGTTTAAATTTCTCTCAAGTCGGGTCCGGGGGTCTAAAATACGAAATAGGGGTCGGATCGGCGTGCCGGTCGTTCCAACATGACCTGGGAGATGAAAGTGACTTGTCAGAACTGACGGAATCCAAATCGGATACCCGGTTTGGCCTCAGTGATCAAAAGTGCATTTTCTAAATACAGTTAATTTAAATTTCTCTCAAGTCGGGTCCGGAGGTCTAAAATATGAAATACGGGTCGGATCGGCGTGCCGGTCATTCCAACACGACCTGGGAGATGAAAGTGACTTGTCAGAACTGACGGAATCCAAATCGGATTCCCGGTTTGGCCCCAGTGATCAAAAGTGCATTTTCTAAATACAGTTAATATAAATTTCTCTCAAGTCGGGTCCGGTAGTCTAAAATATGAAATACGGGTCGGATCGGCGTGCCGGTCGTTCCAACACGACCTAGGAGATGAAAGTGACTTGTCAGAACTGACGTAATCCAAATCGGATATCCTGTTTGGCCCCTGCGCTCAAAAGTGTATTTTCTAAATACAGTTAGTTTAAATTTCTCTCAAGTCGGGTCCGGAGGTCTAAAATTTGAAATACGGGTCAGATCGGCATGCCGGTCATTCCAACACAACCTGGGAGATGAAAGTGACTTGTCAGAACTGACGGAATCCAAATCGGATACCAGGTTTGGCCCCAGCAATCAAAAGTGTATTTTCTAAATACAGTTAGTTTAAATTTCTCCCAAGTCGGGTCCAGAGGTCTAAAATATGAAATACGGGTCGGATCGGTGTGCCGTTCATTCCAACACGACCTGGGAGATGAAAGTGACTTGTCAGAACTGACGGAATCCAAATCGGATACCCGGTTTGGCCCCAGCGATCAAAAGTGTATTTTCTAAATACACTTAGTTTAAATTTCTCCCATGTCGGGTCCGGCGGTCTAAAATTTGAAATACAGCTCGGATCGGCATGCCGATCGTTCCAACACGACCTGGGAGATGAAAGTGACTTGTCAGAACTTACGGAATCTAAATCGGATACCCAGTTTGACCCCAACACTCAAAAGTGTATTTTCTAAATACAGTTAGTTTAAATTTCTCTCAAGTCGGGTCCGGGGGTCTAAAATCTGAAATACGTATCGGATAGGTGTGTCGGTCATTCCAATACGACCTGGGAGATGAAAGTGACTTGTCAGAACTGACGGAATCCAAATCGGATACCCGGTTTGGCCCCAGTGATCAAAAGTGCATTTTCTAAATATAGTTAATTTAAATTTCTAACAAGTCGGTTCCGGAGGTCTAAAATATGAAATATGGGTCGGATCAGAGTGCCGATCGTTCCAACACGACCTGGGAGATGAAAGTGACTTGTCAGAACTGACGGAATCCAAATCGGATACCCGGTTTGGCCCGAGCGCTCAAAAGTGTATTTTCTAAATACAATTAGTTTAAATTTCTCTCAAGTCGGGTTCGGAGGTCTAAAATATGAAATACGGGTCGGATCGGCGTGCCGGTCATTCCAACACGACCTGAGTGATGAAAGTGACTTGTCAGAACTGACGGAATCCAAATCGGATACCCGGTTTGGACCCAGCGATCAAAAGTGTATTTTCTAAATACAGTTAGTTTAAATTTCTCCCAAGTCGGGTCCGGAGGTCTAAAATATGAAATACGGTTCGTATCGGCGTGTCGGTCGTTCCAACACGACCTGGGAGATGAAAGTGACTTGTCAGAACTGACGGAATCTAAATCGGATACCCAGTTTGGCCCCAGCGATCAAAAGTGTATTTTCTAAATACAGTTAGTTTAAATTTCTCCCAAGTCGGGTCCGGATGTCTAAAATATGAAATACGGGTCGGATCGACGTGCCGGTCGTTCCAACACGACCTGGGAGATGAAAGTGACTTGTCAGAACTAACGGAATCCAAATCGGATACTCGGTTTGGCCCCAGCGATGAAAAGTGTATTTTCTAAATACAGTTAGTTTAAATTTCTCCCAAGTCGGGTCCGGGGGTCTAAAATCTGAAATACAGGTCGGATCGGCGTGCCGATCGTTCCAACACGACTTGGGAAATAAAAGTGACTTGTCAAAACTTACGGAATCCAAATCGGATACCCGGTTTGACCCCAATGCTCAAAAGTGTATTTTCTAAATACAGTTACTTTAAATTTCTCCCAAGTCAGGTCCGGATGTCTAAAATAAGAAATACGGGTCGGATCGGCGTGCCGATCATTCCAACACGACCTGTGAGATGAAAGTGACTTGTCAGAACTTACGGAATCCAAATCGGATGCCCGGTTTCGCCCCAGCGATCAAAAGTGTATTTTCTAAATACACTTATTTTAAATTTCTCCCAAGTCGGGTCCGGGGTCTAAAATCTGAAATACAGGTCGGATCGGTGTGCCGGTCGTTCCAACACGACCTGGGAGATGAAAACGACTTGTCAGAACTGACAGAATCCAAATCGGATACCCGGTTTGGCCCCAGCGCTCAAAAGTGTATTTTCTAAATACATTTAGTTTAAATTTCTCTCAAGTCGGGTCCGGAGGTCTAAAATATGAAATACGGGTCGGATCGGTGTGCCGGTCGTTCCAACACGACCTGGGAGATGAAAGTGACTTGTCAGAACTGACGGAATCCAAATCGGATACCCGGTTTGACCCCAACGCTCAAAAGTGTATTTTCTAAATACAGTTAGTTTAAATTTCTCTCAAGTCGGGTCCGGGGGTCTAAAATATGAAATAGGGGTCGGATCGGCGTGCCGGTCGTTCCAACACGACTGGGAGATGAAAGTGACTTGTCAGACTTACGGAATCCAAATCGGATACCCGGTTTGGCCCCAGCGATCAAAAGTGTATTTTCTAAATACAGTTAGTTTAAATTTCTCTCAAGTCGGGTCCGGAGGTCTAAAATATGAAATAGGGTCGATCGGCGTGCCGGTCGTTCCAACACGACCTGGAGATGAAAGTGACTTGTCAGAACTGACGGAATCCAAATCGGATACCCGGTTTGGCCCCAGCGATCAAAAGTGTATTTTCTAAATACAGTTAGTTTAAATTTCTCCAAGTCGGGTCCGGGGGTCTAAAATATGAAATACGGTCGGATCGGCGTGCCGATCATTCCAACACGACCTGGGAGATGAAAGTGACTTGTCAGAACTTACGGAATCCAAATCGGATACCCGGTTTGACCCCAACGCTCAAAAGTGTATTTTCTAAATACAGTTAGTTTAAATTTCTCTCAAGTCGGGTCCGGGGGTCTAAAATATGAAATACGGTCGGATCGGCGTGCCGGTCGTTCCAACACGACCTGGGAGATGAAAGTGACTTGTCAGAACTGACGGAATCCAAATCGGATACCCGGTTTGGCCCCAGTGATCAAAAGTGTATTTTCTAAATATAGTTAATTTAAATTTCTCACAAGTCGGGTCCGGAGGTCTAAAATATGAAATACGGGTCGGATCGGAGTGCCGGTCGTTCCAACACGACCTGGGAGATGAAAGTGACTTGTCAGAACTGACGGAATCCAAATCGGATACCCGGTTTGGCCCCAGCGCTCAAAAGTGTATTTTCTAAATACAATTAGTTTAAATTTCTCTCAAGTCAGGTCCGGAGGTCTAAAATATGAAATACGGGTCGGATCGGCATTCCGGTCGTTCCAACACGACCTGAGTGATGAAAGTGACTTGTCAGAACTGACGGAATCCAAATCGGATACCCGGTTTGGCCCCAGCGATCAAAAGTGTATTTTCTAAATACAGTTAGTTTAAATTTCTCCCAAGTCGGGTCCGGAGGTCTAAAATATGAAATACGGTTCGTATCGGCATGTCGGTCGTTCCAACACGACCTGGGAGATGAAAGTGACTTGTCAGAACTGACGGAATCTAAATTGGATACCTAGTTTGGCCCCAGCGATCAAAAGTGTATTTTCTAAATACAGTTAGTTTAAATTTCTCCGAAGTCGGGTCCGGATGTCTAAAATATGAAATACGGGTCGGATCGCGTGCCGGTCGTTCCAACACGACCTGGGAGATGAAAGTGACTTGTCAGAACTAACGGAATCCAAATCGGATACTCGGTTTGGCCCCAGCGATCAAAAGTGTATTTTCTAAATACAGTTAGTTTAAATTTCTCCAAGTCGGGTCCGGGGTCTAAAATATGAAGTACGGGTCGGATCGCCGTGCCGATCGTTCCAACACGACTTGGGAGATGAAAGTGACTTGTCAGAACTTACGGAATCCAAATCGGATACCCGGTTTGACCCCAACGCTCAAAAGTGTATTTTCTAAATACAGTTACTTTAAATTTCTCCCAAGTCGGGTCCGGATGTCTAAAATAAGAAATACGGGTCGGATCGGCGTGCCGGTCATTCCAACACGACCTGTGAGATGAAAGTGACTTGTCAGAACTTACGGAATCCAAATCGGATGCCTGGTTTCGCCCCAGCGATCAAAAGTGTATTTTCTAAATACACTTATTCTAAATTTCTCCCAAGTCGGGTCCGGGGGTTTAAAATCTGAAATACAGGTCGGATCGGTGTGCCGGTCATTCCAACACGACCTGGGAGATGAAAATGACTTGTCAGAACTGACAGAATCTAAATCGGATACCCGGTTTGGCCCCTGGGCTCAAAAGTGTATTTTCTAAATACATTTAGTTTAAATTTCTCTCAAGTCGGGTCCAGAGGTCTAAAATATGAAATACGGGTCGGATCGGTGTGCCGGTCGTTCCAACACGACCTGGGAGATGAAAGTGACTTGTTAGAACTGACGGAATCCAAATCGGATACCCGGTTTGACCCCAACGCTCAAAAGTGTATTTTCTAAATACAGTTAGTTTAAATTTCTCTCAAGTCGGGTCCGGGAGTCTAAAATACAAAATAGGGGTCGGATCGGTGTGCCGATCATTCCAACATGACCTGGGAGATGAAAGTGACTTGTCAGAACTTACGGAATCCAAATCGGATACCCGGTTTGGCCCCAGTGATCAAAAGTGCATTTTCTAAATACAGTTAATTTAAATTTCTCTCAAGTCGGGTTCGGAGGTCAAAAATATGAAATGTGCCGATCATTCCTACACGACCTGGAAGATGAAAGTGACTTGTCAGAACTGACGGAATCCAAATCGGATACCCGGTTTGACCCCAGCGATCAAAAGTGTATTTTCTAAATACACTTAGTTTAAATTTCTCCAAGTCGGGTCCGGGGGTCTAAAATATGAAATACGGTCGGATCGGCGTGCCGTCGTTCCAACACGACCTGGGAGATGAAAGTGACTTGTCAGAAGTACGAATCCAAATCGGATACCGGTTTGCCCCAACGCTCAAAAGTGTATTTTCTAAATACAGTTAGTTTAAATTTCTCTCAAGTCGGGTCCGGAGGTCTAAAATATGAAATACGGGTCGGATCGGCGTGCCGGTCATTCCAACACGACCTGGGAGATGAAAGTGACTTGTCAGAACTGACGGAATCCAAATCGGATACCCGGTTTGGCCCCAGTGATCAAAAGTGTATTTTCTAAATACAGTTAATTTAAATTTCTCTCAAGTCGGGTCCGGAGTTCTAAAATATGAAATACGGGTCGGATCGGCGTGCCGGTCGTTCCAACACGACCTGGGAGATGAAAGTGACTTGTCAGAACTGACGGAATCCAAATCGGATACCCGGTTTGGCCCCAGCGCTCAAAAGTGTATTTTCTAAATACAGTAGTTTAAATTTCTCTCAAGTCGGGTCCGGGGGTCTAAAATATGAAATACGGGTCGGATCGGCGTGCCGGTCGTTCCAACACGACCTGGGAGATGAAAGTGACTTGTCAGAACTGACGGAATCCAAATCGGATACCCGGTTTGGCCCCAGCGATCAAAAGTGTATTTTCTAAATACATTTAGTTTAAATTTCTCCCAAGTCGGGTCCGGATGTCTAAAATATGAAATACGGGTCGATCGGCGTGTCGGTCGTTCCAACACGACCTGGGAGATGAAAGTGACTTGTCAGAACTGACGAATCCAAATCGGATACCCGGTTTGGCCCCAGCGATCAAAAGTGTATTTTCTAAATACAGTTTGTTTAAATTTCTCGCAAGTCGGGTCCGGAGTCTAAAATATGAAATACGGTCGGATCGGCGTGCCGGTCATTCCAACACGACCTGGGAGATGAAAGTGACTTGTCAGAACTGACGAATCCAAATCGGATACCCGGTTTGGCCCCAGTCGATCAAAAGTGTATTTTCTAAATACAGTTAGTTTAAATTTCTCTCAAGTCGGGTCCGAGGTCTAAAATATGAAATACGGGTCGGATCGGCGTGCCGGTCATTCCAACACGACCTGGAAGATGAAAGTGACTTGTCAGAATTGACGGAATCCAAATCGGATACCCGGTTTGGCCCCAACGCTCAAAAGTGTATTTTCTAAATACAGTTAGTTTAAATTTCTCTGAAGTCGGGTCCAGGAGTCTAAAATATGAAATACGGGTCGGATCGGCGTGCCGGTCATTCCAACACGACTTGGGAGATGAAAGTGACTTGTCAGAACTGACGGAATCCAAAGCAGATACCCGGTTTGTCCCCAACGCTCAAAAGTGTATTTTCTAAATACAGTTAGTTTAAATTTCTCTCAAGTCGGGTCCGGGGGTCTAAAATACGAAATAGGGGTCGGATCGGTGTGCCGATCGTTCCAACATGACCTGGGAGATGAAAGTGACTTGGCAGAACTTACGGAATCCAAATCGGATACCCGGTTTGGCCCCAGTGTTCAAAAGTACATTGTCTAAATACAGTTAATTTAAATTTCTCTCAGGTCGGGTCCGAAGGTCTATAATATGAAATACGGGTCGGATCGGCGTGCCGGTCATTCCAACACGACCTGGAAGATGAAAGTGACTTGTCAGAATTGACGGAATCCAAATCGGATACCCGGTTTGGCCCCAACGCTCAAAAGTGTATTTTCTAAATACAGTTAGTTTAAATTTCTCTGAAGTTGGGTCCAGGAGTCTAAAATATGAAATACGGGTCGGATCGGCGTGCCGGTCATTCCAACACGACCTGGAGATGAAAGTGACTTGTCAGAACTGACGGAATCCAAATCGGATACCCGGTTTGGCCCAAGCGATCAAAAGTGTATTTTCTAAATACAGTTAGTTTAAATTTCTCTCAAGTCGGGTCCGGAGGTCTAAAATATGAAATACGGGTCGATCGGCGTGCCGGTCGTTCCAACACGACCTGAGAGATGAAAGTGACTTGTCAGAACTGACGGAATCCAAATCGGATACCCGGTTTGGCCCCAGTGATCAAAAGTGCATTTTCTAAATACAGTTAATTTAAATTTCTCTCAAGTCGGGTCCGGAGGTCTAAAATATGAAATACGGTCGGATCGCCGTGCCGATCATTCCAACACGACCTGGAAGATGAAAGTGACTTGTCAGAACTGACGGAATCCAAATCGGATACCCGGTTTGGCCCCAGCGATCAAAAGTGTATTTTCTAAATACACTTAGTTTAAATTTCTCCCAAGTCGGGTCCGGGGGTCTAAAATTTGAAATATAGCTCGGATCGGCGTGCCGATCGTTCCAACACGACCTGGGAGATGAAAGTGACTTGTCAGAACTTACAGAATCCAAATCGGATACCCGGTTTGACCCCAACGCTCAAAAGTGTATTTTCTAAATACAGTTAGTTTAAATTTCTCTCAAGTCGGGTCCGGGGATCTAAAATATGAAATACGGGTCGGATCGGTGTGCCGGTCATTCCAGCACGACCTGGGAGATGAAAGTGACTTGTCAGAACTAGACGGAATCTAAATCGGATACCCGGTTTGTCCCCATTGATCAAAAGTGTATTTTCTAAATATAGTTAATTTAAATTTCTCACAAGTCGGGTCCGGAGTTCTAAAATATGAAATACGGGTCGGATCGGAGTGACGGTCTGTTCCAACACGACCTGAGTGATGAAAGTGACTTGTCAGAACTGACGGAATCCAAATCGGATACCCGGTTTAGCCCCAGCGATCAAAAGTGTATTTTCTAAATACATATAGTTTAAATTTCTCCCAAGTCGGGTCCGGAGGTCTAAAATGTGAAATACGGTTCGTATCGTCGTGTCGGTCGTTCCAACACGACTTGGGAGATGAAAGTGACTTGTCAGAACTGACGGAATCTAAATTGGATACCCAGTTTGGCCCCAGCGATCAAAAGTGTATTTTCTAAATACAATTAGTTTAAATTTCTCCCAAGTCGGGTCCGGATGTCTAAAATATGAAATACGGGTCAGATCGACGTGTCGGTCGTTCCAACACGACCTGGGAGATGAAAGTGACTTGTCAGAACTGACAGAATCCAAATCGGATACCCGGTTTGGCCCCAGCGATCAAAAGTGTATTTTATAAATACAGTTTGTTTAAATTTCTCGCAAGTCGGGTCCGAGAGTCTAAAATCTGAAATATAGGTCGGATCGGCGTGCCGATCATTCCAACACGACCTGGGAGATAAAAGTGACTTGTCAGAACTGACGAAATCTAAATCGGATACCCGGTTT
The DNA here is from genome assembly GCA_022559845.1 of Amorphophallus konjac. Taxonomy (NCBI): domain Eukaryota; kingdom Viridiplantae; phylum Streptophyta; class Magnoliopsida; order Alismatales; family Araceae; genus Amorphophallus; species Amorphophallus konjac. The sequence goes on along the minus strand of JAHNEJ010001724.1, from coordinate 33,252 downwards.
GGCCCCTAGTGATCAAAAGTGTATTTTCTAAATACAGTTAGTTTAAATTTCTCTCAAGGTCGGGTCCGAGGGTCTAAAATATGAAATACGGGTCGGATCGGCGTGCCGGTCATTCCAACACGACCTGGAAGATGAAAGTGACTTGTCAGAATTGACGGAATCCAAATCGGATACCCGGTTTGGCCCCAACGCTCAAAAGTGTATTTTCTAAATACAGTTAGTTTAAATTTCTCTCAAGTCGGGTCCGGAGGTCTAAAATATGAAATACGGGTCGGATCGGCGTGCCGATCATTCCAACACGACCTGGGAGATGAAAGTGACTTGTCAGAACTGACGGAATCCAAAGCGATACCCGGTTTGGCCCCAGCGCTCAAAAGTGTATTTTCTAAATACAGTTAGTTTAAATTTCTCTCAAGTCGGGTCCGGGGGTCTAAAATATGAAATACGGGTCGATCGGAGTGCCGGTCGTTCCAACACGACCTGGGAGATGAAAGTGACTTGTCAGAACTGACGGAATCCAAATCGGATACCCGGTTTGGCCCCAGCGATCAAAAGTGTATTTTCTAAATACAGTTAGTTTAAATTTCTCTCAAGTCGGGTCCGGAGGTCTAAAATATGAAATACGGGTCGGATCGCGTGCCGGTCATTCCAACACGACCTGGAGATGAAAGTGACTTGTCAGAACTGACGGAATCCAAATCGGATACCCGGTTTGGCCCCAGCGATCAAAAGTGTATTTTCTAAATACAGTTAGTTTAAATTTCTCCCAAGTCGGGTCCGGAGGTCTAAAATATGAAATACGGTCGGATCGGCGTGCCGTCGTTCCAACACGACCTGGGAGATGAAAGTGACTTGTCAGAACTGACGGAATCCAAATCGGATACCCGGTTTGGCCCCAGCGATCAAAAGTGTATTTTCTAAATACAGTTAGTTTAAATTTCTCTCAAGTCGGGTCCGGGGTCTAAAATATGAAATACGGGTCGGATCGGTGTGCCGGTCTTTCCAACACGACCTGGGAGATGAAAGTGACTTGTCAGAACAGACGGAATCCAAATCGGATACCCGGTTTGGCCCCATCGATCAAAAGTGTATTTTCTAAATACAGTTAGTTTAAATTTCTCCCAAGTCGGGTCCGGAGTTCTAAAATATGAAATACGGGTCGGATCGGCGTGCCGGTCGTTCCAACACGACCTGGAGATGAAAGTGACTTGTCAGAACTGACGGAATCCAAATCGGATACCCGGTTTGGCCCCAGCGATCAAAAGTGTATTTTCTAAATACAGTTAGTTTAAATTTCTCCCAAGTCGGGTCCGGAGGTCTAAAATATGAAATACGGTTCGGATCGGCGTGTCGGTCGTTCCAACACGACCTGGAGATGAAAGTGACTTGTCAGAACTGACGGAATCTAAATCGGATACCCAGTTTGGCCCCAGCGATCAAAAGTGTATTTTCTAAATACAATTAGTTTAAATTTCTCCCAAGTCGGGTCCGGATGTCTAAAATATGAAATACGGGTCGATCGACGTGTCGATCGTTCCAACACGACCTGGGAGATGAAAGTGACTTGTCAGAACTGACGGAATCCAAATCGGATACTCGGTTTGGCCCCAGCGATCAAAAGTGTATTTTCTAAATACAGTTAGTTTAAATTTCTCGCAAGTCGGGTCCGAGGTCTAAAATATGAAATACAGGTCGGATCGGTGTGCCGATCATTCCAACACGACCTGGAGATAAAGTGACTTGTCAGAACTTACGGAATCCAAATCGGATACCCGGTTTGACCCCAACGCCCAAAAGTGTATTTTCTAAATACAGTTAGTTTAAATTTCTCACATGTCGGGTCCGGATGTCTAAAATAAGAATTACGGGTCGGATCGGCGTGCCGGTCAATCCAACACGACCTGTGAGATGAAAGTGACTTGTCAGAACTGACGGAATCCAAATCGGATACCCGGTTTGGCCCCAGCGATCAAAAGTGTATTTTCTAAATACACTTATTTTAAATTTCTCCAAGTCGGGTCCGGAGGTCTAAAATATGAAATACGTCGATCGGCGTGCGTCATTCCAACACGACCTGGAGATGAAAGTGACTTGTCAGAACTGACAGAATCCAAATCGGATACCCAGTTTGGCCCCAGCGCTCAAAAGTGTATTTTCTAAATACATTTAGTTTAAATTTCTCTCAAGTCGGGTCCGGAGGTCTAAAATATGAAATACGGGTCGGATCGGCGTGCCGGTCATTCCAACACGACCTGGAGATGAAAGTGACTTGTCAGAACTGACGGAATCCAAATCGGATACCCGGTTTGGCCCCAGCGATCAAAAGTGTATTTTCTAAATACAGTTAGTTTAAATTTCTCTCAAGTCGGGTCTGGAGGTCTAAAATATGAAATACGGGTCAGATCGGCGTGTCGGTCGTACCCACACGACCTGGGAGATGAAAGTGACTTGTCAGAACTTACGGAATCCAAATCGGATACCCGGTTGGCCCCAACGCTCAAAAGTGTATTTTATAAATACATTTAGTTTAAATTTCTCTCAAGTCGGGTCCGGGGGTCTAAAATATGAAATACGGGTCGGATCGGTGTGCCGATCATTCCAACACGACCTGGGAGATGAAAGTGACTTGTCAGAACTGACGGAATCCAAAGCGGATACCCGGTTTGTCCCCAACGCTCAAAAGTATATTTTCTAAATACAATTAGTTTAAATTTCTCTCAAGACGGGTCCAGGGTCTAAAATATGAAATACGGGTCGGATCGGCGTGCCGGTCGTTCCAACACGACCTGGGAGATGAAAGTGACTTGTCAGAACTGACGAATCTAAATCGGATACCCGGTTTGGCCCTCAGTGATCAAAAGTGTATTTTCTAAATACAGTTAATTTAAATTTCTCTCAGTCGGGTCCGAGGTCTAAAATATGAAATACGGGTCAGATCGGCGTGCCGGTCATTCCAACACGACCTGGAAGATGAAAGTGACTTGTCAGAATTGACGGAATCCAAATCGGATACCCGGTTTGGCCCCAACGCTCAAAAGTGTATTTTCTAAATACAGTTAGTTTAAATTTCTCTGAAGTCGGGTCCAGGGGTCTAAAATATGAAATACGGGTCGGATCAGCGTGCCGGTCATTCCAACCTGACTTGGGAGATGAAAGTGACTTGTCAGAACTGACGGAATCCAAAGCAGATACCCGGTTTGTCCCCAACGCTCAAAAGTGTATTTTCTAAATACAATTAGTTTAAATTTCTCTCAAGTCGGGTCCGGGGGTCTAAAATATGAAATACGGGTAGGATCGGCGTGCCGGTCATTCCAACACGACCTGTGAGATGAAAGTGACTTGTCAGAACTGACGAAATCTAAATCGGATACCCGGTTTGGCCCCAGTGATCAAAAGTACATTGTCTAAATACAGTTATTTAAATTTCTCTCAGTCGGGTCCGAAGGTCTAAAATATGAAATACGGGTCGGATCGGCGTGCCGGTCATTCCAACACGACCTGGAAGATGAAAGTGACTTGTCAGAACTGACGGAATCCAAATCGGATACTCGGTTTGGCCCCACCGCTCAAAAGTGTATTTTCTAAATACAGTTAGTTTAAATTTCTCTGAAGTCGGGTCCAGGGGCCTAAAATATGAAATACGGGTCGGATCGGCGTGCCGGTCGTTCCAACACGACCTAGGAGATGAAAGTGACTTGTCAGAACTGACGGAATCCAAATCGGATACCTGGTTTGGCCCCATCGCTCAAAAGTGTATTTTCTAAATACAGTCAGTTTAAATTTCTCTCAAGTCGGGTCCGGAGGTCTAAAATATGAAATACGGTTTGTATCGGCGTGTCGGTCGTTCCAACAGAACCTGGGAGATGAAAGTGACTTGTCAGAACTGACGGAATCTAAATTGGATACCCAGTTTGGCCCCAGCGATCAAAAGTGTATTTTCTAAATACAGTTAGTTTAAATTTCTCCTAAGTCGGGTCCGGATGTCTAAAATATGAAATACGGGTCGGATCGACGTGCCGGTCGTTCCAACATGACCTGGGAGATGAAAGTGACTTGTCATAACTGACGGAATCCAAATCAGATACCCGGTTTGGCCCCAACGTTCAAAAGTGTATTTTATAAATACAGTTAGTTTAAATTTCTCTCAAGTCGGGTCCGGGGGTCTAAAATACGAAACAGGGTCGGATCGGCGTGCCGGTCATTCCAACATGACCTGGGAGATGAAAGTGACTTGTCAGAACTTACGGAATCCAAATCGGATACCTGGTTTGGCCTCAGTGATCAAAAGTGCATTTTCTAAATACAGTTAATTTAATTTTCTCTCAAGTCAGGTCCGAGGTCTAAAATATGAAATACGGGTCGGATCGGTGTGCCGGTCGTTCCAACACGACCTGTGAGATGAAAGTGACTTGTCAGAACTGACGAATCCAAATCGAATACCAGGTTTGGCCCCAGTGATCAAAAGTACATTTTCTAAATACAGTTAATTTAAATTTCTCTCAGGTCGGGTCCGAGTTCTAAAATATGAAATACGGGTCGGATCGACGTGCCGGTCATTCCAACACGACCTGGGAGATGAAAGTGACTTGTCAGAATTGACGGAATCCAAATCGGATATCCGGTTTGGCCCCAACGCTCAAAAGTGTATTTTCTAAATACAGTCAGTTTAAATTTCTCTGAAGTCGGGCCCGGGGGTCTAAAATATGAAATACGGGTCGGATCGGCGTGCCGGTCGTTCCAACACGACCTGGGAGATGAAAGTGACTTGTCAGAACTGACGGAATCCAAATCGGATACCCGGTTTGGCCCCAGCGCTCAAAAGTGTATTTTCTAAATACAATTAGTTTAAATTTCTCTCAAGTCGGGTCCGAAAGTCTAAAATATGAAATACGGGTCGGATCGGCGTGCCGGTCATTCCAACACGACCTGAGTGATGAAAGTGACTTGTCAGAACTGACGGAATCAAAATCGGATACCCGGTTTGGCCCCAGCGATCAAAAGTGTATTTTCTAAATACAGTTAGTTTAAATTTCTCCCAAGTCGGGTTCGGAGGTCTAAAATATGAAATACGGTTTGTATCGGCGTGTCGGTCGTTCCCACATGACCTGGGAGATGAAAGCGACTTGTCAGAACTGACGGAATCTAAATTGGATACCCAGTTTGGCCCTAGCGATCAAAAGTGTATTTTCTAAATATAGTTAGTTTAAATTTCTCCCAAGTCGGGTCCGGATGTCTAAAATATGAAATACGGGTCGGATCGACGTGCCGGTCATTCCAACACGACCTGGGAGATGAAAGTGACTTGTTAGAACTGACGGAATCCAAATCGAATACCCGGTTTGGCCCCAACGCTGAAAAGTGTATTTTCTAAATACAGTTAGTTTAAATTTCTCTCAAGTCGGGTCCGGGGGTCTAAAATATGAAATAGGGGTCGGATCGACATGCCGGTCGTTCCAACATGACCTGGGAGATGAAAGTGACTTGTCAGAACTGACGGAATCCAAATCGGATACCCGGTTGGGCCTCAGTGATCAAAAGTGCATTTTCTAAATATAGTTAATTTAAATTTCTCTCAAGTCGGGTCCGGAGGTTTAAAATATGAAATACGGGTCGGATCGGCGAGCCGGTCATTCAAACACGACCTGGGAGATGAAAGTGACTTGTCAGAACTGACGGAATCCAAATCGGATACCCGGTTTGGCCCCAGTGATCAAAAGTTCATTTTCTAAATACAGTTAATATAAATTTCTCTCAAGTCGGGTCCGGTAGTCTAAAATATGAAATACGGGTCGGATCGGCGTGCTGGTCGTTCCAACATGACCTAGGAGATGAAAGTGACTTGTCAGAACTGACGTAATCCAAATCGGATATCCGGTTTGGCCCCTGCGCTCAAAAGTGTATTTTCTAAATACAGTTAGTTTAAATTTCTCTCAAGTTGGGTGCGGAGGTCTAAAATTTGAAATACGGGTCAGATCGGCATGTCGGTCATTCCAATACGACCTGAGAGATGAAAGTGACTTGTCAGAACTGACGGAATCCAAATCGGATACCCGATTTAGGCCCACTGATCCAATACGGGTCAGATCGGCATGCCGGTCAGATGAAAGTGACTTGTCAGAACTGACGGAATCTAAATCGGATACCAGGTTTGGCCCCAACAATCAAAAGTGTATTTTCTAAATACAGTTAGTTTAAATTTCTCACAAGTCGGGTCCAGAGGTCTAAAATATGAAATACGGGTCGGATCGGTGTGCCATTCATTCCAACACGACCTGGGAGATGAAAGTGACTTGTCAGAACTGACGGAATCCAAATCGTATACCCGGTTTGGCCCCAGCGATCAAAAGTGTATTTTCTAAAGACACTTAGTTTAAATTTCTCCCACGTCGGGTCCGGCGGTCTAAAATTTGAAATACAGCTCGGATCGGTATGCCGATCATTCCAACACGACCTGGGAGATGAAAGTGACTTGTCAGAACTTACGGAATCTAAATCGGATACCCAGTTTGACCCCAACACTCGAAAGTGTATTTTCTAAATACAGTTAGTTTAAATTTCTCTCAAGTCGGGTCCGGGGGTCTAAAATCTGAAATACGTATGGATCGGTGTGTCGGTCGTTCCAATACGACTTGGGAGATGAAAGTGACTTGTCAGAACTGACAGAATCCAAATCGGATACCCGGTTTGGCCCCAGTGATCAAAAGTGCATTTTCTAAATATAGTTAATTTAAATTTCTCACAAGTCGGTTCTGGAGGTCTAAAATATGAAATACAGGTCGGATCAGAGTGCCGATCGTTCCAGCACGACCTGGGAGATGAAAGTGACTTGTCAGAACTGACGGAATCCAAATCGGATACCCGGTTTGGCCCCAGCGCTCAAAAGTGTATTTTCTAAATACAATTAGTTTAAATTTCTCTCAAGTCGGGTCCGGAGGTCTAAAATATGAAATACGGGTCGGATCGGCGTGCCGGTCATTCCAACACGACCTGAGTGATGAAAGTGACTTGTCAGAACTGACGGAATCCAAATCAAATACCCGATTTGGCCCCAGCGATCAAAAGTGTAATTTCTAAATACAATTAGTTTAAATTTCTCCCAAGTCGGGTCCGGAGGTCTAAAATATGAAATACGGTTCGTATCGGCGTGTCGGTCGTTCCAACACGACCTGGGAGATGAAAGTGACTTGTCAGAACTGACGGAATCTAAATTGGATACCCAGTTTGGCCCCAGCGATCAAAAGTGTATTTTCTAAATACAGTTAGTTTAAATTTCTCCCAAGTCGGGTCCGGATGTCTAAAATATGAAATACGGGTCAGATCGACGTGCCGGTCGTTCCAACACGACCTGGGAGATGAAAGTGACTTGTCAGAACTAACGGAATCCAAATCGGATACCCGGTTTGGCCCCAGCGATGAAAAGTGTATTTTCTAAATACAGTTAGTTTAAATTTCTCCCAAGTCGGGTCCGGGGGTCTAAAATCTGAAATACAGGTCGGATCGGCATGCCGATCATTACAACACGACTTGGGAGATAAAAGTGACTTGTCAAAACTTACGGAATCCAAATCGGATACCCGGTTTGACCCCAACGCTCAAAAGTGTATTTTCTAAATACAGTTACTTTAAATTTCTCCCAAGTCGGGTCCGGATGTCTAAAATAAGAAATACGGGTCGGATCGGCGTGCCGGTCATTCCAACACGACCTGTGAGATGAAAGTGACTTGTCAGAACTTACGGAATCCAAATCGGATGCCCGGTTTCGCCCCAGCGATCAAAAGTGTATTTTCTAAATACACTTATTTTAAATTTATCCCAAGTCGGGTCCGGGGGTTTAAAATCTGAAATACAGGTCGGATCGGTGTGCCGGTCATTCCAACACGACTTGGGAGATGAAAACGACTTGTCAGAACTGAAAGAATCCAAATCGGATACCCGGTTTGGCCCCTGCGCTCAAAATTGTATTTTCTAAATACATTTAGTTTAAATTTCTCTCAAGTCGGGTCCGGAGGTCTAAAATATGAAATACGGGTCGGATCGGTGTGCCGGTCATTCCAACACGACCTGGGAGATGAAAGTGACTTGTCAGAACTGACGGAATCCGAATCGGATACCCGGTTTGACCCCAACGCTCGAAAGTGTATTTTCTAAATACAGTTAGTTTAAATTTCTCTCAAGTCGGGTCAGGGGGTCTAAATAATGAAATAGGGGTCGGATCGGCGTGCCGGTCGTTCCAATATGACCTGGGAGATGAAAGTGACTTGTCAGAACTTACGGAATCCAAATCGGATACCCGGTTTGGCCCCAGCGATCAAAAGTGTATTTTCTAAATACAGTTAGTTTAAATTTCTCGCAAGTCGGGTCTGGTAGTCTAAAATCTGAAATACAGGTCGGATCGGCGTGCCGATCGTTCCAACACGACCTGGGAGATAAAAGTGACTTGTCAGAACTTACGGAATCCAAATCGGATACCCGGTTTGACCCCAACGCTCAAAAGTGTATTTTCTAAATACAGTTAGTTTAAATTTCTCCCATGTCGGGTCCGGATGTCTAAAATAAGAATTACGGGTCGGATCGGCGTGCCGGTCATTCTAACACGACCTGTGAGATGAAAGTGACTTGTCAGAACTGACGGAATCCAAATCGGATACCCGGTTTGGCCCTAGCGATCAAAAGTGTATTTTCTAAATACACTTATTTTAAATTTCACCCAAGTCGGGTCCGGTGTGTCGGTCGTTCCAACACGACCTAGGAGATGAAAACGACTTGTCAGAACTGACAGAATCCAAGTCGGATACCCGGTTTGGCCCCAGCGCTCAAAAGTATATTTTCTAAATACATTTAGTTTAAATTTCTCTCAAGGCGGGTCCGGAGGTCTAAAATATGAAATACGGGTCGGATCGGCGTGCCGGTCGTTCCAACATGACCTGAGTGATGAAAGTGACTTGTCAGAACTGACGGAATCCAAATCGGATACCCGGTTTGGCCCCAGCGATCAAAAGTGTATTTTCTAAATACAGTTAGTTTAAATTCTTCCCAAGTCGGGTCCGGAGGTCTAAAATATGAAATACGGGTCGGATCGGCGTGTCGGTCGTTCCCACACGACCTGGGAGATGAAAGTGACTTGTCAGAACTGACGGAATCCAAATCGGATACCCGATTTGGGCCCAGCGATCAAAAGTGTATTTTCCAAATACAATTAATATAATTTCTCTCAAGTCGGGTCCGGAGGTCTAAAATATAAAATACGGGTCAGTTCGGCGTGCCGGTCGTTCCAACACGACCTGGGAGATGAAAGTGAATTGTTAGGACTTACGGAATCCAAATCGGAAACCCGGTTTGGCCCCAACACCCAAAAGTGTATTTTCTAAATACAATTAGTTTAAATTTCTCTCAAGTCGGGTTCGGGGGTCTAAAATATGAAATACGGGTCGGATCGGTGTGCCGATCATTCCAACACGACCTGGGAGATGAAAGTGACTTGTCAGAACTGACAGAATCCAAATCGGATGCCCGGTTTGGCCCCAACGCCCAAAAGTGTATTTTCTAAATACATTTAGTTTAAATTTCTCTCAAGTCGGGTCCGGGGGTCTAAAATATGAAATACGGGTCGGATAGGCGTGCCGGTCGTTCCAACACGACCTAGGAGATGAAAGTGACTTGTCAGAACTGACGGAATCCAAATCGGATACCCGGTTTGGCCCCAACGCTCAAAAGTGTATTTTCTAAATACAGTTAGTTTAAATTTCTCTCAAGTCGGGTCCGGGGGTCTAAATAACGAAATAGGGGTCGGATCGGTGTGCCGGTCGTTCCAATATGACCTGGGAGATGAAAGTGACTTGTCAGAACTTACGGAATCTAAATCGGATACCCGGTTTGGCCCCAGTGATCAAAAGTGTATTTTCTAAATACAGTTAATTTAAATTTCTCTCAAGTCGGTTCCGGAGGTCTAAAATATGAAATACGGGTCGGATCGGCATGCCGGTCGTTCCAACACGACCTGAGAGATGAAAGTGACTTGTCAGAACTGACGGAATCCAAATCGGATACCCGATTTGGCCCCACTGATCAAAAGTGTATTTTCTAAATACAGTTAATATAAATTTCTCTCAAGTCGGGTCCGGAGTTATAAAATATGAAATATGGGTCGGATCGGTGTGCCGATTATTCCAACACGACCTAGGAGATGAAAGTGACTTGTCAGAACTGACGGAATCCAAATCGGATACCCGGTTTGGCCCCTGCGCTCAAAAGTGTATTTTCTAAATACAGTTAGTTTAAATTTCTCTCAAGTCGGGTCCGGAGGTCTAAAATTTGAAATACGGGTCAGATCGGCATGCCGGTCGTTCCAACACAACCTAGGAGATGAAAGTGACGTGTCAGAACTGACGGAATCGAAATCGGATACCAGGTTTGGCCCCAGCGATCAAAAGTGTATTTTCTAAATACAGTTATTTTAAATTTCTCCCAAGTCGTGTCCGGAGGTCTAAAATATGAAATACGGGTCGGATCGGCGTGCCGGTCGTTTCAACACGACCTCGGAGATGAAAGTGACTTGTCAGAAGTGACGGAATCCAAATCGGATACTCGGTTTGGCCCCAACGCTCAAAAGTGTATTTTCTAAATACAGTTAGTTTAAATTTCTCTCAAGTCGGGTCCGGGGGTCTAAAATACGAAATAGGGGTTGGATCGGCGTGCCGGTCGTTCCAACATGACCTGAGAGATGAAAGTGACTCGTCAGAACTTACGGAATACAAATCGGATACCCGGTTTGGCCCCAGTGATCAAAAGTGCATTTTCAAAATACAGTTAATTTAAATTTCTCTCAAGTCGGGTCCGGAGCTCTAAAATATGAAATACGGGTCGGATCGGCGTGCCGATCGTTCCAACACGACCTGAGAGATGAAAGTGACATGTCAGAACTGACGGAATCTAAATCGGATACCCGATTTGGCCCCAGTGATCAAAAGTGCATTTTCTAAATACAGTAAATATAAATTTCTCTCAAGTCGGGTCCGGAGGTCTAAAATATGAAATAAGGGTCGGATCGGCGTGCCGGTCATTCTAACACGACCTGGGAGATGAAAGTGACTTGTCAGAACTGACGGAATCCAAATCGGATACCCGGTTTGACCCAGCGATCAAAAGTGTATTTTCTAAATACACTTAGTTTAAATTTCTCCCAAGTCGGGTCCGGGGGTCTAAAATCTGAAATACAGGTCGGATCGGCGTGCCGATCGTTCCAACACGACCTGGGAGATTAAAGTGACTTGTCAGAACTTACGGAATCCAAATCGGACACCCGGTTTGGCCCCAACGCTCAAAAGTGTATTTTCTAAATACATTTAGTTTAAATTTCTCTCAAGTCGGGTCCGGGGGTCTAAAATCGGAAATACGTGTCGGATCGGCGTGTCGGTCATTCCAACACGATCTGGGAGATGAAAGTGACTTGTCAGAACTGACGGAATCCAAATCGGATGCCCGGTTTGGCCCCAACGCTCAAAAGCGTATTTTCTAAATACAGTTAGTTTAAATTTCTCTCAAGTCGGGTCCGGGGGTCTAAAATACGAAATAGGGGTCGGATCGGCTTGCCGGTCGTTCCAACATGACCTGGGAGATGAAAGTGACTTGTCAGAACTTACGGAATCCAAATCGGATACCCGGTTTGGCCCCAGTGATCAAAAGTGCATTTTCTAAATACAGTTAATTTAAATTTCTCTCAAGTTGGGTCCGGAGGTCTAAAATATGAAAAACGGGTCGGATCGGCGTGCCGGTCGTTCCAACACGACCTGGGAGATGAAAGTGACTTGTCAGAACTGACGGAATCCAAATGGGATACCCGGTTTGGCCCCTGCGCTCAAAAGTGTATTTTCTAAATACAGTTAGTTTAAATTTTTCTCAAGTCGGGTCCGGAGGTCTAAAATTTGAAATACGGGTCAGATCGGCATGCCGGTCAAACCAACACTACCTAGGAGATGAAAGTGACTTGTCAGAACTGACGGAATCCAAATCGGATACCAGGTTTGGCCCCAGCGATTAAAAGTGTATTTTCTAAATACAGTTAGTTTAAATTTCTCCCAAGTCGGGTCCGGAGGTCTAAAATATGAAATACGGGTCGGTTCGGCATGTCGGTCGTTTCAACACGACCTGGGAGATGAAAGTGACTTGTCAGAACTGACGGAATCCAAATCGGATACCCGGTTTGGCCCGAACGATCAAAAGTGTATTTTCTAAATACACTTAGTTTAAATTTCTCCCAAGTCAGGTCCGGGGGTCTAAAATTTGAAATACAGGTCGGATCAGCGTGCCGATCATTCCAACACGACCTGGGAGATGAAAGTGACTTGTCAGAACTTACGAAATCCAAATCGGATACCCGGTTTGACCCCAACGCTCAAAAGTGTATTTTCTAAATACAGTTAGTTTAAATTTCTCTCAAGTCGGGTCCGATGGTCTAAAATAGGAAATACGGGTCGGATCGGTGTGCCGGTTGTTCCAACACGACCTGGGAGATGAAAGTGACTTGGCAGAACTGACGGAATCCAAATCGGATACCTGGTTTGGCCCCAGTGATCAAAATTGCATTTTCTAAATACAGTTAATTTAAATTTCTCTCAAGTCGGATCCGGCGGTCTAAAATATGAAATACGGGTCGGATCGACGTGCCGGTCATTCCAACACGACCTGAGTGATGAAAGTGACTTGTCAGAACTGACGGAATCCAAATCGGATACCCGGTTTGGCCCCAGCGATCAAAAGTGTATTTTCTGAATACAGATAGTTTAAATTTCTCCCAAGTCGGGTCCGGAGGTCTAAAATGTGAAATACGGTTCGTATTGGCGTGTCGGTCGTTCCAACACGACTTGGGAGATGAAAGTGACTTGTCAGAACTGACGGAATCTAAATTGGATACCCAGTTTGGCCCCTGCGATCAAAAGTGTATTTTCTAAATACAATTAGTTTAAATTTCTCCCAAGTCGGGTCCGGATATCTAAAATATGAAATACGGGTCAGATCGACGTGTCGGTCGTTCCAACACGACCTGGGAGATGAAAGTGACTTGTCAGAACTGACGGAATCCAAATCGGATACCCGGTTTGGCCCCAGCGATCAAAAGTGTATTTTCTAAATACAGTTAGTTTAAATTTCTCGCAAGTCGGGTCCGGGAGTCTAAAATCTGAAATACAGGTCGGATCGGCGTGCCGATCGTTCCAACACGACCTGGGAGATAAAAGTGACTTGTTAGAACTTACGGAATCCAAATCGGATACCCGGTTTGACCCCAACGCTCAAAAGTGTATTTTCTAAATACAGTTAGTTTAAATTTCTCCCATGTCGGGTCCGGATGTCAAGAATTACGGGTCGGATCGGCGTGCCGGTCATTCCAACACGACCTGTGAGATGAAAGTGACTTGTCAGAACTGACGGAATCCAAATCGGATACCCGGTTTGGCCCTAGCGATCAAAAGTGTATTTTCTAAATACACTTATTTTAAATTTCACCCAAGTCGGGTCCGGTGTGTCGGTCGTTCCAACACGACCTAGGAGTTGAAAACGACTTGTCAGAACTGACAGAATCCAAGTCGGATACCCGGTTTGGCCCCAGCGCTCAAAAGTATATTTTCCTAATACATTTAGTTTAAATTTCTCTCAAGTCGGGTCCGGAGGTCTAAAATATGAAATACGGGTCGGATCGGCGTGCCGGTCGTTCCAACATGACCTGAGTGATGAAAGTGACTTGTCAGAACTGACGGAATCCAAATCGGATACCCGGTTTGGCCCCAGCGATCAAAAGTGTATTTTCTAAATACATTTAGTTTAAATTTCTCCCAAGTCGGGTCCGGAGGTCTAAAATATGAAATACGGGTCGGATCGGCGTGTCGGTCGTTCCCACACGACCTGGGAGATGAAAGTGACTTGTCAGAACTGACGGAATCCAAATCGGATACCCGGTTTGGGCCCAGCGATCAAAAGTGTATTTTCCAAATACAATAAATATAATTTCTCACAAGTCGGGTCCGGAGGTCTAAAATATAAAATACGGGTCAGTTCGGCGTGCCGGTCGTTCCAACACGTCCTGGGAGATGAAAGTGAATTGTTAGGACTTACGAAATCCAAATCGGATACCCGGTTTGGCCCTAGCGATCAAAAGTGTATTTTCTAAATACAGTTAGTTTAAATTTCTCCCAAGTCGGGTCCGGATGTCTAAATATGAAATACGGGTCGGATCGACGTGCCGGTCGTTCCAACATGACCTGGGAGATGAAAGTGACTTGTCATAACTGACGGAATCCAAATCAGATACCCGGTTTGGCCCCAACGTTCAAAAGTGTATTTTATAAATACAGTTAGTTTAAATTTCTCTCAAGTCGGGTCCGGGGGTCTAAAATACGAAACAGGGGTCGGATCGGCGTGCCGGTCATTCCAACATGACCTGGGAGATGAAAGTGACTTTTCAGAACTTACGGAATCCAAATCGGATACCTGGTTTGGCCTCAGTGATCAAAAGTGCATTTTCTAAATACAGTTAATTTAATTTTCTCTCAAGTCAGGTCCGAAGGTCTAAAATATGAAATACGGGTCGGATCGGTGTGCCGGTCGTTCCAACACGACCTGTGAGATGAAAGTGACTTGTCAGAACTGACGAAATCCAAATCGAATACCAGGTTTGGCCCCAGTGATCAAAAGTACATTTTCTAAATACAGTTAATTTAAATATCTCTCAGGTCGGGTCCGAAGTTCTAAAATATGAAATACGGGTCGGATCGACGTGCCGGTCATTCCAACACGACCTGGGAGATGAAAGTGACTTGTCAGAATTGACGGAATCCAAATCGGATATCCGGTTTGGCCCCAACGCTCAAAAGTGTATTTTCTAAATACAGTTAGTTTAAATTTCTCTGAAGTCGGGCCCGGGGGTCTAAAATATGAAATACGGGTCGGATCGGCGTGCCGGTCGTTCCAACACGACCTGGGAGATGAAAGTGACTTGTCAGAACTGACGGAATCCAAATCGGATACCCGGTTTGGCCCCAGCGCTCAAAAGTGTATTTTCTAAATACAATTAGTTTAAATTTCTCTCAAGTCGGGTCCGAAAGTCTAAAATATGAAATACGGGTCGGATCGGCGTGCCGGTCATTCCAACACGACCTGAGTGATGAAAGTGACTTGTCAGAACTGACGGAATCAAAATCGGATACCCGGTTTGGCCCCAGCGATCAAAAGTGTATTTTCTAAATACAGTTAGTTTAAATTTCTCCCAAGTCGGGTTCGGAGGTCCAAAATACGAAATACGTTTTGTATCGGCGTGTCGGTCGTTCCCACATGACCCGGGAGATGAAAGCGACTTGTCAGAACTGACGGAATCTAAATTGGATACCCAGTTTGGCCCTAGCGATCAAAAGTGTATTTTCTAAATATAGTTAGTTTAAATTTCTCCCAAGTCGGGTCCGGATGTCTAAAATATGAAATACGGGTCGGATCGACGTGCCGGTCATTCCAACACGACCTAGGAGATGAAAGTGACTTGTCAGAACTGACGGAATCCAAATCGAATACCCGGTTTGGCCCCAACGCTGAAAAGTGTATTTTCTAAATACAGTTAGTTTAAATTTCTCTCAAGTCGGGTCCGGGGGTCTAAAATACGAAATAGGGGTCGGATCGACGTGCCGGTCGTTCCAACATGACCTGGGAGATGAAAGTGACTTGTCAGAACTGCGGAATCCAAATCGGATACCCGGTTTGGCCTCAGTGATCAAAAGTGCATTTTCTAAATATAGTTAATTTAAATTTCTCTCAAGTCGGGTCCGGAGGTTTAAAATATGAAATACGGGTCGGATCGGCGTGCCGGTCATTCAAACACGACCTGGGAGATGAAAGTGACTTGTCAGAACTGACGGAATCCAAATCGGATACCCGATTTGGCCCCAGTGATCAAAAGTTCATTTTCTAATTACAGTTAATATAAATTTCTCTCAAGTCAGGTCCGGTAGTCTAAAATATGAAATACGGCTCGGATCGGCGTGCCGGTCGTTCCAACACGACCTAGGAGATGAAAGTGACTTGTCAGAACTGACGTAATCCAAATCGGATATCCGGTTTGGCCCCTGCGCTCAAAAGTGTATTTTCTAAATACAGTTAGTTTAAATTTCTCTCAAGTTGGGTCCGGAGGTCTAAAATTTGAAATACGGGTCAGATCGGCATGCCGGTCGTTCCAATACGACCTGAGAGATGAAAGTGACTTGTCAGAACTGACGGAATCCAAATCGGATACCCGATTTAGGCCCACTGATCCAATACGGGTCAGATCGGCATGCCGGTCAGATGAAAGTGACTTGTCAGAACTGACGGAATCTAAATCGGATACCAGGTTTGGCCCCAGCAATCAAAAGTGTATTTTCTAAATACAGTTAGTTTAAATTTCTCACAAGTCGGGTCCAGAGGTCTAAAATATGAAATACGGGTCGGATCGGTGTGCCATTCATTCCAACACGACCTGGGAGATGAAAGTGACTTGTCAGAACTGACGGAATCCAAATCGTATACCCGGTTTGGCCCCAGCGATCAAAAGTGTATTTTCTAAAGACACTTAGTTTAAATTTCTCCCATGTCGGGTCCGGCGGTCTAAAATTTGAAATACAGCTCGGATCGGTATGCCGATCATTCCAACACGACCTGGGTGATGAAAGTGACTTGTCAGAACTTACGGAATCTAAATCGGATACCCAGTTTGACCCCAACACTCGAAAGTGTATTTTCTAAATACAGTTAGTTTAAATTTCTCTCAAGTCGGGTCCGGGGGTCTAAAATCTGAAATACGTATTGGATAGGTGTGTCGGTCGTTCCAATACGACTTGGGAGATGAAAGTGACTTGTCAGAACTGACAGAATCCAAATCGGATACCCGGTTTGGCCCCAGTGATCAAAAGTGCATTTTCTAAATATAGTTAATTTAAATTTCTCACAAGTCGGTTCCGGAGGTCTAAAATATGAAATACAGGTCGGATCAGAGTGCCGATCGTTCCAGCACGACCTGGGAGATGAAAGTGACTTGTCAGAACTGACGGAATCCAAATCGGATACCCGGTTTGGCCCCAGCGCTCAAAAGTGTATTTTCTAAATACAATTAGTTTAAATTTCTCTCAAGTCGGGTCCGGAGGTCTAAAATATGAAATACGGGTCGGATCGGCGTGCCGGTCGTTCCAACACGACCTGAGTGATGAAAGTGACTTGTCAGAACTGACGGAATCCAAATCGAATACCCGATTTGGCCCCAGCGATCAAAAGTGTAATTTCTAAATACAATTAGTTTAAATTTCTCCCAAGTCGGGTCCGGAGGTCTAAAATATGAAATACGGTTCGTATCGGCGTGTCGGTCGTTCCAACACGACCTGGGAGATGAAAGTGACTTGTCAGAACTGACGGAATCTAAATTGGATACCCAGTTTGGCCCCAGCGATCAAAAGTGTATTTTCTAAATACAGTTAGTTTAAATTTCTCCCAAGTCGGGTCCGGATGTCTAAAATATGAAATACGGGTCAGATCGACGTGCCGGTCGTTCCAACACGACCTGGGAGATGAAAGTGACTTGTCAGAACTAACGGAATCCAAATCGGATACCCGGTTTGGCCCCAGCGATCAAAAGTGTATTTTCTAAATACAGTTAGTTTAAATTTCTCCCAAGTCGGGTCCGGGGGTCTAAAATCTGAAATACAGGTCGGATCGGCGTGCCGATCATTACAACACGACTTGGGAGATAAAAGTGACTTGTCAAAACTTACGGAATCCAAATCGGATACCCGGTTTGACCCCAACGCTCAAAAGTGTATTTTCTAAATACAGTTACTTTAAATTTCTCCCAAGTCGGGTCCGGATGTCTAAAATAAGAAATACGGGTCGGATCGGCGTGCCGGTCATTCCAACATGACCTGTGAGATGAAAGTGACTTGTCAGAACTTACGGAATCCAAATCGGATGCCCGGTTTCGCCCCAGCGATCAAAAGTGTATTTTCTAAATACACTTATTTTAAATTTATCCCAAGTCGGGTCCGGGGGTTTAAAATCTGAAATACAGGTCGGATCGGTGTGCCGGTCATTCCAACACGACCTGGGAGATGAAAACGACTTGTCAGAACTGAAAGAATCCAAATCGGATACCCGGTTTGGCCCCTGCGCTCAAAAGTGTATTTTCTAAATACATTTAGTTTAAATTTCTCTCAAGTCGGGTCCGGAGGTCTAAAATATGAAATACGGGTCGGATCGGTGTGCCGGTCATTCCAACACGACCTGGGAGATGAAAGTGACTTGTCAGAACTGACGGAATCCAAATCGGATACCCGGTTTGACCCCAACGCTCGAAAGTGTATTTTCTAAATACAGTTAGTTTAAATTTCTCTCAAGTCGGGTCAGGGGGTCTAAATAATGAAATAGGGGTCGGATCGGCGTGCCGGTCGTTCCAATATGACCTGGGAGATGAAAGTGACTTGTCAGAACTTACGGAATCCAAATCGGATACCCGGTTTGGCCCCAGCGATCAAAAGTGTATTTTCTAAATACAGTTAGTTTAAATTTCTCGCAAGTCGGGTCCGGTAGTCTAAAATCTGAAATACAGGTCGGATCGGCGTGCCGATCATTCCAACACGACCTGGGAGATAAAAGTGACTTGTCAGAACTTACGGAATCCAAATCGGATACCCGGTTTGACCCCAACGCTCAAAAGTGTATTTTCTAAATACAGTTAGTTTAAATTTCTCCCATGTCGGGTCCGGATGTCTAAAATAAGAATTACGGGTCGGATCGGCGTGCCGGTCATTCTAACACGACCTGTGAGATGAAAGTGACTTGTCAGAACTGACGGAATCCAAATCGGATACCTGGTTTGGCCCTAGCGATCAAAAGTGTATTTTCTAAATACACTTATTTTAAATTTCACCCAAGTCGGGTCCGGTGTGTCGGTCGTTCCAACACGACCTAGGAGATGAAAACGACTTGTCAGAACTGACAGAATCCAAGTCGGATACCCGGTTTGGCCCCAGCGCTCAAAAGTATATTTTCTAAATACATTTAGTTTAAATTTCTCTCAAGTCGGGTCCGGAGGTCTAAAATATGAAATACGGGTCGGATCGGCGTGCCGGTCGTTCCAACATGACCTGAGTGATGAAAGTGACTTGTCAGAACTGACGGAATCCAAATCGGATACCCGGTTTGGCCCCAGCGATCAAAAGTGTATTTTCTAAATACAGTTAGTTTAAATTCTTCCCAAGTCGGGTCCGGAGGTCTAAAATATGAAATACGGGTCGGATCGGCGTGTCGGTCGTTCCCACACGACCTGGGAGATGAAAGTGACTTGTCAGAACTGACGGAATCCAAATCGGATACCCGATTTGGGCCCAGCGATCAAAAGTGTATTTTCCAAATACAATTAATATAATTTCTCTCAAGTCGGGTCCGAGGTCTAAAATATAAAATACGGGTCAGTTCGGCGTGCCGGTCGTTCCAACACGACCTGGGAGATGAAAGTGAATTGTTAGGACTTACGGAATCCAAATCGGAAACCCGGTTTGGCCCCAACACCCAAAAGTGTATTTTCTAAATACAATTAGTTTAAATTTCTTTCAAGTCGTGTTCGGGGGTCTAAAATATGAAATACGGGTCGGATCGGTGTGCCGATCATTCCAACACGACCTGGGAGATGAAAGTGACTTGTCAGAACTGACAGAATCCAAATCGGATGCCCGGTTTGGCCCCAACGCCCAAAAGTGTATTTTCTAAATACATTTAGTTTAAATTTCTCTCAAGTCGGGTCCGGGGGTCTAAAATATGAAATACGGGTCGGATAGGCGTGCCGGTCGTTCCAACACGACCTAGGAGATGAAAGTGACTTGTCAGAACTGACGGAATCCAAATCGGATACCCGGTTTGGCCCCAACGCTCAAAAGTGTATTTTCTAAATACACTTAGTTTAAATTTCTCTCAAGTCGGGTCCGGGGGTCTAAATAACGAAATAGGGGTCGGATCGGCGTGCCGGTCGTTCCAATATGACCTGGGAGATGAAAGTGACTTGTCAGAATTTACGGAATCTAAATCGGATACCCGGTTTGGCCCCAGTGATCAAAAGTGTATTTTCTAAATACAGTTAATTTAAATTTCTCTCAAGTCGGTTCCGGAGGTCTAAAATATGAAATACGGGTAGGATCGGCATGCCGGTCGTTCCAACACGACCTGAGAGATGAAAGTGACTTGTCAGAACTGACGGAATCCAAATCGGATACCCGATTTGGCCCCACTGATCAAAAGTGTATTTTCTAAATACAGTTAATATAAATTTCTCTCAAGTCGGGTCCGGAGGTATAAAATATGAAATATGGGTCGGATCGGTGTGCCGATTATTCCAACACGACCTAGGAGATGAAAGTGACTTGTCAGAACTGACGGAATCCAAATCGGATACCCGGTTTGGCCCCTGCGCTCAAAGTGTATTTTCTAAATACAGTTAGTTTAAATTTCTCTCAAGTCGGGTCCGGAGGTCTAAAATTTGAAATACGGGTCAGATCGGCATGTCGGTCGTTCCAACACAACCTAGGAGATGAAAGTGACGTGTCAGAACTGACGGAATCGAAATCGGATACCAGGTTTGGCCCCAGCGATCAAAAGTGTATTTTCTAAATACAGTTATTTTAAATTTCTCCCAAGTCGTGTCCGGAGGTCTAAAATATGAAATACGGGTCGGATCGGCGTGCCGGTCGTTTCAACACGACCTCGGAGATGAAAGTGACTTGTCAGAAGTGACGGAATCCAAATCGGATACTCGGTTTGGCCCCAACGCTCAAAAGTGTATTTTCTAAATACAGTTAGTTTAAATTTCTCTCAAGTCGGGTCCGGGGGTCTAAAATACGAAATAGGGGTTGGATCAGCGTGCCGGTCGTTCCAACATGACCTGAGAGATGAAAGTGACTCGTCAGAACTTACGGAATACAAATCGGATACCCGGTTTGGCCCCAGTGATCAAAAGTGCATTTTCAAAATACAGTTAATTTAAATTTCTCTCAAGTCGGGTCCGGAGCTCTAAAATATGAAATACGGGTCGGATCGGCGTGCCGATCGTTCCAACACGACCTGAGAGATGAAAGTGACTTGTCAGAACTGACGGAATCTAAATCGGATACCCGGTTTGGCCCCAGTGATCAAAAGTGCATTTTCTAAATACAGTTAATATAAATTTCTCTCAAGTCGGGTCCGGAGGTCTAAAATATGAAATACGGGTCGGATCGGCGTGCCGGTCATTCTAACACGACCTGGGAGATGAAAGTGACTTGTCAGAACTGACGGAATCCAAATCGGATACCCGGTTTGACCCAGCGATCAAAAGTGTATTTTCTAAATACACTTAGTTTAAATTTCTCCAAGTCGGGTCCGGGGGTCTAAAATCTGAAATACAGGTCGGATCGGCGTGCCGATCGTTCCAACACGACCTGGGAGATTAAAGTGACTTGTCAGAACTTACGGAATCCAAATCGGACACCCGGTTTGGCCCCAACGCTCAAAAGTGTATTTTCTAAATACATTTAGTTTAAATTTCTCTCAAGTCGGGTCCGGGGTCTAAAATTGGAAATACGTGTCGGATCGGCGTGTCGGTCATTCCAACACGATCTGGGAGATGAAAGTGACTTGTCAGAACTGACGGAATCCAAATCGGATGCCCGGTTTGGCCCCAACGCTCAAAAGCGTATTTTCTAAATACAGTTAGTTTAAATTTCTCTCAAGTCGGGTCCGGGGGTCTAAAATACGAAATAGGGTCGGATCGGCTTGCCGGTCGTTCCAACATGACCTGGGAGATGAAAGTGACTTGTCAGAACTTACGGAATCCAAATCGGATACCCGGTTTGGCCCCAGTGATCAAAAGTGCATTTTCTAAATACAGTTAATTTAAATTTCTCTCAAGTTGGGTCCGGAGGTCTAAAATATGAAAAACGGGTCGGATCGGCGTGCCGGTCGTTCCAACACGACCTGGGAGATGAAAGTGACTTGTCAGAACTGACGGAATCCAAATGGGATACCCGGTTTGGCCCCTGCGCTCAAAAGTGTATTTTCTAAATACAGTTAGTTTAAATTTTCTCAAGTCGGGTCCGGAGGTCTAAAATTTGAAATACGGGTCAGATCGGCATGCCGGTCAAACCAACACTACCTAGGAGATGAAAGTGACTTGTCAGAACTGACGGAATCCAAATCGGATACCAGGTTTGGCCCCAGCGATTAAAAGTGTATTTTCTAAATACAGTTAGTTTAAATTTCTCCCAAGTCGGGTCCGGAGGTCTAAAATATGAAATACGGGTCGGTTCGGAGTGTCGTCGTTTCAACACGACCTGGGAGATGAAAGTGACTTGTCAGAACTGACGGAATCCAAATCGGATACCCGGTTTGGCCCCAACGATCAAAAGTGTATTTTCTAAATACACTTAGTTTAAATTTCTCCCAAGTCGGGTCCGGGGGTCTAAAATTTGAAATACAGGTCGGATCAGCGTGCCGATATTCCAACACGACCTGGGAGATGAAAGTGACTTGTCAGAACTTACGAAATCCAAATCGGATACCCGGTTTGACCCCAACGCTCAAAAGTGTATTTTCTAAATACAGTTAGTTTAAATTTCTCTCAAGTCGGGTCCGATGGTCTAAAATATGAAATACGGGTCGGATCGGTGTGCCGGTTGTTCCAACACGACCTGGGAGATGAAAGTGACTTGGCAGAACTGACGGAATCCAAATCGGATACCGGTTTGGCCCCAGTGATCAAAAGTGCTATTTTCTAAATACAGTTAGTTTAAATTTCTCTCAAGTCGGGATCCGGCGGTCTAAAATATGAAATACGGGTCGGATCGACGTGCCGGTCATTCCAACACGACCTGAGAGATGAAAGTGACTTGTCAGAACTGACGGAATCCAAATCGGATACCCGGTTTGGCCCCAGCGATCAAAAGTGTATTTTCTAAATACAGATAGTTTAAATTTCTCCCAAGTCGGGTCCGGAGGTCTAAAATTGAAATACGGTTCGGATCGGCGTGTCGGTCGTTCAACACGACTGGGAGATGAAAGTGACTTGTCAGAACTGACGGAATCAAATGGATACCCAGGTTTGGCCCCAGCGATCAAAAGTGTATTTTCTAAATACATTTAGTTTAAATTTCTCTCAAGTCGGGTCCGGAGATCTAAAATATGAAATACGGGTCAGGATCGACGTGCCGGTCGTTCCAACACGACCTGGGAGATGAAAGTGACTTGTCAGAACTGACGGAATCCAAATCGGATACCCGGTTTGGCCCCAGCGATCAAAAGTGTATTTTCTAAATACATTTAGTTTAAATTTCTCCCAAGTCGGGTCCGGAGGTCTAAAATATGAAATACGGGTCGTATCGGCGTGTCGGTCGTTCCAACACGACCTGGGAGATGAAAGTGACTTGTCAGAACTGACGGAATCCAAATCGGATACCCGGTTTGGCCCAGCGATCAAAAGTGTATTTTCAAATACAATTAATATAATTTCTCTCAAGTCGGGTCCGGAGGTCTAAAATATAAAATACGGGTCAGATCGGCGTGCCGATCGTTCCAACACGACCTGGGAGATGAAAGTGACTTGTTAGGACTACGGAATCCAAATCGGATACCCGGTTTGGCCCTAGCGATCAAAAGTGTATTTTCTAAATACAGTTAGTTTAAATTTCTCCCAAGTCGGGTCCGGATGTCTAAAATATGAAATACGGGTCGGATCGACGTTGCCGGTGTATTCCAACATGACCTGGGAGATGAAAGTGACTTGTCAGAACTGACGGAATCCAAATCGGATACCCGGTTTGGCCCCAGCGCTCAAAAGTGTATTTTCTAAATACTTTAGTTTAATTTCTCTCCAAGTCGGGTCCGGAGGTCTAAAATATGAAATACGGGTCGGATCGGCGTGCCGGTCGTTCCAACATGACCTGGAGATGAAAGTGACTTGTCAGAACTGACGGAATCCAAATCGGATACCCCGGTTTGGCCCAGCGATCAAAAGTGTATTTTCTAAATACATTAATTTAATTTCTCTCAAGTCGGGTCGGAGGTCTAAAATATGAAATACGGGTCGATCGGCGTGCGGTCGTTCCAACACGACCTGGGAGATGAAAGTGACTTGTCAGAACTACGGAATCCAAATCGGAAACCCGGTTTGGCCCAGCGATCAAAAGTGTATTTTCTAAATACAATTAATTTAATTTCTCTCAAGTCGGGTCCGGAGGTCTAAAATATGAAATACGGGTCGGATCGGCGTGCCGGTCATTCCAACACGACCTGGGAGATGAAAGTGACTTGTCAGAACTGACGGAATCCAAATCGGATACCCGGTTTGGCCCCAACGCTCAAAAGTGTATTTTCTAAATACATTTAGTTTAAATTTCTCTCAAGTCGGGTCCGGGGGTCTAAAATATGAAATACGGGTCGGATCGGCGTGCCGGTCGTTCCAACACGACCTAGGAGATGAAAGTGACTTGTCAGAACTGACGGAATCCAAATCGGATACCCGGTTTGGCCCAGCGCTCAAAAGTGTATTTTCTAAATACATTAGTTTAAATTTCTCTCAAGTCGGGTCCGGAGGTCTAAATATGAAATACGGGTCGGATCGGCGTGCCGGTCGTTCCAACACGACCTGGAGATGAAAGTGACTTGTCAGAACTTACGGAATCTAAATCGGATACCCGGTTTGGCCCCAGCGATCAAAAGTGTATTTTCTAAATACAGTTAGTTTAAATTTCTCTCAAGTCGGTTCCGGAGGTCTAAAATATGAAATACGGGTCGGATCGGCATGCCGGTCGTTCCAACACGACCTGAGAGATGAAAGTGACTTGTCAGAACTGACGGAATCCAAATCGGATACCCGATTTGGCCCCACTGATCAAAGTGTATTTCTAAATACAGTTAATATAAATTTCTCTCAAGTCGGGTCCGGAGGTATAAAATATGAATATGGGTCGGATCGGTGTGCCGATTATTCCAACACGACCTAGGAGATGAAAGTGACTTGTCAGAACTGACGGAATCCAAATCGGATACCCGGTTTGGCCCCTGCGCTCAAAAGTGTATTTTCTAAATACAGTTAGTTTAAATTTCTCTCAAGTCGGGTCCGGAGGTCTAAAATTTGAAATACGGGTTAGATCGGCATGCCGGTCGTTCCAACACAACCTAGGAGATGAAAGTGACGTGTCAGAACTGACGGAATCGAAATCGGATACCAGGTTTGGCCCCAGCGATCAAAAGTGTATTTTCTAAATACAGTTATTTTAAATTTCTCCCAAGTCGTGTCCGGAGGTCTAAAATATGAAATACGGGTCGGATCGGCGTGCCGGTCGTTTCAACACGACCTCGGAGATG
The DNA here is from genome assembly GCA_022559845.1 of Amorphophallus konjac. Lineage (NCBI taxonomy): Eukaryota > Viridiplantae > Streptophyta > Magnoliopsida > Alismatales > Araceae > Amorphophallus > Amorphophallus konjac. The sequence goes on along the minus strand of JAHNEJ010001724.1, from coordinate 7,863 downwards.
AAAGTGACTGTCAGAAGTGACGGAATCTAAATCGGATACTCGGTTTTGGCCCCAACGCTCAAAAGTGCATTTTCTAAATACAGTTAGTTTAAGTTTCTCTCAAGTCGGGTCCGGGGTCTAAAATACGAAATAGGGGTTGGATCGGCGTGCCGGTCGTTCCAACATGACCTGAGAGATGAAAGTGACTCGTCAGAAACTTACGGAATACAAATCGGATACCCGGTTTGGCCCCAGTGATCAAAAGTGCATTTTCAAAATACAGTTATTTTAAATTTCTCTCAAGTCGGGTCCGGAGCTCTAAATATGAAATACGGGTCGGATCGGCGTGCCGATCGTTCCAACACGACCTGAGAGATGAAAGTGACTTGTCAGAACTGACGGAATTAATCGGATACCCGTTTTGGCCCAGTGATCAAAGTGCATTTTCTAAATACAGTTAATATAAATTTCTCTCAAGTCGGGTCCGGAGGTCTAAAATATGAAATACGGGTCGGATCGGCGTGCCGGTCATTCTAACACACCTGGGAGATGAAAAGTGACTTGTCAGAACTGACGGAATCCAAATCGGATACCGGTTTGACCCAGCGATCAAAAGTGTATTTTCTAAATACACTTAGTTTAAATTTCTCCCAAGTCGGGTCCCGGGGGTCTAAATGTGAAATACAGGTCGGATCGGCGTGCCGATCGTTCCAACACGACCTGGGAGATTAAAGTGACTTGTCAGAACTTACGGAATCCAAATCGGACACCCGGTTTGGCCCAACGCTCAAAAGTGTATTTTCTAAATACATTTAGTTTAAATTTCTCCAAGTCGGGTCTCGGGGGTCTAAAATCGGAAATACGTGTCGGATCGGCGTGTCCGGTCATTCCAACACGATCTGGGAGATGAAAGTGACTTGTCAGAACTGACGGAATCCAAATCAGATGCCCGGTTTGGCCCCAACGCTCAAAAGCGTATTTTCTAAATACAGTTAGTTTAAATTTCTCTCAAGTCGGGTCCGGGGGTCTAAAATACGAAATAGGGGTCGGATCGGCTTGCCGGTCGTTCCAACATGACCTGGGAGATGAAAGTGACTTGTCAGAACTTACGGAATCCCAAATCGGATACCCGGTTGCCCCAGTGATCAAAAGTGCATTTTCCTAAATACAGTTAATTTAAATTTCTCTCAAGTCGGGTCCGGAGGTCTAAATATGAAAAACGGGTCGGATCGGCGTGCCGGTCGTTCCAACACGACCTGGGAGATGAAAGTGACTTGTCAGAACTGACGGAATCCAAATGGGATACCCGGTTTGGCCCTGCGCTCAAAAGTGTATTTTCTAAATACAGTTAGTTTAAATTTCTCTCAAGTCGGGTCCGGTGGTCTAAATTTGAAATACGGGTCGGATCGGCGTGCCGGTCATTCCAACACTACCTGGAGATGAAAGTGACTTGTCAGAACTGACGGAATCCAAATCGGATACCCGGTTTGGCCCCAGCGATCAAAAGTGTATTTTCTAAATACAGTTAGTTTAAATTTCTCCCAAGTCGGGTCCGGGGGTCTAAAATATGAAATACGGGTCGGATCGGCGTGCCGGTCGTTCAACACGACCTGGGAGATGAAAGTGACTTGTCAGAACTGACGGAATCCAAATCGGATACCCGGTTTGGCCCAACGATCAAAAGTGTATTTTCTAAATACACTTAGTTTAAATTTCTCCCAAGTCGGGTCCGGGAGGTCTAAAATTTGAAAAACGGTCGGATCAGCGTGCCGATCGTTCCAACACGACCTGGGAGATGAAAGTGACTTGTCAGAACTTACGAATCCAAATGGGATACCCGGTTTGACCCCTGCGCTCAAAAGTGTATTTTCTAAATACAGTTAGTTTAAATTTCTCTCAAGTCGGGTCCGATGGTCTAAAATATGAATACGGGTCGGATCGGTGTGCCGGTGTTCCAACACGACCTGGAGATGAAAGTGACTTGGCAAGAACTGACGGAATCCAAATCGGATACCTGGTTTGGCCCCAGTGATCAAAATTGCATTTTCTAAATATAGTTATTTAAATTTCTCTCCAAGTCGGGTCCGGGGGTCTAAAATGAAATACGGGTCGGATCGGTGTGCCGGTCATTCCAACACGACCTGGAGATGAAAGTGACTTGTCAGAACTGACGGAATCCAAATCGGATACCCGGTTTGGCCCCAGCGATCAAAAGTGTATTTCTAAATACATTAGTTTAAATTTCTCTCAAGTCGGGTCCGGAGGTCTAAAATATGAAATACGGGTCGGATCGGCGTGCCGGTCATTCCAACACGACCTGGGAGATGAAAGTGACTTGTCAGAACTGACGGAATCCAAATCGGATACCCGGTTTGGCCCCAACGCTCAAAGTGTATTTTCTAAATACAGTTAGTTTAAATTTCTCTCAAGTCGGGTCCGGGGGTCTAAAATATGAAATACGGTCGATCGGCGTGCCGGTCGTTCCAACACGACCTGGGAGATGAAAGTGACTTGTCAGAACTGACGGAATCCAAATCGGATACCCGGTTTGGCCCCAGCGATCAAAAGTGTATTTTCTAAATACAGTTAGTTTAAATTTCTCCCAAGTCGGGTCCGGAGTCTAAAATATGAAATACGGGTCGGATCGGCGTGCCGATCATTCCAACACGACCTGGAGATGAAAGTGACTTGTCAGAACTGACGGAATCCAAATCGGATACCCGGTTTGGCCCCAACGCTCAAAAGTGTATTTTCTAAATACAGTTAGTTTAAATTTCTCCCAAGTCGGGTCCGGGGGTCTAAAATAAGAAATACGGGTCGGATCGGCGTGCCGGTCGTTCCAACACGACCTGGAGATGAAAGTGACTTGTCAGAACTGACGGAATCCAAATCGGATACCCGTTTGGCCCCAGCGATCAAAAGTGTATTTTCTAAATACAGTTATTTTAAATTTCTCCCAAGTCGGGTCCGGTGTGTCGGTCGATTCCAACACGACCTGGAGATGAAAGTGACTTGTCAGAACTGACAATCCAATCGGATACCCGGTTTGGCCCGCGCTCAAAAGTATATTTTCTAAATACATTTAGTTTAAATTTCTCTCAAGTCGGGTCCGGGGTCTAAAATATGAAATACGGGTCGGATCGGCGTGCCGGTCATTCCAACAGACCTGAGGAGATGAAAGTGACTTGTCAGAACTGACGGAATCCAAATCGGATACCCGGTTTGGCCCCAGCGATCAAAAGTGTATTTCTAAATACAGTTAGTTTAAATTTCTCCCAAGTCGGGTCCGAGGTCTAAAATATGAAATACGGGTCGGATCGGCGTGCGGTCATTCCAACACGACCTGGGAGATGAAAGTGACTTGTCAGAACTGACGGAATCCAAATCGGATACCCGGTTTGGCCCAGCGATCAAAAGTGTATTTTCAAATACATTAGTATTAAATTTCTCTCAAGTCGGGTCCGGAGGTCTAAAATATGAAATACGGGTCATCGGCGTGCCGGTCATTCCAACACGACCTGGGAGATGAAAGTGACTTGTTAGAACTTACGGAATCCAAATCGGATACCCGGTTTGGCCCCAACACAAAAGTGTATTTTCTAAATACAGTTAGTTTAAATTTCTCTCAAGTCGGTCCGGGGTCTAAAATATGAAATACGGGTCGGATCGGTGCCGTCATTCCAACACGACCTGGGAGATGAAAGTGACTTGTCAGAACTGACGGAATCCAAATCGGATACCCGGTTTGGCCCCAACAAAAGTGTATTTTCTAAATACATTAGTTTAAATTTCTCCAAGTCGGGTCCGGGGTCTAAAATATGAAATACGGGTCGGATCGGCGTGCCGATCATTCCAACACGACCTGGGGATGAAAGTGACTTGTCAGAACTTACGGAATCCAAATCGGATACCCGGTTTGGCCCCAACGCTCAAAAGTGTATTTTCTAAATACAGTTAGTTTAAATTTCTCTCAAGTCGGGTCCGGGGGTCTAAAATATGAAATACGGGTCGGATCGGCGTGCCGTCGTTCCAACACGACCTGGAGATGAAAGTGACTTGTCAGAACTGACGAATCCAAATCGGATACCCGGTTTGGCCCCAGTGATCAAAAGTGTATTTCTAAATACAGTTAATTTAAATTTCTCTCAAGTCGGGTCCGGGGTCTAAAATATGAAATACGGGTCGGATCGGTGCCGGTCATTCCAACACGACCTGGAGATGAAAGTGACTTGTCAGAACTGACGAATCCAAATCGGATACCCGTTTGGCCCCAGTGATCAAAAGTGTATTTTCTAAATACAGTTAATTTAAATTTCTCTCAAGTCGGGTCCGGAGGTCTAAAATATGAAATACGGGTCGGATCGGTGTGCCGGTCATTCCAACACGACCTGGAGATGAAAGTGACTTGTCAGAACTGACGGAATCCAAATCGGATACCCGGTTTGGCCCCAGCGATCAAAAGTGTATTTTCTAAATACAGTTAGTTTTAAATTTCTCTCAAGTCGGGTCCGGAGGTCTAAAAATGAAATACGGGTCGGATCGCGCGTGCCGTTCCAACACGACCTAGGAGATGAAAGTGACTTGTCAGAACTGACGGAATCCAAATCGGATACCCGGTTTGGCCCAGCGATCAAAAGTGTATTTTCTAAATACAGTTAGTTTAAATTTCTCCCAAGTCGGGTCCGGGTCTAAAATATGAAATACGGGTCGGATCGGCGTGCCGGTCATTCCAACACGACCTGGGAGATGAAAGTGACTTGTCAGAACTGACGGAATCCAAATCGGATACCCGGTTTGGCCCCAACGCTCAAAAGTGTATTTTCTAAATACAGTTAGTTTAAAATTCTCTCAAGTCGGGTCCGGGGTCTAAAATAAAAATAGGTCGATCGGCGTGCCGGTCGTTCCAACACGACCTGGAGATGAAAGTGACTTGTCAGAACTGACGGAATCCAAATCGGATACCCGGTTTGGCCCCAGCGATCAAAAGTGTATTTTCTAAATACAGTTAGTTTAAATTTCTCTCAAGTCGGGTCCGGGGTCTAAAATATGAAATACGGGTCGGATCGGCGTGCCGATCATTCCAACACGACCTGGAGATGAAAGTGACTTGTCAGAACTGACGGAATCCAAATCGGATACCCGGTTTGGCCCCAGTGATCAAAAGTGCATTTTCTAAATACAGTTAATTTAAATTTCTCTCAAGTCGGGTCCGGAGGTCTAAAATATGAAATACGGTCGGATCGGCGTGCCGGTCATTCCAACACGACCTGGAGATGAAAGTGACTTGTCAGAACTGACGGAATCCAAATCGGATACCCGGTTTGGCCCCAGCGATCAAAAGTGTATTTTCTAAATACAGTTAGTTTAAATTTCTCCAAGTCGGGTCCGGGGGTCTAAAATCTGAAATACGGTCGGATCGGCGTGCCGGTCATTCCAACACGACCTGGGAGATGAAAGTGACTTGTCAGAACTTACGGAATCCAAATCGGATACCCGGTTTGGCCCCAACGCTCAAAAGTGTATTTTCTAAATACATTAGTTTAAATTTCTCTCAAGTCGGGTCCGGGGTCTAAAAATGAAATACGGGGGATCGGCGTGCCGGTCATTTCCAACACGACCTGGGAGATGAAAGTGACTTGTCAGAACTGACGGAATCCAAATCGGATACCCGGTTTGGCCCCAATCTCAAAAGTGTATTTTCTAAATACAGTTAGTTTAAATTTCTCTCAAGTCGGGTCCGGGTCTAAAATATGAAATACGGGTCGATCGGCTGCCGGTCGTTCCAACACGACCTGGAGATGAAAGTGACTGTCAGAACTGACGGAATCCAAATCGGATACCCGGTTTGGCCCCAGTCAAAAGTGCATTTTCTAAATACAGTTTAATAAATTTCTCTCAAGTCGGGTCCGAGGTCTAAAATATGAAATACGGGTCGGATCGCGTGCCGGTCGTTCCAACACGACCTGGGAGATGAAAGTGACTTGTCAGAACTGACGGAATCCAAATCGGATACCCGGTTTGGCCCCAGCGCTCAAAAGTGTATTTTCTAAATACACAGTTTAAATTTCTCAAGTCGGGTCCGGGGTCTAAAATTGAAATACGGGTCGATCGGCGTGCCGGTCCCAACACACCTGGAGATGAAAGTGACTTGTCAGAACTGACGGAATCCAAATCGGATACCCGGTTTGGCCCCAGCGATCAAAAGTGATTTTCTAAATACAGTTTAAATTTCTCCAAGTCGGGTTCCGGAGGTCTAAAATATGAAATACGGGTCGTTCGGCGTTCGGTCGTTCCAACACGACCTGGGAGATGAAAGTGACTTGTCAGAACTGACGGAATCCAAATCGGATACCCGGTTTGGCCCCAACGATCAAAAGTGTATTTTCTAAATACAGTTAGTTTAAATTTCTCCAAGTCGGGTCCGGGGGTCTAAAATTTGAAATACGGTCGGATCAGCGTGCCGATCATTTCCAACAGACCTGGGAGATGAAAGTGACTTGTCAGAACTTACGAATCCAAATCGGATACCCGGTTTGACCCCAACGCTCAAAAGTGTATTTTCTAAATACATTTAGTTTAAATTTCTCTCAAGTCGGGTCCGGGTCTAAAATATGAAATACGGGTCGGATCGGTGTGCCGGTTTCCAACACGACCTGGGAGATGAAAGTGACTTGTCAGAACTGACGGAATCCAAATCGGATACCCGGTTTGGCCCCAGTGATCAAAAGTTATTTTCTAAATACAGTTAGTTTAAATTTCTCTCAAGTCGGGTCCGGCGGTCTAAAATATGAAATACGGGTCGGATCGACGTGCCGTCGTTCCAACACGACCTGGGAGATGAAAGTGACTTGTCAGAACTGACGGAATCCAAATCGGATACCCGGTTTGGCCCCAGCTCAAAAGTGTATTTTCTAAATACAGTTAGTTTAAATTTCTCAAGTCGGGTCCGTAGGTCTAAAATGAAATACGGGTTCGTATCGGCGTGCCGGTCGATTCCAACACGACCTGGGAGATGAAAGTGACTTGTCAGAACTGACGGAATCCAAATCGATACCGGTTTGGCCCCAGCGATCAAAAGTGTATTTTCTAAATATTAGTTAAAATTTCTCAAGTCGGTCCGGATCTAAAATATGAAATACGGGTCAGATCGATGCCGGTCGTTCCAACACGACCTGGGAGATGAAGTGACTTGTCAGAACTGAACGGAATCCAAATCGGATACCCGGTTTGGCCCCAGCGATCAAAAGTGTATTTTCTAAATACAGTTAGTTTAAATTTCTCCAAGTCGGGTCCGGGAGTCTAAAATATGAAATACTGGTCGGATCGCGTGCCGTCATTCCAACACGACCTGGGAGATGAAAGTGACTTGTCAGAACTTACGGAATCCAAATCGGATACCCGGTTTGACCCCACGATCAAAAGTGTATTTTCTAAATACAGTTAGTTTAAATTTCTCCCAAGTCGGGTCCGGAGTCTAAGAATACGGGTCGGATCGGCTGCCGGTCATTCCAACACGACCTGTGAGATGAAAAGTGACTTGTCAAACTGACGGAATCCAAATCGGATACCCGGTTTGGCCCGCTCAAAAGTGTATTTTCTAAATACACTTAGTTTAAATTTCTCCCAAGTCCGGGTCCGGATGTGTCGGTCGTTCCAACACGAACCTAGGATGAAAGACTTGTCAGAACTGACGAATCCAAATCGGATACCCGTTTGGCCCCAGCGCTCAAAAGTGTATTTTCTAAATACATTTAGTTTAAATTTCTCTCAAGTCGGGTCCGGAGGTCTAAAATATGAAATACGGGTCGGATCGTCGTGCCGGTCGTTCCCAACATGACCTGAGTGAGAAAGTGACTTGTCAGAACTGACGAATCCAAATCGGAT
>JAHNEJ010003486.1:0-164599 GCA_022559845.1 Amorphophallus konjac | reverse complement strand
CCCCCCCCCCCCCCCCCCCCAGCAGGTTGTGGTGTCAAATTCCAACAATTGGCCCGCAAAGGCGTAGGGGGGTTCCATGGAAGATTCATGCAGATCGATCAACCGATCCTCCTACATTGCTTCCAAATGAGCATCTCCTACATCCTTCTGTATTTCTTTTTAATGCCCCGTGTCGGCTCTTTGATCGCTAGAAAATGACATAGATAACATATGAGGAAACCATTTCAAGTTTTCAACTGTTGTGTGTGTGTGTGTGTGTGTGTGTGTGTGTGTGTGTGGAGAGGACAAGTAAGGAAACCATTTCGACTGTCGTGTGTGTAAGTGTGTGGAGAGAGAGAGAGAGAGAGCGCTAATGAAATGAAAACAAAAGTTACCCTTTTGGCCGCGGCAGTTTAAGAATAGGGTTTTTTGCATATTAGTCCTTACAAATATGACGAATTACCGATTGATCCCTCAAATTTGACTATTATCTTAAAAATCCCTATAATTATCTCTGTTGTCTAAATAAATCCCTGCCGTTATTTTAAATTGACGAAAATTAATTAGATCAAGGTTAAGTTAACCCAATATTAAAAAAAGACTAACTTACCCCTCGTTAATGGTGCGTGTGAGTGAGAGAGAGGGAGTCCCCCTCCCTTCTGGTAATCCTCTGGTACCACTCCCCCCTCCCCTTCCACCTCCGGTACCCTCCCCCCTCCACCTCTGGTACCACTCCCCTCCTCCTCCACCTCCGATACCCTCCCCACTCCCCCCTCCCCCTCCCCCTCCCCCTCTGGTCCGCCTTCCCCCTCCGGTACCCTCCCCCCTCCACCTCTGGTACCCCTCCCCCTCCTTTTGGAGAGCCGTTTATACTCCCCCCCCCCAATCGCTTTGGAAATATTTAATGCAAGTAGAAAATAAATTTTCAACATTACGCTTGAAATGTAGAAAAGTAGGGAAGACATCACTCTTAGAAGCTAATGGATAAAGCCAGCAAAATCTACTGTAATGGTCAATGAAGACAATATAGTACCGGTAGCCATTATTACTGACATGGGGTGACGGTCCCCAGACGTCGGACATTACAAGTTCTAATGGGAAATGAGATTGGAAATCAGAAGACGGGAAGGGAAGTTGATGACTTTTGGCTCTTTGACAATGAGAACAAACAGAGCCCGTGGAAATGTTATTGAAGGGAACACCAATAGAATGAAGAACCTGACGCACATTTTGCAGAGCAGGATGCCCCAGCCGGTCATGCCAAGATTCACAAGTACTGGTGAGAGCTTGAGGTGGAGAGTCAGCTGCTGTGGTGAGACGGTAGAGGCCATTGATGTTGGGACCGCGAAGCACTACTTTCCCCAACTTGAGATCCTTAACAACAAAGGAGGAGGGATAAAATTCAAATGAAACATTATTCTCTTTAGTAAATTGGGAAACAGAGAGTAAATTTTTAGATAATGAAGGGACATGTAAAACTTGAGATAAAGTAAATGGGGAAATGTGAGAATGACCAATGTGATTTATGCGCAAACCTGCCCCGTTGCCAACCTGCACCTGTTCAGCACCCGTATATGCCTTTGCAGAAGGCCCAAGTCCGGTGTCATATGACTGGTAGCTCCGGAATCCGGATACCATTGGGGATCAAAATTAGGATGAAATGCTGCTGTTTGGGCATGGAAAGCCTGTGAAGAGAGTGAACTCTACTCATTACGAAAAGAAAGATCGAACCGCCGATGACATGACTGTGCTTTATGTCCCGGACGATAGCAGAGTTGACACAGTTTTGAGGAGGATTGAGAAGAGACATCAGGCGATCCTCGGTTGCTGCGAACTCCACTGTAATGACTGTCAGAGGAACTCCGATGTTGTTCTCCATTACTGCGACCACGATTTCCACGGCGGACTCCAGAAAAAGTGCCCCTATTATTGTCTGTGCGGTTATTGTTAGATCGATTTTCAGTGCGAGCTAGATTTGCTGAAGGCAGCATATCACCCATAGGTTGGTGGTGTTGCTGTAGGAAAACCTCATGGCTGAGCAACATTCCTTGTACATCTTCAAATTTCAGGGAGTCGGCATCCATGCGGGTTGTCACAGCAGTGACAAACGACTCATATTCCGGCCAAGACCACCCAGAACATATAGTAGCATGTCATTAGACGAGACAGGATCTGATACTGCAGCTAAAGAGTTTGCAAGGTGTTTAGCCTTTTGAATATAATCAGTAATGGATAATGCACCTTTCTTTAGTGTTTGGAGTTGCAGTCGTAGCTGAAGAATTCGTGCCTGGGAAGGTGAGCCATAGATCCTGGAGAGAGTATTCCATACTTCAGCAGAGGTGAGCAGACCAACAATCTGAGGAAGGACCGATTCTGAGAGAGATGAGATGATCCAACTTAGAACTAACTGGTCGTACTGCTTCCAAGTATCAGCAACGGGGTTATTGACGGACTTAGTTTGGTCATTTGGATCTGGAATGAGAGAGGGAGGACACGGCAGACTTCCATCGACTAGGCCCATAAGTTTGTATGTGTTAAGGACCGGTAAAACTGAGTTTTCCATACCATATAGTTGTCTCCAGTTAGTTTGACAGGGAGAGAGTGGGTAATGTTGGGCAGCGTGGAAAATCCAAATGAGAAGGGAAGGGAATCATAGATAGTAGAGAAAGCATTGGCTGCGTTGGAGGAGGCAGAGGAGGAAGAGAAGTTTGAAGGAGTGGCCATCGTCCTGGCTCTGATACCAAGTTAGAAAACAGGGATCGTACTCTGAACAGGAAGCAGTGGAAGAAAAGGATCTCGTTCATACCACGAGTCCTCTGGTAACTTGGTATTTATAATGACAAGTTAGGTACAATAGTCCCCGCAATATTGTAGGGATAAGTGTGATTGTTACAACAACATTTCAGGGGATGAAAATGTGAGTTACGCTAACATGCGTAAGACTCGGGCTACACTAAACTACAGGATAAGAAGAACCTTACCCAGCTTGGGCTGGGAGAATAGTATGCGATCTGTTACACCGGAGAAGAGGGAGGACACAAGCAGGAGGGGTCGACCTCTCCACTGGGAGTGTCAACACCACAGCATTCCGCTGTCATTAACTTCTATCTGGCCCATGAAAGGTCAACCTCTCAACTTGGGAGTGTCAACACCACATCATGGCACTCTTCACCATGCTCCCACACTCGCCACCGCATCCGCCACCGCATCAACCACCACATCCACCACTCATAGGCTTGCATCCATTGGCATGCACAGCCTCGCCGCACTTGCTGCCGCATCCAGAGCCACAGCCCCCGCCCTTCTCTGGTTGACCTACGTCAGTTTTCATGGATGGGTGCGACGCCTGATCATCCAAATTACCTCCATCTGCTTTCTTGTCTGACACAACAACCTCCGCAGCATTTCCGACACTTGGGATGAAGAAATTGTGGCCCTCCATCTTCATGTTTGCAAGTATGAATGCCATCAAGATTCCGGGCAACAAGAACCAGTCTTCACCGGCCTGTTCATCATGAGAAGGAACATGATGTCTCATCAGCATCAAATCAGGTGGACCAACGCATCAATGGAGTTAAAAGCTGCATACCTTGACAAAGCCAGACTTCACATTGAGCAGGGCCACGGCCTTGCCATATGGATCCGTTGAGGAGAATCCTACGACTGTTATACAATCATTCTCATTTTTCCGATGCTTTATACAGGTTCTGGGTTCGAACTCCAGCTTTCTACCCAAGTAGAGTCTCATCTATTTAAAAACAACGGAGTTACTTTCAGGCGGAGAATAATAATGTGTAGAACTGTAGCTTATTTGGAGAATTCAAACAAGTCATCACTGAGGTCTGGATGAAATTCTAGAGGAGGTTCATCAGCTTCCCGAAAAACACACATGGGGAGCGGGGCTCTGCGGTGGCTGGTGGGGCGTCGGCGGTGGGGCGTCTGCGTCGATCGGTGGGGCGTCTGCGGCTGGGGCCTCTGCGACTGGGACATTCCTCTAGAGGCCTTGTGGTGGGGCGTCTGTGGCGGCCGGTGGGGGCAGTCTGCAGATTGTAATGGCGGTGGGGCGTCTGCGGCTTCGTATGGGGGCGGTGGGGTGAGCGGTGGCAGGCGGTGGGGTGAAGGGTTTCACAGGGAGAGGGTTATGATAAGGGTAGTTTAGGATTTTTAACTTTTTTTAAACGGAAGGATGGAATATTCCATCGAATATCCAACTGTTTTAACGTCGATGAACTACATGGGCCTTTCTGCAAGAGTTACATGATTTTAAGGACTTTTTAAATAATAGTAAGATTTTAGGGACTAAAAAGTAATTCGCCGTATTTGTAGGGACTAATATGAAAAAACCCTTAAAAATAATATTGTTTACTGCACTGTAGTGCCTTGCAGAATTGTAGTAAAATTTATTTTTTGAGTTTTTTTAGACGTTGATCTCACACCACTTTACTATTTTAGCGTGGGACTCATGTTTCTATCTAACGTGTATTACATGCAAAAAAACACGTGAGTAATAATTTTATTTTTACTTTTCACACACATCTATTTTTTTTAATTTTTTTAGATATTACGTTGAGAACGAGAGTCTCACGTCAAGATAGAATGATGTGGAACACACCTCTAAAATTTTTTAAATAAAATATTGCAACATCATCCCACGTTAGCCGGTGTATTAAACATTACTTCAAGTTTAAAGGAGAGAGTAAAGTTAAATTTTAAAGCTTTACGTAACACTGTAACTCAAACATCTATTATATGAAGAGAAACATTAGTATAACTTTGAAAAGTTTGGATGACAGATTAATAGCATGGTTCGTTGACTCGGTCCAACTCGTCTCAAGTCAGACGGCTCGAATCTTATCTGGAGGGTTGGAGTTGCAAGTAGGGTGAATCGTAGTGAGTCATAATGAACTATTTAAATAATAATATAATATATAAAATTAATATAAAATATTTTAAAAATTAAGAACTTAACTATAATAATGATATAACTGTTGAAGATGTATATAAAACTAATATAAAATATTTTAAAAATTAAGAACTATAGTAATGATATAATAGTTGAAGACGTACAAATTTGAGTGTCTCCTTTGAGATATTGTCCCCACTACGTCTAAAGGTGACTAAGATTTTATTTTTTTTACTTATAAAAAGACTCTTAAAGGAGAAGATTCAGGCCTTGCATGTCCATCTTTGTAATTTCCGATATGAGATCTTGTGAGCCCCCTTCTTAGGCCTCCATACTAGTCTCCCCCCTCTAAGTAAAGGTGGGTTTTATGTTTATTGGGCCGAAGTTTTTCACAGATGATGCTAAAAAATGTTGAGACAAGAAAGTGTTACCTGAGTCTCGTACCACACCTTTAAGATTTGTTTGTTAAGGAAGAGTAGTCGACTATTCGAGAAAACCTGCAACTATTAGAGAGCAACGCCAGAAGGAGTTCCAGGAGTGATCCCAGGGGACGTCAACCCTCTGATGCGTAAGTCAGAGGCACGTAGAAGTAGGGAGAAGGAGAGCTAGAGGAAGGGGAGAGCCAGAGAAAGAGAAACTGATGGGCCTGAGTGGAGGAAGGAGTGCTCGGAGAGGTAGAGGGAGAAGAATCACATAGGAACCTCTTTGACCCTACTTTTCAGATGGAGATCCTTTCCATCGCGGCGCGAGGGAGCCTCCCTCTCCTCCTTGGCGTGGAGCGCTGCTAATCTGAAGATGCATTTTCTCTCTATCTGTGTCTCTACATAAGTATGCCTGTAAGCATATACGTGTGTGTCCTCTTGGTGTGACGGCCGTCATCCGTTTGAAATCCGTCCGAAATTTCGTCTGAAATGAATTTTCGAACGGATTTCAAACGGATTTCGGACGGATAGACTCCGTCGTATATTCCTGGTAACAATTTTCAGACGGACTAAATATTCGACGAAAATTCCATCTGAAACTTAAGACGGAAACGAAGTGGACGAAAATTTCCTCGGTAACATAATTATCCCGACGGCAAATTATGCGTATGGAATTCCGTCCGAACTTTAAGATGACAAACGATCCGACAGAAATTCCGTCTGAAATATTTTCGTCGGATATACTGTCCCAAAATCCTTCTGTAACATAAAAACTAAAAATATATATTTCGGACGGATTCGTCTGAAAATCCGTCTGAATTTTTAAACGGAATAAATACCGTCCTTATTTCCGTCTGATACTTCAGACGGATTAGTCACAAAATCAGATAGATATTTTTCGGTTAGAAATACAGATGGAATATGAATTTACAACCGATTTTCAGACGGAAATTATTCCGTCTTAAAATTCCGTCACAAACATCGTTTTTTCTTGTAGTGTCCTCCTTGATCATGGGGGGTTGCCCGTTGTTCCCTTGCCCGTTACTAGAAGGGAGACTTCTTGGCGGGAATTCCGACGACGTGGGTGTGATTCCGTCCACGCCAAGAAAAATCCCGTAATGATAGTGACAACGTTTATCCGATGGTGAGTTCTATGACATCTGGGATGCGCGCAGTAATTTTGCCCGGGAGCCGACGGAACTTTCTTAGGCCTCAATTGGGCCACACTTGATGAGTTAGGGGTGGAGTGATCCGTTACGTGTTCGATCAATGCAGGTAATAACGGGTTAACGATGTTGGATTGTACTGAGTCTGACGAATTTTATCATTCTCAACCTTACTCAATCGAAAGTCAACTTTGAGTCAGATTGACTTGTCCGAGATCAGAGGAAATCCCGATATGAATTCTAGAGTCATCGAATCCTGATTGGTGGTCATCGAATTAAAACTTTTAGACGTTAGGCACAATCACAGTCTGAGTTGATGATTCAATACTTAAATTTGTTATCTCGTAAGAGCTTCAAGGGAGATTGAAGCCGACAAGTCGCATATTGCTGACAATATGAGTTCCACTTTAATAATAGAAGAACTTTCCATTTAATGGCCATGCTGTCGCATTCGTTTTGGTAGCAGCCACATTATGCCTAACGCTTCCTTAATTTACCCATCCATCTGACGCGGCTGCACCCGGAAACATCCATCACAGGTTTTCTATTTTTTTGATGATGGGAAACCTAATACGAGTGACACTCAGGCCAATGTTAAAACTGTTAATAGAACAAATATGGAACAAATGCTACATCATCAAACTCTCTATTTAGTATTATCTGATTATTATGACTTGAGATACTATCTGAGATTTCACCCTATCGAATAATATCTGAATATATCTAAGTATTTCAAGTTGTACTTATATAATTTAAAGCTTTTAGTTATAAACCTCGTGAACATAGCATGCGAGAGAAGACGAGTTTTAAATCAACAAGCATCCAACTGGTAATTAAGTAGGCGTCTAGATGTATTTTAAAGTACTAAAACAATCTAGTAAATACATTTTAGAGAATAAGATGAACATGATTTAAAATATATATATATATATATATAGTTTATTTAAAGAAGCTAAAAATTATCATGGCCATTAGATTTGAAGTCTCAGAGTTAGTATCAAAGTACAAACTGCCATATACTAATCAGAGCACGTATATATATATATATATATCTATTTTTCACTCTGGCCATGATATATTGTTAATCTGATGTCAAATGATATTAAACTCAATTATATATATTGTCGACGGATATTATATTTAGATATATAAAATATCCAAATAATTAATCGATCCAGATTGATGTTTGAATCAAGGTTTGCCGACTGACTGAGTCGTACCGGATCAGGAGGATCCCGATCCGATACGATACGGTCAAGTCGCATCGACTCGATTCGACTCGGCCCTCTCTCTCCCTCCCCCTCTTCTCTCTCTCTCACACATTGTGACTCGACCTGACTCGACCGATCCTAGAGATGATCCGTAACATATCGAATTTTTTTAGATACGGTACGACATGCCCGAGTAAACCTGAGTCGGATCGAGTCAACCTGAATCCGGTCGAGTCGACAAATCATAGTTTAAATAATCCTCGGTCACATGATCACTCAAAGTCATTTAACCAGATGTCAGCGCAACCTTGGTTCGGCGGGATGTGATTAGACAACAAGATCTCCTCACCAAGCTTTGAGACGTCACTTTCTGGTGTGTAGAGGTCACCTCACGGTCCACTTCTTCTCATATTATTCTGCCACAAAATGTGCAATAAAAGCCACTTAACTATTAACTACTCCTCCTACTAATTTAATTAATTGTTCCCCCCCCCCCCCCACACACACACACACACCACCACCAAGTGCGTTTGGAAGGGGAAGAGCGAGCAGAGGCCAGCCACCGTGGGCCTCTCTGGAAGGCGGGGGGGGGAGGGGTTTCTTTTTGTCGATGGACTGGTGCCGACGACACGCCCACTTCGCTTTCGGGACTCACATCACATGGGCGCGGCATCGACTCAGATCGCCAGCTTTCTGACTCGTATTCCACCTTGGCGTCTAGCGACCCCGATTCGACTTTGCCTGTCATTCTGCACCATGTTTCTGCAGGGGGGGAGGGAGGGGCTTCTCCTCCGTATATAATAATAAGCACGGCATGGTGTTGTGAGAGCCGACGGAGGAGTTAGATTCGATCGGGCTCTTAAAAAAGAGCGGGTTAGTGTCGTAAAATGTTGACAACTGGTCAGTTAATTTTGGGTTAGATCATTGTGGCCCGTATATTTTTTCGGGTCAAGTCATTAAATTTGGCCTAAATCCGTCTCAAATACCTAATCTGATCCGTATTTTTTTAAACTTCGTTCATTCTGATCCCCCTCAACCCAAGTCAGGATCTGCAAGTCAGGACATGTTCTAATCCTAAACTGGGTTGGATCTAATTAGGATCAAATAAAATTCATTAATTCGGCTCCACAACCATCACCCCCACGTGATCATCACTCGCTGCCACGTCTACACGTGAGAGCTTAAACTTTTGGACGGGGTTTTCCATATATTGGTATCAAGACAATGGGGACTCCGCATGTGTGATGATCCTGCCAATAATGGTTACTCGGAACTAAATTTAAAGAGAGTAGAAGAAAAGACGTCCAAGCCAATCTCCTGGCCCTGCCATGCGACCAGCCAGGAAAAAGCTCCTGATATGTGATATGACAGGAAGAAGGGAACTTGGGTTTTGATGCTGGCAGGCAGAGAAAGACTAACCTCCGGTGTAGGGACAGAGAGACGAAATCATCACGTCGCGTTCACGACAGAGAGAAAGAGAACAACGGAGGAAAAGGACAGCCCCCCCTCACCATGTGCCTGGGACCCTCTTGGGGGTGGAGCTCAATCCCTGTGTAAAGATCTTACGTGCAAGATCAGGATCGGAGGGGAGTAGTTAGGAGACCATTGTTAATTAATTGCACCGTGGATTGGACATAATCCCCCCCCCCGGTGATTCGCCCATATGCATGGATGTGAACATGCATGCTTAATTATCGATAACACAGTGACCTACTTCCTCCTCCTCTCTCATATCCATCTCCATCTTTTTCCTGTTAGACATTCGGGGACTGGATCACAAGGGTTTACGAGGATGTTCCAAACAACAGCAATGCATTCCCATGTCGAACTCCGGGGTTTCCTTCCTTGCGGCTTCAATTCGCGGGGGTGCGTTGAGCAGCAGACCTTGTCACACCGCTCCGCGTTCGACTGATCTCCGTACGTACGTAGCTCCAGTGCTCGAACAGGAGATATATGTATGTCTCGTACGTCGCCGTTTTGAGCACGGATATGAATCTGAAGAGGAGGAGCCCTGCTTGTCCATGCGTACGTAGGTTTGATGTTTGGGATGGACGTCTGGAGTCCATCGGGATGTGATGGGCCTCCCTCCTAGGGCTTTCATGTGATCACTTGTCGTCGTTCTATGAAGGACAGACAGATGCTTTTGACCGGTCATTTCGCCAATCGTACGTACCATCGCCTCGTTAGTTCTCACAAATTAACCACAGATAGCACACATGGCGACGGCACGTGTTATGCATGGTATCATCGCAAAAGTAACCTCCTTTTGTGTGTGTGTTATATATAATTGTAAGCTTGTTTATCTTATTGTAATATCATCCATAATATTGGTTATTAATAGTGTAACAAAATATGTGTGCAATTAGTCTCCGTTTAAGATGTAAAAAATATTCTTTTTTTTTCATCCATAAAATTAATTAGACTTTTGACAAAAATGTATATTGTTATACATAAAATGTTTTCTTGACTGGCACATTGTGTCACAGATAGAGATGAAGAGATAAAGAGGTAGATAAATGTAGAATGGAGAAGAGTTTAAGAGAAATTATTGATATTTAGATTTTTTTTAAAAAGTTGGTTAAAGGTTTAATATAGTTAAATAATATATTCTAATAGGATCGATGCTAATTAACAGCCGGTGACAATTAATAGGAATATTGCAAGCACTACAACGTAAGAAGATTATTAATAAAAATAATATTAAATAAGAAAGATAATTTAATAATTATACATGTATAGAAGAGGATTATATTTTTTATGATTATTCCTAATTTTGTCTCCACATCACAAAATTTTCAAAAAAATAAAAACAATTAAACTTAGTGCAGACCCGGGGTGTGTAACAACCCCCGGGGGGTGCACTAAGTATTTTTTCTTACTCTTTCACTACCTTCACAGATGGGCCGGTGCGTGGACTCGCCCTTATGTGGATAAGGATTAATGCATTGTGCAACAAATTAAGATAGAGTAATATAATATTTTGTGCAACACCCCTATTAATTACACATAAGAGTATTAATTGCACGTCCAACGCTCATTTTTAAAATTTTTTTTGAGTGATCTTCATGTTAAATTAATTTGGTGTGTCAGTCACGTCATCAATTGACGTGATGTGAAAGTTATCAAAAAAATTTTTTCTCTTGTGAATAGTGAAATGGGACATTTTTAATATTCATAAAATCGGGTTTTTTTTATGTGATCTTCGTGCCACGTCATCTGATAACGTGGTCAACAAATTACGTTAACTTAAATTTTTTAAAATAAGTGTTGCATATATAACACCCCCGGTGTGTAATTATCATGGGTGTTGCACAAAACTTATTTTTTAAAATAAGTGTACAATGGGCTCTACCACGCGCCAGCAACCGTTTGCCTTGTATTGAGGTCGTCCAGTGGGCTTGGAATTCCTTCCGCTTGGGCTGGGCCCGAAGAACATAATGGCAGACCACGGTTCATTCCCACTGGACCTCCCATGCCCGATAAATATGTTTCCTATGCGCTGTGGATTTTATAACGAAATAAGACATGAGAGAGGATCTAACTTTTATATTTTCCATGCCCCTTAATTATACTGGCAATATATATATATATATATATATATATATATATATATATATTTGTGTGCGCGCGCGCGCTCTCTCTCTGACCATAAGAAGGAAACATCGAGTTTTGATGCTGGAGAGGAGAAAGACTAACCTCTTCGGAGGACACAAGCGAATCCCGACGTAGTTCTTGACAAAGGGAAGAAGGCAAAAGATCGGAGGGAAAGGAACCCCGGAACGTAAAAAGAAATGGAGGGGCAAGCACTGGCTTGTACCCTGTTGAGAGTAGAGCCAAATATGAAAGACCTGAGAAGTGCACGCAGTTTAGGAGGAAAGGGGAGGGAGAAATTTAGAGGCTCTTGGTTATTGAAAATATTACTTCCATACCCTTAGAATCGTTATCCAAAAATTTTAAAAAAAAACTCATGTACTCTTATTTTTAAGTAATTTCCCTGTGTATTTCTTAAATCTTTAAAATCTACAATTTTATACCCCTAAGTCTATCTAATTACGTCGATGTCCCAGAACTCTAACTTCTAATTAAGGGTATTCTAACTGTGGTTAACGGATTTTAGGGGTGTATAAGAAAATTAACTAAAGATAGCGCGCGCTATAAAGTTATTTATCAAGATTTTAAAGATGTAGAAATAATTGATCCATGATTATTTGCGGTAGCATTAATAACTTTTATGTCACAAAAACACATATTCCCGTACGTAGTGATGACGGGCATGCGCCTCGTGACTAATATAGAGGCTTAATTAATTATCTCTTTATCCTCTTTCAAATCCATCTGTTAATTTTTCTATTGGATGGCCGAGAATTGAGACTAGGTCAGGTAAAGAGGATGAACCAGCAAGAATTTCTTGTATATATCGAAGTATGGGATTTCATACATCTCCCATCAGTTCTGGTAATTTTTATTTTTTGTTTTTCCTAATCGCACGATGCAATTCACTAAATATTTATTGGTCTTTCTCGGTAAAAAAAGAGATCGAATCTTTTTTTTCTTGGGTAATCTAGAATTTAACGAAGTTGATCTAGGATTTAACTCGGACATCTGAGGTCTTGAGTTTGAGACTTAATAGAATCACTTATATACGTATTCCAATAAATCGAAGGTGTACGGCCAGAAGCTACCTTCTGTGTACGCATATGAATCCGGTGCGTCAAATGCTGATTCAGACTTTCAGTAGTCGGCAGTCGGCACCCCACCTGCCACCCTACAATGTCAGGATTTCTTCTTCCCAAAAGACATTCTCGGAGTGAAGTGCATCTGCCTGATCATGATGAAAATCTACTAGCAGAACAGAAATCATCTCTCAAGGGATAGAAGTAGATTTAGGATTTACTTTTATCAGATGGGTTTAGCATCCTGTGATGTGGAATATGAGCTAAAAACTGGAGTTTTTGAAGCGAGATTAATCTGCGTTCTTTGGGCCATAGATAATGGACTGACAATCTTGGGCCAACAACTTTGGGTCGATATCCATCGGCCCCAACTAATATGAGAGTTGTTTTGGGCCTTTACTGAACCTTCCCCGGGTCGGTCCCTCGGGTCAGCCCATAATGCTGTGGGCTTTTCTTGAGAGCTGTCTTGATTTGAGGAGTCGTGTCCTTTTATGTTTATCATTCTGACCGAGCTTCGCTTCCGAGAGAAAACATGAGCTTTTTCAGATACTGCGGGGGAAACTTCAAGGAAGAAGAGATTACATCACCAATACACGTTATCTTCCCCTTCAACAACAAAATGATTGGCCTGGTTAACGGGGCTCACTGAAAAAAGAGCTTGAAATCGAGAAGTCCTTTTGAGCATGGGGAGAAGTGGCTGTTCACTTCCGTCCTCGCAGATTTAAGGTCGGGAGTAATTCGGAATTTGATCATACGAACATACAAAGAGTACACAGATAAGAATACAAAACACGCACGCACCCGCGCGTGCGCGTGCGCGCGCGCGCGCGCACAGAGAGAGAGAGAGAGAGAGAGAGAGAGAGAGAGAGAGAGATTTCTTCTTGTGGCTACTACATATAGTATATAAGAAAAGGGTCTACAAGGAACGACACGATTGTAAATATCCTAAGTTCAGCTGGATTTAAGTTGGAAATGTGATCACTCTGATATTTAAGTCAGTATTACGTTGAGAAAAAAAATTTGAAGAGCAGTAAATAGTGGACACAACTAAAAGCCTACCGATCACAGATGAAGGTAATTGGTAGGCGTTTTCAAGGGAGCTCACCATACATGGGTCAATTAGACTGGGCCAGCCCATCCAGGAGGATTGGGCTGAACTGTCATTAACGTTGCTCTCTTCAGAGAAAGGGCTTTCAGAGCCCAATATAAATGACTTGAGACCTATGAATAAGTAACGTCTGCTGTATACACACCTCACCGTGCCTCAGGTTTCGATCTCATAACGGATCCTGTCAGCTGCATGAACCAATGAATACGAGGGTGTGCACCGAATGACCCACACTTGATTGCATGCATCTGCAGCGAGTATTATTACTCTCCATCAATATGCCTACCTAAGAGATAAACGAGTACGTGTACGATGAGCACTGTATTGTAGAGAATATGGGTGCAGAGAAGAGAAATATGTAATCTCAAATAGGAGAAAAAAATAGACAAATAACAGAACAAACACACAAGGAAGTACACACCAGATTTACGTGATTTGATTGGAAAGATAATTTTGATCTATGTTCACAGATAAGATCTCTTCACTATCTTTGATTTCCAATGACAATAGGATAATATTCAGAGTATTTCAGACATCCTCAACTCAAGTTCTTTTCTTCTCGGAGGAGGAACATAGAAGAACAGAGAAAATAATTTTTTATTTTTTTTTAGAATTTTTCCAAGACTATCTCATAGACATCTTAAACCCACCACAAAAAACTTCTATTCCGCTCGAGACTCTATCTTTAATATTCTGAACATAGATTTCATAAGGGCATTTGGTACGGGGTTAGAGCGGAGATATCCCCAATCTAATCCCATTATGCATTTGGTATGGCTAAAAAGGGCGGGGATAAGGGGGGTTAAGGAAAATAGAGTTAACCCAGATTTTAGGGTTGAAAACGAGGATAAGTCAATAAATATCAATTCCCCATTTTTTTAACCCCATTTCACCCCTCCTATCTCATTGTATATCAAACGTAGATGAGAATAAAGATAGAAGCAATATATCATAGAATGATTTATACTTATTCTCCTCAAAATTTATACCGATATCAAACATCACTCACATATCTAAACGTGTGGGACCCACATTCTTTCTTTTTTCTTTTTCTTGGGGCCGTTGCGTGGACACGTGAGATCTCCCACGTTTTCACCATGCATACGCCATCTTATAATTCCCCGACCAGCATATACATAGAGTGGCTGTTAATATATATATGTGTGTCGTCTTTAGTCTGAGCACTGCCTTGTGTCTTTTCCGCATGTACAATAAGCAGAGAAATATAGATGTGGTACTCTTTTTGACGTACGTGTAGAATTAATAAAATCGTGGTATTGAGAAATACAGGTCTAAGGTCATAAGCACATGAACCATAACTCAATTAACTAATACGGGACTATTGCCTAGGGAACTATGCCCAAATATTCTAATATTCCCCCTCACGGTCAAGATGGGCCGTGGATATTAATTGGGTGAAGGTGGCAAGAGGAGTTGGGCCAATACCATGCTCTGATACCATGTTGAATACACCAAACTACGGTGTTGAGATACACATGTCCAATGTCATAAGCACATGAACCACAACTCAATTAACTAATACGAGACTATTGCCCTGGAAACTATGCCCAAATATTCCAACAGTACGCTTCATGCATCTCTTGTCCAATTGGAGGCGACACAACGTAGACTATATATAAAGGAAGAGAAATGCTAGTTATACTTTGGGCAGGTAAAAAAATTACTCGTCCAATGTATTATTGATCTATGTCATTATCACGTGGGTCTCATCTATTAAAAATTCAAAATATTTTTTAAATATTTATCTATACTTCTATCGATTTGTCACCGTTATTCACGTATTTGTTATCTTTGAATAGTTATTTTTCATCATTAAATAATTATTTATCATCCTTAAATAATATTAGAAATCTCATTCGTCATCTCAAAAATACGTAAAAATTGACAGGAATTGACTAGTTGTCACTCTTACATAGTTATTTGTCACTCTCAGATAGTTATTTGGCATCCTTAAATAACATTAGAAGTCTCATTCATCGTCTCAAGAATGCACGAAAATTGACGAGAGTTGACTATTTGTCATCCTTAAATAACATTAGAAGTCTCATTCGTCGTCTCGTGAATACCTGAAAATTAACATGAGTTGATTGATTATCATCTTTACATAATTATTTATCATTCTTAAATAATTATTTTTACTTTTAAATAATTGTTTATCACTCTTATAAGATTAAACGTATTATTAAAAATATGTGTAAACCTGGAAGTGAGTGTCACACACTGTATATTTGACCTAATGAAATATGGGACGAGTAATAAATTTACCCGTCCATGACGATGATAAGCATTTCTGGTAGAGGAAAGGTTCTTGCCGTTGGAATTTTGTTTGGCTGAACAACGGCAAGGTGCTTGCCAGCCGGGCCGATCACACATAATTTCTAAGGAATTGAAGCCTTTCACATTTGTTATTGACTCGGAAACAATCCCCGCTGCGGGCCAACTTGATTCTGGGCCCACGAACCCATCATGCTTGAGGGTCACGAAGGCTTCGGATTTCTTCGCGTCGGGGCATGGGGATGGCACATATATATATATAGGAGGACCATGCATCCATGATGGGGGTTAATCAATTGGGACCAATGCATGCTGGTTACAGCCCAGCACATTTGAGTATTAACTATATATTATCCCCGGATGTATGTATGCTTGTTCGTTCATATTGATCAACAAATTAAGAAACGCCGGCCGGGCCGGGAGAGCCACGAATTAAATTGTTGAACCGCTCATCTGCTCTTTATTCGTATTTTAATTAGTTTATCAGGGCACTTACACCAAGGGCCGGGTTTCTTAGACAGATGACGTACCCTAGTGGAATGGGCACCTCTAGCTACGCCACATCTGTTCCTCTTTAAACTGTGGATTATGATATCAATCAAAGAAGAGGTAGCATGCACGCATCATCCCTCCGACTAGATTATGACACAGAACGCATATTGGATAATAAGTACACCCCCGATGCGATGGTCACCGCCCACACTAGCTGTTGTTACGAAGGGAACCTTGAAGAAGGTTCCTAGCTAAGATGCCCATGCACAGCAGCCCATGGGGCCATGAGAATGCCCACTTGCTTAGGCCCATCATGGCCAAGATGATCTGAGCCTGGCATGGGCCCATATCCAGCCACAAGTACTTGACCAGGCACCGCTTTTGACCAACCCACGAAGGAGACGTCGAGGTCGTGCCCTCCCCTCGCACAACCACCACGCCAAGCCGCGTGCGACCACGCCAATTGCCACACGGCAGACAGCCATACACCACCACAGACGAAGCTCTTCTCTTCCTTCGTCACCTTTTCTTTTCTTCTATTTCTCTCCTCTGACTGGCGGCCTCGTCGTTGTTGTTGTAGTTGTTGTTTACAGTCCGGTGACAACTCATGGGCAGAAGCCTCAACAAATCTCCTTTCCAGAGCCCCGCCCCGGCCCACCCACCGCCACCACCGCCGTCCCTTCCCATATAAACACCGGAGCCACTCCCCACTCTTCCCATCATCGAATTCGTCGCCAGTGCCTTTTGGAGATCGATCTCTCCCCACTTCGATCGGCTTTTCGACTGTTCAGCAGCCGGGTCTGCGTTCGGCGTTCTGTCGACACAGCCATGGCATCTCGTTCTGGTGCCGTGCCGTGGCTCCTGGCATCTCTACTGGTCGGTGTTTTGACGGCCGGCACGACCTCCGCGGGTAACTTCTACCAAGAGGTGGACATAACCTGGGGCGATGGCCGAGGCCGGATACTTGACAACGGGCAGCTCCTCACCCTCTCCCTCGACAAGTTCTCCGGCTCCGGCTTCCAGACCAAGAACGAGTATCTCTTCGGCAAGATCGACATGCAGCTCAAGCTTGTCCCGGGCAACTCCGCTGGCACCGTCACTGCATACTATGTAAGACTTGGTGCACGTACTGATCACCCGGTCTTTCCCTTTACATCTGCAAAATCATAAACTGAGCTTCTGATGCATGCCAGATGAACCCAAGACCAATTAATATTTCTTCATCAATTCTATAACCAAAAAGTTATTACGTCTCACATATGATCTAACCGAGATGGTGTCATTTGAAATATTGTAAAGAAAAGTTATGCACCTTGTATTTATATGGTTGCTTATCTATTCTAGCTCCATGTTGTGTTTTGCAGCTATCATCCCAAGGGGCTACTCATGACGAGATCGACTTCGAGTTCTTGGGCAACCTTAGCGGAGATCCCTACACACTCCACACGAACGTGTTCACGCAGGGGAAGGGGAACAGGGAGCAGCAGTTCAAACTCTGGTTCGATCCCACCGCGGACTTCCACACCTACTCCATCCTGTGGAACCCTCAGAACGTCATGTTAGTAAAATCTCCCCACCTCCAAATTAACCCCTGCAGTGTTCACCATCAGAATATTCTTCACGTACATACCTGGGGCTGGTTCCAAATTAATTAGACTATATATATATATATATTGTTTTCTTTCCTTCCAGCTTCTACGTCGATGGCATCCCCATCCGAGATTTCAAGAACCACAAGGCCAACGGTGTGCCGTTCCCTACTAGCCAGGCCATGAGGATCTACTCCAGCCTCTGGAACGCAGACGACTGGGCAACGAGAGGTGGCCTCGTGAAGACCGACTGGACGCAGGCCCCCTTCACCGCCTCCTACAGGAACTACAGCGCCGACGCCTGCGTCTGGGCCTCCGGCGCCTCCAGCTGCGGCGCTTCGCCCTCGGCCTGGATAAACAAGGAGCTGGACGACGCGGGTCAAGGTTCACTGCAGTGGGTGCAGCAGAACTACATGATCTACAACTACTGCACTGACCTAAAGAGGTTCCCACAGGGCCTCCCTCCCGAGTGCTCCCTGCCTTGAGATTCCAAGAGATGGACGATTGCTTTGTACACACAATTCACAGATATGGTCGCTGCTTTCCGTGTTGATGCCCTTATTCTTTCATAGCTTGTGTAGTACGTACGTACTTCCCCGCCCCAGCCTCTCCTATTATCTGTCTCTTGGAAATTTGGAATGCACACACGATGTGTAAAAATAAATGAATGAATTGAGAGAATAATTAATGGTTTCAAAAGAAAAGGGAAGGATGCTGAAGAAATTAATCTCAGGTGATTCAGCTTTGAAAGATATATATAGTCTAGGCATAGAGACAGACTATATATGATCTGTGGAATATCTGTGTATATTTGAAGCAGCAATGCGTAGGCGTGTGAAATTAAACTGGGTACTCGACTGATCTAATCGAGTCCCCACTGGAGTGCCATATCTCTGCGGCACATTTACTACAAACGCACAACAGACAGAAATAGACTCGCACGATGTGATAGACACCCAGCGGTTAGGCCGGAGTACAGATGCCTGCGTTGCTGTCCTTCTACGTCGGAGCAGATGACTCGCCCTAGCTAGCTTACAGTAAGGGACACTCCGCGCCATGCATGTACTTAACTGGATTCTTTTGTGCCAATGAATTAATAATTTAGCGACATAATTAATTAAACATCTCCGTTTCATGAAAATTCAAATCTTACATCAAGAGATTTAACTGGATTCTTTTTTTCTTAAGGAGGGTTGGTGAGATGTGCAATTGAATTCAATCTGCCAATCATATTTTAAAGTTGTGAATTTATTTTGTTGGGTTTTATTTGGGGGATTACATTCTTGGGTCAATAATTTAAGCGAGAGATTTATCCATTAATTCAATTCATGGGTTAAGTGAATATATATGATCGAATTTATTTCAAAAAATACATCTAAGTGAAGAGCTAGCTAGAGAATTGAATTCTTACCTTTCCAAAGGTGTGAATTCAATACCTCAAAACTCTTCTTTAATCTAACTTTTAAGAGGGATCATATATATACATCCCCAAGAAAATACGATTCCTAACTAAGCACATATATATGGTTCACTAGCTAACAAGGAATTTTAATTCCCACGTCCTAAGAATTAATCAAATTGCACATCTCGATCACTGAGATATAAACCCCCTAAATGTTTGTGTGAGAGGCTCATAAATTAGTCAAATAAGATGGAAGTGTACGTAGTAACGGTGTGAAAAAGAATTCTTATTTAAAAGAAACAGAATATTGAAAAGAATATATATATATATATGAAGCTCACGCACGTACGTACTCAACAGGGAAGCTATGTCGTTTGAGTCGGACAATCTGCAGATGAGTGGGGCTGCATCATGCCTGGGGTCCATTATATATTTGCCTTCTCGATCGGGTTCATAAGCTTATTTATGAACAATATATATGGAGCTCATAATGTGCAGACTTACCGTTCCACGAAGAAGAGATAATGGAAAAAACCAAAAAAAGGTTGAAAGTCTAACGTTTTAAATGGTTGTAATGGGAAAACTTACCCCCATCTGCAGTTAAGTGATAAGCGATGTTTTTGTTAATATATAGGAAAGAGTTCCATACCATATTAATACAGGTGATCGAGTGAGTGATTGAGTCACAAAGAATATCGATCTTAAGGGAGTACTGTAACAATGTACAAGTAGCATTTCTTTGAATTGTATATTATCAGCGCAATTAATATGTGTGAATAGTTGAAGGCAGCTGAGCCGACGTCCAGTTGTGGACAAAGCTACTGGGTGGGTTCGAATTGAAGAACCAACGTTAGGTCGTCTGACACACTCAAGATTGAGCTACTCCAGGCTGCTGCATGCGGGATATATTGGACGTTAATATCTATGCCAAGACGACTGTCGGAGCCTAAAGAGAGAGACTGAGGTTTGTAATTACCCTGAGATCAGCTAGCACAAGCAGATCGATCATAGCGAAAAATGTACATTTTCATGCCAAACTATCCCAGATATATATGCGAAAAGAGATCATGGAATCTCGTTTTGATGGATGTATACCCAATTAATTAATGTGCTTGCCAGCCGGTCCGATCACGTATTAATATTTGTCTCAAGCTTTTCATACTTTACCGACCGGGAAATTAATTGATGATCCCACATATGCCACTCGTTTTGTGGGACATATATATATATATATACGTGCTGGGGTGATCAAAGTTTCGGATTTCTCCATGTGGGGTCGTGTTCTCTCAATAACATTCCTTCATATCTCGTACGTGGTGGCCTCGAGTAGTCGTTGTGGTTGTTCACACACTACTCCTGTCCTGTGAGAGCTGGTTCTCATGGGGGAGAAAGAAACCTCAACCAAACCCCTTTCCACACCCACCGCCATCACCAGATTCACCACCTTCATTTCTTTGGGAAGCAGATCTTTTATGATCACATCATGAAAAATGATACCGCGTTGCGCGCGTGGTAACATTCTCTCTCTCTCTCTCTCTCTCTCTCTCTCTCTCTCTCTCTCTCTCTCTATATATATATATATATATATATATATATATATATATATATATCATACACGTAGATATGATTGGTCTATATATATATACACGAAAGTAAGGCTCATATATATGTCCATTAATTAATTATTTTCATTATTGTAATCATCCATCTTTAATTATGTTTGATTTATGAATCGTGATATATAGGAACTATTATTTTAATAAATCATTTCAAAAATTAATACGATAATTAATAAAAACAATTAATAGAAATATGAGACCCACTTCTCTATAAACTAATCATACCCGCCTTGGAGAGGTACGTACGTAGTGATGCCTTGCGATGACAACATTCCATCCCTCCCTCGTTTTTTTTAATCAAAGGCAATACTTGCAGGGTGGGTTGAGGTTTCACGTTCATCCTTTCATTGCGGAAGGGGGTGGACGCTTCACCTTGGCCACTAGACAAGCGATTTTCATTAAGTAAAGCAGTAAATAGCAGAAGTAGTACATGGAGAAGAGAAAGGCACCCAAACTAAAAGAGACAAAAGGGGCCACAAACAACAGAAGAGAGATAGACCTACAAAGCCGCTAAGAGAAATCCATGAACCCAAATGAGGCCCAATGAACCAGAAACAAGGCCAGAGAAGCCAAATCAGAGACCGCCAACTAAAGCCTGAGACTGTAGGACTCGAGGTGATTGGGCCTGCGTCGATTCTTGTTTTTGCTCATGCGGGCGGGTTGGAAAGAAGCATCAAACTCCAACCCCTGCTCATCAACCGAACCATCAAAATCGTCGGGGGCAATATCATGAATCGGCGGGTGGATATCATGTTGCAGCGGTAGCACGGGGGAGCCCCGGGGAGCATCAAGAGAGGCAGTCGGGGGAGGCAGCTAGCTGGGGACGTCACAGGCGGAACCACCGACAACCTGAACGGAGGCAGCAGTTGGTGGAGGAACATCGTCGCGAGGCCCAGCTCGCAAAGCCAGGATCCCGTCGTGGGGGGGTTGCAAGGCCAGCGGAGACGTCACCAAAGGCGTTGCAGTAACGTAGGGCCGAAGGAGCCCAGAATCCCAAGGCCGAGAAAAGGCTAGAAAAGCGTTGACTTCATCCCTCATCACGCGCAGAGCAGCCAAACGGGCCAACCGCTCCGCTTCCTTAGGGAGAACGACGACAGCCAGGCCCGCTAGAGCAACCAGGAAGGCCGGAGAAGCATCGTCAGGGGGGTCTGCTGGCTGGCCGGGGGCAGAAGAGCAGTCAGCCGAAGGGGACGGCTGAGAGAGACCAGCAGCAGCAGGGACACTAGGCACGCCGGATGCAATGTGGCTATCGGCATCGGACGCCACTACAGGAGGGTGGCTAGCATCCACATGAGCAGCACCGTAAACCGAAGGGGAGGCAACCGAGGCAACTGCACCAGCAGGGGTAGCAGTCGGCTGGATAGGAACCGGAGGAGGTGGCGAGGCAAGATAAAGGGACACATCAGACGGCCCTGCAGGAGCAAACACCGGCGAGGGGATAGCAGCAGGAACATCAAGGCCAGCAGTAGCCTGGCAAGCAAGAGCGGATGACGACGCAGCAGGAGCAGGTGCAATGGCTTTGGCGGACACATCCGCAGTGAAACCCACATCAGAGGCAACAACAGCCCCAAGGAGAGCAGAGGGCGGAACCACTGGAGGTAGTAGGGGGTCAGCAACCACATGTACACCGGCCTCGGGCAAGACAATAGCATCAGCAATTCCACAAACAGGTGGCGGGTCACAGTCACTAGCACCATCCTGAGGAGGCTGAGAATCCTCAGCAAAAATAGCAGCAGCCCCATGGAGAGCAGAAGGCGAACCCACAGGAGGAAGCAATGCCTCGGCAGCCAGAGACACACCAGCCGTAGGCAAGGCATTGAAGCCAGCAGCAATTCCACAAATAGATGGCGGAGCAGAGGGGCCAGCAACAACCAAAAGAAGTTGGGTAGGAGACTACGGGGGCACCACCGCCAAAACTTCAGCAAGAACAGCAGCAGCCCATGGAGAGAAGAGGGCGGAGCCACAGGAACATCGACAATCGAAGGCACACCGGCCGCGGGCAGGACAGAAGCACCCGCATGCAGATGCACAGACAAGTGGCGGGCCACAGACCCCAGCACCATTCGGAGGATGATGGACAGGGGCCTTCACGGGCATAAGATCAAGCACCTGAGCCGCAGGGACACCAATAACATTAGCACGGATGGGCCTCCAAACCTGAGAGGGGGCAGCAACAGGACTGGCTGAGGGGCCATTGAGGCCAGCTCCGAGACCAGGTGCCTTCCCAGCCAGCGGGGGCTTCTTCTTGCATTTATCAACAAGGTGGCCGAGGTGGTGGCAGGACCGGCAATACAGAGGAGGCTTCGATCATCATATATATATATATATATATACCAGACATTGCCACTTCTCCCATCATCAAGTACGTACTCCTCGCCAAGGCTTTTCGAAATCTCCCCAGTTAGACTTGTCGATCGACTCTTTAGCAGTTGTGTCTGAGTTCTCTTGAGTGTTTCATACCCATGGTATCTTGTGCTGGTGACATGCGGTGGCTCCTGGCATCTCTACTGGCCGGGGCTTCGATGGCCACTACGGCCTCCGCGGCCAATTTCTACCAAGAAGCTAGTTGACATAACGTGGGGTGGCGGCCGCGCGCGGCAAGATACTCGACAGTGGGCAGCTTTTCACGCTGTCCCTAGACAGGACCACCGGCTCCGGCTTCCACCCCAAGAGCGAGTACCTCTTTGGCTTGTGCATAGACATGCAGATCAAGCTTGTCCCCGGCGACTCCGCCGGCACCGTCACTACATACTATGTAAGACAGGGTTCACCGATCGCCCATCCCATCTGCCACATAAACGGACCTTTTCGTGTCTCATGAACCCACGACCGATCGATCATCAAACTTTACCCTAAATCGGTACGTCCATCTAACGTAGCAGTTCAGGCTCTGGTTCGATCCTACCGCGCTTCCACACCTACTCCGTCCTGTGGATTAACCCTCTGAACGTCATGTTAGTAATCTCCCCACCTCAGAGCCCCTGCGCGCATACACGCACCATATATATATCAGTACTGCTCTTCATGTACATGTACTTGTGACTAGTCTTCTTGGCCCCATGGTTTGGTTCCTTAATTTGCCTATTCCTTTTTCCCCAGCTTCTCCCGTCGACGCGTGGCACCCCCATCCGAGTTTTCAAGAGGCACGAGGATAGAGGTGTGCCCTTCTCTAAGAACCTGGCCATGAGGCTCTACTCCAGCATCTGGAGCGCAGATGACTGGGCAACGAGAGGTGGCCTCGTGAAGACCAACTGGTCGTAGGCCCCTTTCACAGCCTCCTGCCGAGACTTCAAGACTGATGCCTGCGTCTGGGCCATGCATGGGCACGTCGAGCTGTGCTTCCCCCCCGGCCTGGATAAACATGGTGCTGGACCCCCTGGGTGAGAGTGAGTTGCAGTGCGTGCAGGGGACTACATGATCTACAGCTACTGCACTGACCTGAAGCGGTTCCCCCAGGGCCTCCCTGCTGAGTGCTCCCTACCTTGAGGTTCCAGGGGATGGACGATTGCCATGTAATCGAAATTTGAAATGCACACATGTAATATAAAAATAAATACGAGAAGAGTGTAGGATGATATGTGTTAGAGATCGGAGCACCTGTAGAGATGGACAAATAACGGAGAAGGAAAAAAGAAGGGGGAAGAGAAGATCAAACCACAAGAACACATGGATTTACGTGGTTCGGAGGCGATGTGCCTTCCTACATCTACGGCCGCATTGAGATCTCTTATTTCGCACACTCTGTCGCGATTACAAGGGATGCTGTCTTTATATATAAGGAGCCTAGGGCAACCCTTCTAGGTGAAATTATAATAATACCCCCCAAAATTTTTGAAAGGACATGGGAGAACCTACCAATATCCGGATCAAACTCCACTCTCCAACAATCTCCCACTTGGAGATTGATCTTAAAACCAGCAATCAAGTCTTGTAATCCATGCTCTTTCCATGATTCATAAACTCAATACGGCACCTCCAATCTTCATCATCCATGGAGCCCAACTGAGGCCATGCATAGTCTTAGTTTTTCTGTAGTCACCATCTTTGTCAACATGTCTGATGGATTTTCAGCTCCACGTATCTTTTCAAGTGTCAAAGTCCCATCATCCAGTAGCTCTCTAATGAAATGATATTTCACCTGTATATGCTTTGTCCTTGCATGAAACACAGGATTCTTTGCAAGATGTATTGCATTCTGACTGTCATAAAAAAGAACACTACTACCTTATTTTCTGCCCAACTCTTCAAGAAATTTCTTCAACCAAATCATTTCCTTGCTAGCTTCTGTAACTGCAACGTATTCAGCCTCAGTTGTAGATAGGGGCACAATCTTTTGTAATTGAGAAATCCAACTCACTGCGGTTCCACCCAAGGTGTAAATGTATCATGTTGTGTTCCTTCTGCTATCCACATCTCCAGCCAAATCTGCATCCACAAAGCCTTGTAAATAGAGACCATTCAGTGTGAAACACAAACCCATACCTGTGGTACCTCTCAAATATCGTAGGATCCATTTGACAGCATCCCAATGTTTCTTACCTGGATTTGCCATGTACCGACTCACTGCTCCCACTACATGTGCAATATCTGGTCTAGTACAAATCATAGCATACATTAGGCTACCTACAGCTGAAGCATAAGGTACTTTGTTCATGTATTCATGTTCCTCCTTTGCCTTGGGTGATTGCTCCTTTGAGAGCTTGAAGTGATTCGCCAAAGGTGTGCTTACTGCCTTTGCATCTTGCATATGAAATCTGTTCAGCACCCTCTCAATGTAGCCTTCCTGAGTTAACTTCAAGGTTTTAGCCTCTCTATCCCGAACAATCTCCATCCCGAGTATCCTTTTTGTGGGTCCCAACTCTTTCATGTCAAACACCTTTGATAATTGTTCCTTCAGCATGTTGATCTCTTGTATGTTTGATCTTGCAATGAGCATATCATCTACATACAAGAGCAAAATAATATAGCAGTCATCAAGTTTCTTGAGATAGCAACAATAATCAACTTGACATCTATTAAAACCACTGCTGCACATGAAACCATCAAATTTCTTATACCACTATCTGGGGGCATGTTTCAAACCATATAAACTTTTCTTCAACTTGCACACATGATTTTCTTTTTCACGGACCTCAAAACCTTCTGGTTGTAGCATATAAATATCCTCATCTAGATCACCATGAAGAAAGGTTGTCTTCACATCCAGCTGTTCTAGATGCAAGTCTTCAGCTGCCACAATACTCAACACTAGCCTGATTGTGGTTAGTTTGACAACAGGAGAAAAAATCTCAGTGTAATCATTACTTGCCTTCTGTTGGAAACCTTTTACAACTAGCATTGCCTGTACCTTTTGTTGCCATCACATTCTTCTTTTAACCTGTACACCCATTTATTATGGAGTGCCTTTTCCCCCTCTGATAAAAGAGTCAGTACCGAAGTCTCATTCTTTTGCAAAGAGTTCATCTCGTCTTTCATAGCATACACCCACTTGACAGAATCCTTCATTTGCATTGCTTCACTGAAATATTCTGGCTCACCATTATCAATCAATAGCAAGTAATGCAAAGAAGGAGAATACCTTTCAGTGGGTTTGGGTACTCTACTAGATCTCCTTGGTGCTGCTGCCGGTGTATGGGGTTCTGGTTGTGTCATGACATTCTCAAGACTAGCTTGAGTTCTCTTTGGAACATCTTCCTCTGAGATTTTCTCCAGCTCCACCTGATCTTTGGTTTGCTTCCCTGCATCATCAGATTCTACAACAGATCTGTCTTTGTACAAGACCTTTTCATTGAATATCACATTCCTTTCTCGTATGATTTTTATATTCTGATCATCCCAGAAACGATATCCAAAATCATGAGAACCATATCCAATGAAAAAATATTTCTTAGACTTAGAGTCTAACTTGTCTCTGTTTTCAGAATTAATAAGCACATAGGAAGTACAACCAAAGACTTTTAGATGTGAAAGAGTTACCTTCTTTTCTTGTCCATACCTCCTCCGGTAGCTTGCCATCCAAAGGAACACACGGTCCTCTATTAATCAGGTATGCTGCTGTACTCACTGCATCTGCCCAAAATATCTTAAGCAAACCAGCATGAATTCTCATGCTTCTGGCACACTCATTTAGTGTTCTATTCATCTGTTTTGCAATACCATTTTGCTGAGGTGTTCTTGGAATGGTCTTCTGCATTCGAATTCCATTCAGTGCACAAAACTCTTTGAACTCCTTGTTTTCATACTCTCCACCATTATCTGACCTCAGACACATAATTTTAAAGCCAGTTTCATTTTCAACTAGGGACTTCCACCTTTTAAAAGTAGCAAACACATCAGATTTATTTTTCAGAAAATAAACTCATACCTTCATGGTGGAGTCGTCAATGAAGGTAACATAATACTGTGAGCCTCCAAGAGATGATACCGATGAAGGCCCCCACACATCCGTATGCACAAGTTCCAACTTTTCAGCCTTGGATGTCCTGCTTACTTTGAAGAAGCTAACCCTTTTTTGCTTCCCAAATACACAATCTTCACAGAACCTGACATCCACAGTCTTCAAACCAGACAACTTTCCCTTCGCCTGTAGTACCTTCATTCCCTTTTCACTCATATGCCCAAGTCTGCAATGCCAAGTTTCTGAATCACCACGAGAATCAGCCACTGCAACTGTGTCTCTTGTATTTGTTGTCATGTACAGGGTACCCATCTTACTGCCTCGTGCTATGATCATAGCACCTTTGGTGATCTTCCAGGAGTCACCTACAAAGGTAATGATATAACCTTCACTATCAAGATGCCCAACAGAAATCAGGTTTCTCTTCAGCCCAAATACATGTCTGACATTATGCAGCTTCCATACATTCCCATTTCCTGTCATGATTTTCACATCTCCCTTCCCCACAATATCCAAGGGTTCATCATTAGCAAGATAGACTCTGCCAACATTACCAGCAATATAATTTTTAAGACAATCCTTTTGTGAGGTAGAATGGAAAGATGCTCCAGAATCTAAGATCCACGATTCTATAGGGATGTCAACACTCAGGACTAAGGCATCCTCTATTTCTTCTGTTGTTGCATTCACAGACTCTTCCTTTTGGTTTTAATTGTGATTTCGATTTTGGTACTTCTTCTTCGGTGCTCTACAATCTCTTTTCAAGTGCCCCTTCTTACCAAAATTCGAACAGCCATCACCATGAAATCTAAACTGATTTCTTCCTTTTGACTTTGACCTACCTCGATCTTGACCACGTTGATTTGTTCGTCCCCTGCCTTCGACATTCAAGGCAGAACTTGATGATTCATCTGATTCTTTCCTGCGAACATCTTCGCTTAGAATCAAGTTTCGAACCTCATCCAGCTTCAACTTATTTGAGCCTGAAGAACTACTCACAGCGGTCACAGTCGCACCCCAACTTTCTGGTAGAGAGGAGAGCAAGATCAATGCCCTAATCTCATCCTCAAAGTTGATGTCCACCGAACTCAACTGACTCGTGATCTGGTTGAACTCGTTGATATGATCTGTAACAGAAGCACCTTCGACCATCTTCAAATTAAATAAATGACGCATCAAGTATACCTTGTTAGAGGCGGATGATTTTTCGTACATATTTGATAGCGCCTTTGTTGAGTCCCGGAGGGTGGCAATCAAGAGGGGAGGGGTGAATTGATGGCCCAATAAAATCTAAAAACGAGCTACACGGAACCAAGGCAAGATAAACAACAAACTCAAATCTAGCACGAACATAAATACACACGTGAATGCGTGATGATGGGGTGATTTATTAACAAGCAATGGAATTCTCTCCTCACCGTGAAGCCCACACGATATATAGCAGAAAATCAAACCACAAAGTGCACACGGAATTTTTAGGTGGTTCGGGTACACACCGTGTCCCCTACGTCCACCCCTCACACGGAGGATTAACTTCCACTAGACAAGGAAACACAACACCCGCTGTTTACAACAGCAACCACACACACACGCTGTGTAGAACAGCAAGCACAAACACACACAACCGTTCGTGTTGTCGAACACGAACACACACACACAAATCTCGGATTTACTGATTACAAACAGATGATGAAGTTAAACTCAAGGTATTCAAAGTGAGAAGAGTGAAAAGAGGTTGGATTATCCTGGTTGGAGCTCCCCCTATCACTTCCACGAATTTAATCGAACACTTTGTGCAGCACGGTGACGATCTTGGCTTGAATGAAGCTTTAGGTTGATTTTGGATCGCATCCAGCAGCTGTGGCTTGTATGGAAGTAGTTCTCCTTCTCCTTCTCTTCACTTTCACTCGCTCTTCAAGCTGGAACCAGGTCAGGAGGTGGCGACTTCAACCTGCAAACACAAGGGGTTAGAAAGAAGCTCACAGTTCAACATACGATTTCTCCACTTTGGGTTTTCATCAACCAAGCGACATTATATATGCCAAGCGAGTTCTGGAGACGGTCAAGGGACCAGATCCGCAAAATGTGGAGCAAAGCACGGGCCCCCAACCTAAAACAAATGACCCATGAGGTCGAAATTCCAAGGGTCAACAAATACGGCTTGGCCGGGAAATGAAGGGGTCGACCCTTGGGGTCGACCCTCGTGGGTGGTTTTTCTGCCCAGAAGGCATGGGTCGACCCCTGGGGTCGACCCTCTCAGGAACGCTTGCTGTTAAAGAAAAATTACTGAAGGGGTCGACCCTTGGGGTCGACCCACAGCCTGAGGGTCGACCCTTGGGGTCGACCCTCTCAGTCCAGAACCACAAACCAGCGGGCCAAAAAAGTAAGGACAACAGGGGGCGACCCCTGGGGTCGACCCTTGTCTAGGGGTCGACCCTTTCAGCCAGAACACGAATTTGCTGAGAACGCGATCCAAACGACCGAGTCAAGTTCCAGAACGTTTAATATAAACATGCAAACCATGAGAAGTGTTCAAGAACAAGTTTATGAGCTACAAAAATGGTTTTTAAAACATGTCAATCAATTAAGCTTAAACCATTTCATACTTGGACATAATTCAAATGAGAGATGATCTTAAAGGACTTCAATCACAAAATTGAAGATCAAGGTTGAAGTCGATCTCACCAAACGTCCCAGAGCATTGAAATTCTTGTCCTTGAAGATTGGCCTGTCAAAATATCTTGCCGTTAATTCTTTCATCCAAACTGTCAAATTAACTCACTTACCCTGAAGAAGATTGCATTGAGCCTTCATAACACGCCAAAACCACATATGACGGAGTTGGGATTCAAGACGTTAGAAGGACTCATTTTCAGTTCAAAAAGAATTTGGTCAACATCAAAACCATAAGGCATTTTACATGAGAGGGGGTTCAACAATCTCCCCCTTTTTGATGATGACAAAATTTAAAATTGCATTTTTGATCAATGTAAACTACCATTCAAGAATAAATGAAACCACATGATTATGAACCATATCAACCACAAATATTGAACTGAATTCACCATGCTGAACCGATATATAGCAAAACATGTGAGATTGAGTAGCATTACCACAAGGTGTGCCGACAACAGGAGGAAATAGGAAGAGTTCAAATGCAATAACAATGAGACATGAAGGAACTTGAGACTCACACAATATGATATGACACACATGACTCTAAAATGCAAAACTAAAATGCAAACTAAAGCCAATCTGAAAATGAGCAGACATGCATGCAAGCATTCATCACACATACATATAAGTAGCCGAAATAGTTCTTTTCTCCCCCTTTGGCAACATCAAAAAGGAGGGGGTGAAATAAGTAGTAGATAAAGTCCAAGCTCCAAGAGCAATGTCATCTAATCTTCATCGGACGACGAGGAGGTGTGCGGACGCCTCATATAGCCCAAGATTTCTTCAAGCAAGTGGGTTTGATTATCAAATGTGGCTTGAACAGACTGGGTGTGCTCTTGATGACTAAGTTTCAGATCCGCAAGTTGTTGTTGCATGCCCTCCAAAGTCTCCCCATAAGTGTCTAACCGGTCATCTATCGAATCCAACCGATCCATGAGTAGCTGAACCGCCTCGGAAGGCATATCTTCGGCAGGTGGGGCCTCTTCATATTCATCAGATTCATCCTCAGAATGGATCTCTTGATCGGTACTTTTCAGAGTGCGAACTAAGTTTCCATCAAGCAGCTCATATCCCATATTATGGCAAATGGAATGAATTGTGAAAATGTCAGCCTCTCGTATAGTTTGTGAGATTTCGGTGGAGAGATCAATACCCAAATGTGTAAACACGGCAGTGAGTGCAGCAGCATATGGAATGGTGCGGTTCTTGTGCTTCATGCTATTGCTCATATGAAATAAAAGCATGGCTGGGAAATTCACAGGAATACCACTTAAAATGCAGTAGAAAAGAAACATGTGAATTTCAGTGACCTTGTCATGACCACCGCCCCGTGGAAGTAGAATTGTGGTGATCATTCTGTGTAAAATGTGTTGCATGGGCGGAAAATGATTTGCATTCAGTCCTGCCACAGAACGGTTACCCCTTTCTTCACCTTTCATCATTTGAAAAACTGCATCTTCAGGAATTTCAATATCTCCAAGCATAAAACCTTCAGCCGGGAGATTAAATGCTGCTCCCAAAAATTCTGTAGTGAGAATTACCCGATGGCCATGAACCATTGTAGATGGGTGCTCCCCGGACATGATAAAATTGCCATAAAATTGATGTACCAAGTTGGGATATATACGTCGATGTGCAGACATGAAATATTCTAGATTCGGCTGACTGCATAACATATCAACGAGTCCCGGAAGATGACGATGTAAGTTTACAAGAGATACCGACCGCGGCCGGAGGACTTTTCTATCCAATACTTTGGGTGGCGGCGCCGGTCCTCTGCCTTGGATGCCCGCCCGACCACGTCGTGCTGGGGCCGTACTCGACTCTCCACGGCTGCGAGAAGCTTGCCTCTTTGGCGCCATCTAACCACAAATCGACGGAACCGGAGATGAGGGAATAGATCAAAATGGCTCAACTTGGAGAGAGATGCTTCCACGAGAGAGAATGGGGATCCTCCACACATCAAGAACTTACCTCAGTGAAGGGAAGAACAACGAGACGCGGTGCTAGCGTCGGAAGAATGATCCGCGCGGGTAGCCACCGAGAGGGCCGCGCTAGGGCACAAAGGGGGATGCCAAGGAGGGGTGTAATGTTTGGAGAAAGAGGTGGCTTTAGGCTTGAAGGGGGCTTGAGGGGTTTTAAGGGATGGGAGGGGAGGAAACTTAGGGTTTCCTCCCTTATTGGAGCCGGTTCGGACGCGGCGAGGCCGCCCGACCGGAACGGGTCGACCCTATGGGTCGTCCCCTTTTAAACCCCGCCCCAGAACATTACCCGTTAACGAGGGTCGACCCTTGGGGTCGACCCCTTTTCGTGGGTCGACCCTTGGGGTCGACCCTTTCAGGGTTTGCTGCAAAAGCTGAAGAAAACGTAAGTTTAAGGGAGCGAATGATATGGCTCGAGTCCCCAGTGATTATATTGAGTTGGAATCAAGAAATTGGAGTTATATGAATGGGTATACACACTGGGGAACTTGTTTCAAGAATGACTTAGACCATAGAAGGTGTTCATTGTTTCCCATCTCCGAAAGTTCAGATTTTGATATCAATTGCTCTTTTGCTGGCCTTAAGAAAATTCAAGGAATTATCGGCCATAGAATTTGCAAAGCCAATGGTTGTATTCTATAATAAGAACATGCACACCATGCAATCAAGGTTTTCATGCAAAAGAAATAGAAAAATTTTGTGGTTTTTCAAGCACGACTATGCACATGCATGACAAAAAAAATGACACACTACATGCAATGCAATGACATTGATGCACATGATTAAGACTCAGATTGATCTATCCTACAAACCCCTAGTTCCCTTCTAAATGATGTGAACTTGTCTACACTAAGAGGTTTGGTGAAAATGTCGGCAATTTGATGATCTGTCTCAACAAAACTGATGTTAATATCACCCTTACTCACATGGTCTCTGATGAAATGATGTCTAATTTCAATATGCTTGGTGCGGGAGTGATGAACTGGATTTTTGGACAGATTTATGGCGGATGTGTTATCACAAAGAATTGGGGTGTTTTTAAAGGAAATGCCATAATCAATCATTTGCTGTTGGATCCATAGCACTTGGGTAACGCAACTACCGACAGCCACATACTCGGCTTCGGCTGTTGATAATGCCACTGAATTTTGTTTCTTGGAGGCCCATGAGACCACACAACCCCCAAGAAAATGGCAATAACCACTAGTGCTTTTCCGATCCATCTTACAACCCGCGTAATCGGCGTCAGAATAAGCGACAAGTTCAAAGCATGAATTCCGTGGAAACCACAGTCCTAAGTTAACTGTACCAGCAATATATCTAAAAATCCGTTTCACAGCCGACAAATGAGATTCCTTTGGATTTGACTGAAATCTTGCACATAGACAAACAGCAAATTGTATGTCGGGCCTGCTGGCAGTTAGATACAATAGTGAACCTATCATACTTCTAAAGAGTTTTTGGTCCACTGATGTACCTTTCTCATCTTGATCAATTTTTAATGAAGTGGACATGGGTGTTGGTTGTGGCTTAGTTGATGCCAAACCGAATTTTTTCAGCAACTCCATTGCATATTTCTTTTGGTGTATGAACAACCCGTCCACCGTTTGATGTACCTGCAATCCCAAAAAGAAGGTTAACTCTCCCATGAGGCTCATCTCGAATTCACTTTGCATCAATTTTGCAAAGTCGTTGCTAAGGGCATCTTTAGTGGAGCCAAAAATAATGTCATCAACGTAAACTTGAACAATCAAGATTTCCTCACCATTCAATTTTGTGAAGAGGGTTTGATCAACATTACCTCGTTTGAATTCATGTTGAATGAGGAATTCACTTAACCTATCATACCATGCACGAGGTGCTTGTTTCAGACCGTAAAGTGCCTTGTCCAGCTTGTACACATGGTCTAAATGCTTTGTGTCTTCAAACCCCGGTGGTTGCTCCACATACACGTCCTCCTGGATATAGCCATTCAAAAATGCACTCTTAACATCCATTTGAAATAATTTGATGTTATGACAACATGCAAATGCTAAGAGAACCCTCACTGCCTCAAGTCTTGCTACTGGAGCAAAAGACTCATCGAAGTCAACTCCTAATTCTTGGCTATAACCCTTGGCTACAAGTCTGGCCTTGTTCCTAATTACCACTCCTTGATCGTTTGTTTTATTTCGAAACACCCATTTTGTTCCGATCACGGAGTCATTCTTAGGACATGGTACGAGGAACCACACCTTGTTCCTTTGAAACTGGTGTAATTCTTCTTGCATGGCCATGATCCATGACTCATCTTTCAAGGCCTCTTCAATAGAGTGAGGTTCAAATTGAGAGAGCAAGGCTAATAAGTCATGAGTTTCAACTTCCCTGAAGGAGGCTCGTGTCCTTATCCCTTCTTGTACATTTCCCAATACATTCTCCAGAGGATGGTCCTTTGCAAATGTCCATTGCAACGGTAGCTCCTGTTCAAGTTGAGTTTTCTGATTTACATCTTCTTCTTTTGGTTCTTCCTCTTTTTGTTTTTCTGAATTTTCTTGCTTCTTCCCGATATTGTCATCTTTCAACACATCATCCTGCAAAATAGATTTTTCATCAGTTCTAAATGGAGATGATTCATCAATAATAACATGTGGACTTTCTTCAACTACGAGAGTTCTCAAATTATACACTCGATATGCTCTCGAATTGAGAGAGTACCCAAGCAGTATGCCTTTGTCACTTTTGGGATCAAATTTAGCCAAGTCCTTCTTACCATTGTTATGAATGTAGCATATTGAGCCAAACGGTCTCAAGTATGAAATGTTAGGCTTCTTACCTCGGTATAGCTCATATGGAGTTTTCTTCAACAGTGGTCTTACCATGGCTCGATTTATGATGTAGCAGGCCGTGTTCACTGCTTCAGCCCAAAAGTACCTTGGTATTTTATTCTCATTCAGCATGGTTCTTGCCATCTCAACTAGCGTTCTGTTCTTCCTTTCCACAACTCCATTTTGTTCCGGAGTTCTAGGTGCGGAGAAGTCATGCATATAGCCTTGAGCCCTGCAAAAATTGCTGAACTCATGGTTATCAAATTCTCGGCCGTGATCACTCCGCACAGCTTTGATGCAATACCCTTT
This sequence comes from Amorphophallus konjac, assembly GCA_022559845.1. Lineage (NCBI taxonomy): Eukaryota > Viridiplantae > Streptophyta > Magnoliopsida > Alismatales > Araceae > Amorphophallus > Amorphophallus konjac. The sequence goes on along the minus strand of JAHNEJ010003486.1, from coordinate 129,572 downwards.
ATCATTTTGAACAAATCTGCAAAATGCTTCAAATTCCGTCAGGGCATCATTTTTATGAGAGAGAAAATAGACCCAACAGAATCTTGAATAATCATCCACAATCACAAATCCATATAGTTTACCACCCAAGCTGTGAGTTCTACTTGGTCCGAAGAGATCAATGTGGATGAGTTCAAGAGGTCTTGATGTGGTCACATCTTGTTTGGACTTGAATGATGTCCTTGTTTGTTTGCCCATGCTGCAAGCTCCACAAATTCCATCATTGACGGCCTTCAACTTGGGCAGTCCAACCACCAAATCCTTTCTGGATAATTTCAGCAATACATTGAAGCTAGCATGCCCAAGCCGCCGATGCCAGAGCCAAGCATCATCGTTGCTCCTTGCAGTCAAACATAAGTTTTCATGAGAAGCATCATTCAAGTCTATCATGTAAACATTGTTATACCTGAAACCAATGAATTTGATCTCTTGAGTATTCCTATTCAAAACAGTGCAGTGGTTAGAATCAAAAATCACATTGCATCCCTTATCACAAAGTTGACTTATGCTTAAAAGATTATGTTGCAAACCCTTCACAAGCAATACATTTTCAATGGTATGATTTTGATTCTTACCTATCTTACCTTCTCCAATGATTTTACCTTTGTCTTTACCACCGAATGCTACCGTTCCGCCATCCTTTTCTTGCAGGTCCACAAACCATTCCTTGTTTCCCGTCATATGTCGAGAGCAACCGCTGTCCAAATACCATTTGTTCCTTTGAGCTCTCGAGTGGACCTGCAGTTCAACCAAAGTTCTTATGGAAATTTTGGTACCCAAGCAAGCTTGGGTCCATGATGGTTAGAGGCATGATGCATATATGATCTTTTTCTGAATCCAACAGAATTTTCTTCATCATATTTCAGAATTTTACAATCATACATATCATGACCCATTTTTCCACAATAGAAACAAGTGATGGCTCTATCTCTTTTTCTCCATCTACCAACATTCGAAAAGGAGTTATGCATGTGTTTCTTTGGTTTAAGAGATGCTGAAGTTGATCTTTCAAGGATGGCAAGGGCATCCTTCAACATTTTTATTTCAACCAATTGAGATTGACTTTGCTTTTCAGCCTTTTCTTTGGCTTCATTACAAGCCGAGATTTGAAGCTTTTCTTGTTCCATGTCATCTTTCAATTCTTCATGCATTTTCAGAAATGTAGATTGTTCTTCTCTCATACATGAAATCTCTTCTTCAAATAGTTCAATTTTGGATGAAAGAATTTCATTTTCTGATTTTAAAGCATGGCACTCTTCACATGATTTTTTAGTATGCACAAAATGATCAATTTTCTTTTTCAAATTTCTGTTTTCAGATTTGAATCTCTTACATTTTTCATATAAAGATTCATATGCAATTTGCCATTGTTCAGAGGTGAGAGTTTCAGTTTCAGAATCTACCTCATTTCCTTCGTCGTCATTTGCCATGAGGCATAGATTCTGGACTATCTCCTCTAGTCCATCTTCATTTCCGGACTCCTCTTGATCTTCATCGCTCCATGTGGCCATCATGGCCTTGGGCTTTCTGAACTTGCCTTTCTTTACCTTCTTGATGAGATCAGGGCACTCACCCCGCATATGGCCGGGTTTCTTGCATTCATAGCAAATCACTTCTTCTCTCTTGCTATTTTCTCCTCTGTTTGGACCTTGCCTTCTTGGTCCTTTTCTGAACTGACCACCAAAATTTCTGGTTCGTTTCACAAACCGTCTTGCCCTTTGTGTGATCATGGCAACTAATTCTTCATCTTCAGTGTTGCCTATTGAATCATTTTCACTGCCCTCTGAGTCGTGTGGATTCACCTTTAGAGCCATTGTGGTAACAACCTTCTTTTTCTTGTGATCCTCCTCACTCCTTTTGATGTTTATCTCGTAAGTCATCAACGAGCCAATTAACTCGTCAAGGGTTAAGGTACTTAGATCCTTGGAGTCTTCAATTACAGTGGCCTTTGTATGCCACTGTGGAGTGAGGGATCTTAGGACTTTTCTGACGAGTTCCTTGTTGGAATACTCCTTGCCAAGTCCCTTTAGTCCATTTGTAATTTCGGTTAGCCTTGCAAACATATCAGAAATTGATTCTTCTGACTTCATTGCGAACAGCTCATAGTCCCGAACTAGGAGGTTGGCTTTTGTTTCCTTGACTTCCGATGTTCCTTCATATATAAGCCGTAGCTTATCCCACATTTCCTGCGCAGAGGCACACATAGATATACGTGAGTATTCGTTAGGATGAACGGCACATTGAATTATATTCATAGCCTTAAAGTTCGTTGAACACTTCTCTATATCTTCTTCATCCCATTCATCTTCTTTTTCAGATAAAACATAAGGACCCTTACTTATAACACGCCAAACATCATAGTCCTGGGCACGTAGGAAAACATACATCCTATTTTTCCAGTAAGGGTAGTTCGATCCATCAAAGAACGGAGGTCTTTGAATGGAATGCCCTTCGGGCATCATCCCTCTATTTGCCATTTAACGGGATCTTCTCTGACGACCGTGAGATCGTAAATAACCAGAGACCAAAGCTCTGATACCAATTGTTGAGTCCCGGAGGGTGGCAATCAAGAGGGGAGGGGTGAATTGATGGCCCAATAAAATCTAAAAACGAGCTACACGGAACCAAGGCAAGATAAACAACAAACTCAAATCTAGCACGAACATAAATACACACGTGAATGCGTGATGATGGGGTGATTTATTAACAAGCAATGGAATTCTCTCCTCACCGTGAAGCCCACACGATATATAGCAGAAAATCAAACCACAAAGTGCACACGGAATTTTTAGGTGGTTCGGGTACACACCGTGTCCCCTACGTCCACCCCTCACACGGAGGATTAACTTCCACTAGACAAGGAAACACAACACCCGCTGTTTACAACAGCAACCACACACACACGCTGTGTAGAACAGCAAGCACAAACACACACAACCGTTCGTGTTGTCGAACACGAACACACACACACAAATCTCGGATTTACTGATTACAAACAGATGATGAAGTTAAACTCAAGGTATTCAAAGTGAGAAGAGTGAAAAGAGGTTGGATTATCCTGGTTGGAGCTCCCCCTATCACTTCCACGAATTTAATCGAACACTTTGTGCAGCACGGTGACGATCTTGGCTTGAATGAAGCTTTAGGTTGATTTTGGATCGCATCCAGCAGCTGTGGCTTGTATGGAAGTAGTTCTCCTTCTCCTTCTCTTCACTTTCACTCGCTCTTCAAGCTGGAACCAGGTCAGGAGGTGGCGACTTCAACCTGCAAACACAAGGGGTTAGAAAGAAGCTCACAGTTCAACATACGATTTCTCACTTAGGGTTTTCATCAACCAAGCGACATTATATATGCCAAGCGAGTTCTGGAGACGGTCAAGGGACCAGATCCGCAAAATGTGGAGCAAAGCACGGGCCCCCAACCTAAAACAAATGACCCATGAGGTCGAAATTCCAAGGGTCAACAAATACGGCTTGGCCGGGAAATGAAGGGGTCGACCCTTGGGGTCGACCCTCGTGGGTGGTTTTTCTGCCCAGAAGGCATGGGTCGACCCCTGGGGTCGACCCTCTCAGGAACGCTTGCTGTTTAAGAAAAATTACTGAAGGGGTCGACCCTTGGGGTCGACCCACAGCCTGAGGGGTCGACCCTCTCAGTCCAGAACCACAAAACAGCGGGCCAAAAAAGTAAGGACAACAGGGGGCGACCCCTGGGGTCGACCCTTGTCTAGGGGTCGACCCTTGGGGTCGACCCTTTCAGCCAGAACACGAATTTGCTGAGAACGCGATCCAAACGACCGAGTCAAGTTCCAGAACGTCTAATATAAACATGCAAACCATGAGAAGTGTTCAAGAACAAGTTTATGAGCTACAAAAATGGTTTTTAAAACATGTCAATCAATTAAGCTTAAACCATTTCATACTTGGACATAATTCAAATGAGAGATGATCTTAAAGGACTTCAATCACAAAATTGAAGATCAAGGTTGAAGTCGATCTCACCAAACGTCCCAGAGCATTGAAATTCTTGTCCTTGAAGATTGGCCTGTCAAAATATCTCGCAGTTAATTCTTTCATCCAAACTGTCAAATTAACTCACTTACCCTGAAGAAGATTGCATTGAGCCTTCATAACACGCCAAAACCACATATGACGGAGTTGGGATTCAAGACGTTAGAAGGACTCATTTTCAGTTCAAAAAGAATTTGGTCAACATCAAAACCATAAGGCATTTTACATGAAGAGGGGGTTCAACAGCCTTCATCAACCCTGCTGTGGTCTTCTCGTTCACGATGTTGAACGCAACGTTTCTGGCCAACGTCAACCGGATGACCCCCAGAGCTTATCTGTCCATCAGATCCCAGTCTTCTTTCTTCATCCCTTCCGGCATCGTACCAGCAAGAGGTTGATGAAGTTTCTTCTGATATAGGTAGTCCTCGATCTGCATCTTCCAGAAACTAAAATCTTTGCCATCGAATCTCTCGATCCTAACCTTTCCCTCTTCTACAGCCATCGCTCCCACTGCTCCTCTGAACCCGAACAAGGCTCTGATACCAGTTGTTAGAGATCGGAGCACCTGTAGAGATGGACAAACAACGGAGAAGGAAGAAAGAAGGGGGAAGAGAAGATCAAACCACAAGAACACAGGGATTTACGTGGTTCGGAGGCGATGTGTCTTCCTACATCCACGGTCGCACTGAGATCTCATATTTCGCACACTCTGTCGCGATTACAAGGGATAATGTCTTTATATATAAGGAGCCTATGTAACGACCCGAGAATCCGATTACCGGAAAGGCCCGATAACCCGAGACTCGAACCGCCACCCACGAGCCAGGAGGGCTCGAAAGGGCTAAAAGGAGTGTGGAGGCACAAAGAAATAGGAAATAAAGCAGGACTACAATTAACAGAAATAAATAAACAACTACAGCTACAACATAGTCCAATCCAACAGAAAGTATAGTCTAAAACAGTAAAAACGTACGACATGCCGAGTGAACACTCGGCCCGGCGAGCTGGCAGCTAAGAACCTCTGCACCGCGCCATCGAACCTCGAGGAAGAAGAACCGCCTCACTTGAAAAGCAGGGAATGAGTATCCAAAATAGAGACTCAGCAGGGATCCCACGGAACCCCAACCGGAAACAACGACGGTAGCGGAAAGAAAGGCTACAAGAGCAACCGCAACAGCAGGAACAGAACCCGGTGGCCGGTCGAAGCCCGGCGCTACAACTACTCCTACTGTACTAGGAACACACCCCGATCTCGCAGTCGAGGCTACCGAACTGCACTAGTACCGCTTACTGAAGTAAAAACCCACGGCAACCACGCCGTAGAGGCATGTCTCCCCGGACACGGCCGACCTGGACACACAGTCCAAAGTGCAACCCCGACCATCCGGTCGCAGGTACCACACAACAAGACGCAACATCGGTAAAGCCACTAGCACTAGTCTCACGGCGCGAGAGCCGACACACGTGCCACGGTGAAACACCTGGAACTCAACGGTCAACGCGGCCGAAACCCGAAGGTCGAAGTCACACAGAAACTGATAGTCTTTCACTCTCTGTCTAGAACAGGAGTACCTCCCATTAGAAGCAAGGCCGAATGCGTCCACTGATGTCTTAGTCCGCACTTCATGTGTAACGAACCGAGAATCTGATTACCGGGAAGGCCCGATAACCCGAGACTCGCACCGCCGCCCACGAGCCGGGAGGGCTCGGAAGGGCTAGAAGGAGTGTGGAGGCACAAAGAAATAGGAAAGAAAGCAGGACAACTCAACAATTAACAGAAATAAATAAACAACTACAACAGAGTCCAGTCCGACAGAAAGTACAGTCTAAAGCAGTAAAGCGTATCACATGCCAAGTGAACACTCGGCCCGGCAAGCTGGCAACTGAGAACCTCCGCTCCGCACCCTCGAACCTCGAGGAAGAACCGCCACACCTGAAAAGCAGGGAATGAGTCTCCAAAACAGAGACTCAGCAGGGATCCCGCGGAACCCCAACCGGAAACAACGGCGGTAGCGGAAAGGAAGCTACAACTACAGCAGGAACAGCAAACCGGTGGCCGGTCAAAACTCAGCACTACAGCTACTCCTACTGTACCGGAAGGCACACCTCGATCACGCAGTCGAAGCTACCGAACCACGCTAGCACCATCTACCGAAGTGAAAACCCACGGCAACCACGCCGTATAGGCCTGTCCCCCGGACACAGCCGACCTGGACACACTATCCAAGGTGCAACCCCGACCATCCGATCGCAGGTACCGCACAACAAGACGCAACCTCGGTAAAACCACTAGCACTAGTCTCACGGCGCGAAAACCAACACACGCGCCACGGTGAAACAACCGAAAACTCAACGGTCGACACGACCGAAAACCCGAAGGTCAAAGTTACGGAAACTGGCAGTCTGTCACTCCCAACTCGACAGGAGTACCACCCACTAGAAGCACAGTCGGTAGCGTCCCCTGACGACTTACACCGCACCGCAGGTGAACCGCCTGACGTGGTAGGTCCTACCCGGGGCGCGTTCATCGGAGAAGGTGAACAGTATGGCGGTTCGTGTCGCGCTATGGGGTCCTAGCGCGATTAGCCTTGTCGCGCTAGGAGGACCTAGCGCGATGGTCCTTGTCGCGCTAGGGTTCCCTAGCGCGTTCTTCCTTGTCGCGCTAGGTATCCCTAGCGCGATCTTGTCCGTCGTCAGGTGTTCCCCTTGGGCCGTGTGTGTCCTGGGCACCCCGTGGAGTTCCGTGACCGTGTCTTTGGGTGTCTGGAGGTACCGTGTTACCTCGATAAGTGTGCACGTGGGCTTAGTGGGTCCGGGTGACTCCAGGTATTTCGGGCTTCCGTGTTCTTGCTAGATCGAGTCACCGTGTATCGGTGTGTGTGCGGTGGGATCTCCCCCGCATATTGTGAGTTTCTTTAGAAGGTGATTTCCGTGTGGGCCACGTGTTTGGCCTTGGACTGCGAGTCCAGTTGTCCGGCCCGGGGCTGGAGGTTTTCCGCTTGCTTCGAGATGGGAAATCGACATGGCGGCTTGTGTGCTGCCCTGGGAATCGTGCCTCTGTGTTTTTCCGTGTGGACGTGGTCCCTTGCGTTCCCTTCCTGAGGGAACAGTCTTGGTGGCTTGTGAGCTATCTCGGTATTCGTGATATCGTGATTTTGGACCTAGAGATTGGGCTAGATCGACGGCCTTGTGCTGTTGCATGCAACAGTCTTGACCCCGAGTCTTGTGACTCAAGGACCGTTGGCTGTAGTGTGTCTAGAGGACTGTCCAGAGTCAGTGGCTTAGCGCCACTTGAGTTTTCTCGACTCTAGTGCACGGTGCGTGCGTGGCCGTGGACTGTGAGTCCCGTTTCTTCTCCGATTGTGGTCACCGTGCGACGGGGCCGGTACGTGGGGTGTGTAATGCCCCGGATTTTCTGGATATTTTTTTTCGGATCATTTTAGTGGGTCTCGGAGTGTATTTTGTGCTTTACACGTGTTTTTCCCTGATGGGCCTTCGAAACTCTTTGCAGGGCAAACCGTGGCGTTCTCCGACTCCGGCACGTTACCACTGCGTTGTGTTCCTTCCGAGGATCGCGGAGGTAATTTTTCGTAATTTTCTGAATTTATCGAGAAATTCAGTTTTTCTATATATACTAGCCCTTTTCTCTCTCCCCCTCTCATTTCTCTCTTCCCTCCCTCTCTCTTCTCTCACGCCCTCTTTCTCCCCTCTCTTCTCCGGCGGCCGACGGAGCGAGGCGGGGGAGAGGTGGAGGTGGCGCGGGCGAGGATGCGGGCGAGGATAGGCGAGGATCGAGGCGGAGGAGGCGCGTGGAAGCTCGGTGGCGCGATCGCGAGCCGACGGGGGTTTCGCGGCGTTTTCTTCGTCGATGGGCGTCCACGGTGCGCGTAATCTTCGGTGGAGGTAGGGTGATGGACCCTCAGCCCGTGTACTTCCTTTCCCGTGAGTTTCGTAGGCCGTGGTGAGCCGAGCGGGCTAAATGGGGCGTTTTGGGCAAAATGCATGTTTTTGGGGTGTGAGCCGGATCTCCCGTCTTATGGTGTTTTTGGGCGATCCAGGGGTTTAGATGCATGCCTAGGGGCTTGGGGAAGGTTTCCCCTTTTATTTCCCCTTCACCTGGGGGTGAACGGGGCGTGGCATGGCTTTTCCCGCGGTTTCCACCGTTTTCGGGCACGGACTGAGAACGCGCTAGCCTTGGGTAGCGCGTTCTTGAAGGTCGCGCTGCCCCGATAGGGCGCGTTCATCGGAGAAGATGAATAGTAAGGCGGTTCGGGTCGCGCCTTACGGCCCCAGCGCGTTCTGGTTGTCGCGCTATAGGATCATAGCGCGACCTGGCCTGGTCGCGCTATGGTCATGTAGCGCGTTCGTGTTGAACGCGCTAGGCACGTATAGCGCGTTCTGGCTGAACGCGCTATGCACGTGTAGCGCGTTCTTGGAGGGACCAGCCGGGCTGCCCGGGGCGGGCGGTCTGCGGCTGATCGTGCTCCCCTTGGGCCGTGTGTGCCTTGGACACCCAGTGGAGTTCCGTAACCGTGTTTTGGGGTGTCTGGAGGTTCCGTTTACCTCGTTTTACGTGCCCGTGCGCCTAAGGGTCCGGGTGACCTTTTAGCGTCCGTTCGCATTGTGTTGGTCTCCGGTCGACCCAGTTGGGACCCAGTGGTCGACCTCCGGCCTTGTGAGTATCCTGGACACCCCATGGGTTCCGTGTCCTTATTTTTGGGGTGTCGGGAGAGAACGTGCTACCTCGATTAGCGTGCCCATCGGTGTAGTGGGTCCGGGTGACCCCATGTGTTCCGGGCTTTCGTGTTATGCTTGATCGAGTCACCGTGTGTCGGTGTGTGTACGGTGGGGTCTCCCCCGTATATCGTGGGTTCCTTTGAAAGGCGATTCCCGTGTGGGCCATGTGTTTGGCCTTGGACTGCGAGTCCAGTTATCCGGCCTGGGGCTGGAGGTTTCCCGCTTGCTTCAAGATGGGAAATCGTCGTGGTGGCTTGTGTGCTGCCCTGGGAATCGTGCTTCTGTGTTTTCTGTGTGGCCCGTGTGGGTGGCCTTGGTCCCTTGCGTTCCCTTCCCGAGGGAGTGGTCTTGGCGACTCGTGAGTTGTCTCGGTACTTGTGCTACCGTGGTTTTAGACCTAGAGATTGGACTAGATTGACGGCCTTGTGCTGTTGCGTACAACGGTCTTGACCCCGAGTCTTGTGACTCAAGGACCGTTGGCTGTAGTGTGTCTAGAGGACTGTCCAGAGTCTAGTGGCTTAAGTGCCACTCGAGTTTTCTCGACTCTCGCGCACAGTGCGTGCGTGGCCGTGGACTGTGAGTCCCGTTTCTTCTCCGACTGTGGTCACCGTGCGACGGGGCCGGTACGTGGGGTGGTCCCCGTACGTCGTCGGATTCGGACGTTATTTTCCGTTGAGTTGAGAGTCTACTCCTTCAGTGACCCTCCACTAGTCGTAGCCTACCAGTACGCGGTGCTGGTCGCACCAGGGAGTGGTGTACGGGCTTACCTTTGAGACGGTTTGTGGACCGGTTACCGTAGGCCCCTCGTCGGTAGCCAGAGTCCGGCTACGGGGGAAAACCGGTCAGAGGACCAGACCTAGTGACGCAAGGTCTGTGTGTGCACACGTGGTTGGGGGCGGTTGGACCCACGTCGACGGGCGTGACCCCAGCTAGTTACTTGTTTGTGGTTACTTGTACGGTGTTCGCGCCTCGGGTAGGACCTACCACGTCAGGCGGTTCACCTGCGGTGCGGTGTAAGACGTCAGGGGACGCTACCGGCTGTGCTTCTAGTGGGTGGTACTCCTGTCGAGTACGGAGTGACAGACTGTCAGTCTCTGTGTCTTTGACCTTCGGGTTTTTGGTCGTGTTGACCGGTGAGTTCGGTTGTTTCACCTTGGCGCGTGTGTCGGTTCTTGCGCCGTGAGATTAGTGCTAGTGGCTTTACCGAGGTTGGGTCTTGTTGTGCGGTACCCGCGATCGGATGGTCGGGGTTGCACCTTGGACAGCGTGTCCAGGTCGGCTGTGTCTGGGGGACAGGCCTCTACGGCATGGTTGCCGTGTGTTCTTACTTCGGTAGGTGGTACTAGCGTGGTTCGGTAGCTTCGACTGTGTGATCGAGGTCTGCCTTCTGGCAGTAGGAGTAGCTGTAGTGCCGAGTTTTGACCGGCCACCAGGTTGCTGTTCCTGCTGTAGTTGTAGCGTCCTTTCCGCTACCGCCGTTGTTTCCAGTTGGGGTTCCGTGGGATCCCTGCTGAGTCTCTATTTTGGAGACTCATTCCCTGCTTTTCAGGTGTGGCGGTTCTTCCTCGAGATTCGAGGGTGCGGAGCGGAGGTTCTAAGTTGCCAGCTTGCCGGGCCGAGTGTTCACTTGGCATGTGGTGCGTTTTACTGCTTTAGACTGTACTTTCTGTTGGACTGGACTCTGTTGTAGTTGTTTATTTATTTCTGTTAATTGTTGTATTGTCCTACTTTATTTCCTATTTCCTTGTGCCTCCACACTCCTTTTAGCCCTTCCGAGCCCTCCCGACTCGTGGGCGGCGGTGCGAGTCTCGGGTTATCGGGCCTTCCCGGTAATCGGATTCTTAGGTCGTTACAGTTGGTATCAGAGCGGAGGTAGTGGACGTACATAGGAATTCAAAATATTGCAGTGATCAGAGTCCATAAGGTCCAGTACAGTCGGCAGCTGGCATGGGGTTTTGTGCTTACTTTTCCGCTTTGTTTCTCGCTTGAGAGCTTGGGTGCGCTGTGCGGCGCTGTGAAGGTGGTTGCTGTCCGCAGCTTTCGTGCCAGCATGGGGTCTAAGGATGGAGGTCGAGAGCCTTCTCCCTCATCGGTGGTGGCCCTGGTTGTGCTGCGTTGGGCAGAGGTTGCTGGCAGGCGTGAGTTCGCGGTGCTGCGTTCGAGGAACCTGCAGCATGGTCAAGTGGCTGGTGAGGACTGTTCGTGGTTAAGTGGCCGTAAGCGTGCTCTGAGGGAGCTGCTGTCGGTGTTGGCCACTCCAGCTTGAGGTTTGTCCAGCTCCTGAGGCGTTCTGATCGAGAGGTGTGCTCGGGTGAGCGGAATGTCTTCTCGGTGAGCTGCTGTTTCGTCGAGCCTGATGTTCCTGTCGTGCTCTGTGGCGTCAGAAATGACGTGTCGGTCCCGATTATTTTATGGATTTCGAGGCAGGATTGGGCTGTGGTGTCCCAGTAAGTCTTGCTCCTGCGCTCTCGTATGCGAAGGGGTGTGTTCGCCTTGGAGTTGGTTTGAGATATGAAGGCTCCGCGGCGAGTTCGGGACTCGAGGATGAGCGTTGGCGGTTGCCGGTTATGGCTCATGTTGCGGCTCTTGGCATGCCGTGTTGCAGTTCGAGGAATTGCAGCGGTGATGCATCGAGAGATGCTGTGATTGTGGTCCGACGTGACACTCGTCGAGTGTGTCGAAGGCGCTGACCTGACGGAAGCGATGGTTTTCTTGGTGCTGGATGGTGCTGTTTCCAGCGTGTGCGAGGTTCGAGGTCAGGTCGAGCGTGGAGTTCTTCCGTTGGTCGAAAGTGCGCTGGTTTCTCCTTTGGTTGGAGAGATTGCGTTCGGCTAAGGATCGTCGTCTTGCATTGTGTGTTCGGATTGGTTGGCCTTGTGTGCCATGAAGTCCGTGCGAGACGTGCTCCTTATCTTGGCAAGGCGGTTGCCTGTGAGATGTTGTGCCCATTCCCTTGTCGTGTGAGGGTGCTGGTGCTGTTCCGGAAGGACGAGTGCTGGTTGGGCGATGTTTGCTTTCTCGACTGTGCGCGCGGATTTGAGTGCGCAGCGGAAGCGTGGTGGGCCCATAACCCACTGGTTCAGGATCGTAGCGTTGGTTGCTACGGGCGGATTCCTGAATTTGGGTTGAGCATCGGAGGATTGGTTCCTCGGTGTGAAACGTCTTGTTGCCGTGCCGTTGCTCGTGGTATTATGGTTGTTGGCACTGGCAAGATGGAGTGTTGGGAAAAGTGCTGACTAATGCGTCGCATGAGTACCCTGTTCCTGTGTTGGAAGCCGTGTCAGGCGTCGGCGTTGGACCTGGATGAGGTTGTTGAGGATGTCGCCTGACGGAGGTCGAGGACGTGTTGGTCAGAGTCGGTGGCTTGGCGCCCGACTTGTGGTCCCAGTCGTGTCCTCGGATGAGATCATTTTTGGGGAAGTGGTCTCTGGCAGACTATGGGTCCCGGTTGGCGGCTGTGAGTGGCTGGTGAGCCTAACCGTGTGACCGAACACACCAGTGTCTGTTGGTTCTACGGTCTTGTCGGATTGTGACGGGGAGATGTTTATTGCTCAGGTCACCGTGAGCATTGTTCAGGTGGTGTCCCGTGGCTCTGTGGTAAGGGCGGAATCGGGATTGGCGGGTGTCCACTTGGATTGATCGAAGGATTTGATGAGACCAGATGGAGGAGTGACGCCTTAGGGTGAAGGCCTCCTGTGAGGTTGGCGTCGGCTTGGTGGTCCTTGATAGGACGTTGGTGTCGCAAGGTTATCCCTGGTTTGGTGACTAGCATGGGGTGGTTCCCTATAAGTCTGAGTCCCGTGAGGTGATGACAGAAGACACCAGGATCCATCATTCGGTTTCGTTGTGCTCCCCGAGAGGGTCGAGTTGGAGCGATGTTCGAGCTCGGATGCGGTGTCCGAGAGGAGTGCAGCTCGAGATGTGGCATCAGTCCGTGTGGGAGTCGACGGATGGCTTGCTGAGGTTTGGAATGTTTCCTTTGGACCCGGTCGAGGACCAGGAAAGAAGGAAGAAGCTGAGCAAGCGGAGGTTTCCCGTTGACGAGCAGTTAGTGACCAGTGGATGGTCTTTTCAGAGACAGAAGATGCTGGTTGTTGGGGCTCGAGCGTGGCGAGAGCCGTGTGCCAGCGAGACCTTTGGTGGTCGTTTCTGTGTTGTGTCCGGCTTTCGGCTTGCCATGTGTGAGGTGTTTTCTTGGTGCTGAGCCGATGCTCTGGTTGCGGTCTGCTGAGAGGACTGCTTGAGCTGGTGGAGGCTCTGTATTGGTTGTCCCCTTGAGAAAGGCGTGCGACCTGTCAGCTGGTTGTAAAGCTGATCTGCCATTTGTCTGTTGACCATTGGATGGATCAGTAGCTGTTTCCCGTGACGAGGGTTGTGTTTCCTCGGTGAGCGAGATCGTGGCTGTGGCACCATGGTGGATTCTCGCGTTGACTGAGGTGATGCCGGACTGTGTCCTTTGGTATATGTCTGCTCTGCTGGCCAGTGTGCTCGACGCGAGGAGCAAGGTGTTGTGTGCGACTGTAAGTCTGGCTGTGTCCCTCAGGATTGGTGTTTTCGTGAGAATCGAGGTTTTCTGTGCTGGGGCTCTGACAGCGTGTCAGTTGGTTCAGTGTTCTTCCCCTGGGACTTCGTGCTAGGTCCTGAATTTTGAGGACGAAATTCCTTTAAGGGGGGAGGGCTGTAATGCCCCAGATTTTCCGGATATTTTTTTTCGGATCATTTTAGTGGGTCTCGGAGTGTATTTTGTGCTTTACACGTGTTTTTCCCTGATGGGCCTTCGGAACTCTTTGCAGGGCAAACCGTGGCGTTCTCCGACTCCGGGATGTTACCACTGCGTTGTGTTCCTTCCGAGGATCGCGGAGGTAATTTTTCGTAATTTTCTGAATTTATCGAGAAATTCGGTTTTCCTATATATACTAACCCTTTTCTCTCTCCCCCTCTCATTTCTCTCTTCCCTCCCTCTCTCTTCTCTCACGCCCTATTTCTCCCCTCTCTTCTCCGGCGGCCGACGGAGCGAGGTGGGGGCGAGGTGGAGGTGGCGCGGGCGAGGATGCGGGCGAGGACAGGCGAGGATCGAGGCGGAGGAGGCGCGTGGAAGCTCGGTGGCGCGATCGCGAGCCGGCGAGGGTTTCGCGGCGTTTTCTTCGTGGATCGGCCTCCACGGTGCGCGTAATCTTCGGTGGAGGTAGGGTGATGGACCCTCAACTCGTGTACTTCCTTTCCCGTGAGTTTCGTAGGCCGTGGTGAGCCGAGCAGACTAAACGGGGCGTTTTGGGCAAAATGCATGTTTTTGGGGTGTGAGCCGGATCTCCCGTCTTATGGTGTTTTTGGGCGATCCAGGGGTTTAGATGCATGCCTAGGGGCTTGGGGAAGGTTTCCCCTTTTGTTTCCCCTTCACTTGGGGGTGAACGGGGCGTGGCATGGCTTTTCCCGCGGTTTCCACCGGTTTCGGGCACGGACTGAGAACGCGCTAGCCTTGGGTAGCGCGTTCTTGAAGGTCGCGCTGCCCCGATAGGGCGCGTTCATCGGAGAAGATGAACAGTAAGGCGGTTCGGGTTGCGCCTTACGGCCCCAGCGCGTTCTGGTTGTCGCGCTATAGGATCATAGCGCGACTTGGCCTGGTCGCGCTATGGTCATGTAGCGCGTTCGTGTTGAACGCGCTAGGCACGTATAGCGCGTTCTGGCTGAACGCGCTATGCACGTGTAGCGCGTTCTTGGAGGGACCAGCCGGGCTGCCCGGGGCGGGCGGTCTGCGGCTGATCGTGCTCCCCTTGGGCCGTGTGTGCCTTGGACACCCAGTGGAGTTCCGTAACCGTGTTTTGGGGTGTCTGGAGGTTCCGTTTACCTCGTTTTACGTGCCCGTGCGCTTAAGGGTCCGGGTGACCTTTTAGTGTCCGTTCGCATTGTGTTGGTCTCCGGTCGACCCGGTTGGGACCCAGTGGTCGACCTCCGGCCTTGTGAGTATCCTGGACACCCCATGGGTTCCGTGTCCTTATTTTTGGGGTGTCGGGAGAGACCGTGCTACCTCGATTAGCGTGCCCGTCGGTGTAGTGGGTCCGGGTGACCCCATGTGTTCCGGGCTTTCGTGTTACGCTTGATCGAGTCACCGTGTGTCGGTGTGTGTGTGGTGGGGTCTCCCCCGTATATCATGGGTTCCTTTGGAAGGCGATTCCCGTGTGGGCCATGTGTTTGGCCTTGGACTGCGAGTCCAGTTATCCGGCCTGGGGCTGGAGGTTTCCCGCTTGCTTCAAGATGGGAAATCGTCGTGGTGGCTTGTGTGCTGCCCTGGGAATCGTGCTTCTGTATTTTCTGTGTGGCCCGTGTGGGTGGCCTTGGTCCCTTGCGTTCCCTTCCCGAGGGAGTGGTCTTGGCGACTCGTGAGTTGTCTCGGTACTTGTGCTACCGTGGTTTTAGACCTAGAGATTGGACTAGATTGACGGCCTTGTGCTGTTGCGTACAACGGTCTTGACCCCGAGTCTTATGACTCAAGGACCGTTGGCTGTAGTGTGTCTAGAGGACTGTCCAGAGTCTAGTGGCTTAAGTGCCACTCGAGTTTTCTCGACTCTCGCGCACGGTGCGTGCGTGGCCGTGGACTGTGAGTCCCGTTTCTTCTCCGACTGTGGTCACCGTGCGACGGGGCCGGTACGTGGGGTGGTCCCCGTACGTCGTCGGATTCGGACGTTGTTTTCCGTTGAGTTGAGAGTCTACTCCTTCAGTGACCCTCCACTAGTAGTAGCCTACCAGTACGCGGTGCTGGTCGCACCAGGGAGTGGTGTACGGGCTTACCTTTGAGACGGTTTGTGGACCGGTTACCGTAGGCCCCTCGTCGGTAGCCAGAGTCCGGCTACGGGGGAAAACCGGTCAGAGGACCAGACCTAGTGACACAAGGTCTGTGTGTGCACACGTGGTTGGGGGCGGTTGGACCCACGTCGACGGGCGTGACCCCAGCTAGTTACTTGTTTGTGGTTACTTGTACGATGTTCGCGCCTCGGGTAGGACCCACCACGTCAAGCGGTTCACCTGCGGTGCGGTGTAAGACGTCAGGGGACGCTACCGGCTGTGCTTCTAGTGGGTGGTACTCCTGTCGAGTACGGAGTGACAGACTGTCAGTCTCTGTGTCTTTGACCTTCGGGTTTTTGGTCGTGTTGACCGGTGAGTTCGATTGTTTCACCTTGGCGCGTGTGTCGGTTCTTGCGCCGTGAGATTAGTGCTAGTGGCTTTACCGAGGTTGGGTCTTGTTGTGCGGTACCCGCGATCGGATGGTCGGGGTTGCACCTTGGACAGCGTGTCCAGGTCGGCTGTGTCTGGGGGACAGGCCTCTATGGCATGGTTGCCGTGTGTTCTTACTTCGGTAGGTGGTACTAGCGTGGTTCGGTAGCTTCGACTGTGTGATCGAGGTCTGCCTTCTGGCAGTAGGAGTAGCTGTAGTGCCGAGTTTTGACCGGCCACCGGGTTGTTGTTCCTGCTGTAGTTGTAGCGTCCTTTCCGCTACCGCCGTTGTTTCCGGTTGGGGTTCCGCGGGATCCCTGCTGAGTCTCTGTTTTGGAGACTCATTCCCTGCTTTTCAAGTGTGGCAGTTCTTCCTCGAGGTTCGAGGGTGCGGAGCGTAGGTTCTAAGTTGCCAGCTTGCCGGGCCGAGTGTTCACTTGGCATGTGGTGCGTTTTACTACTTTAGACTGTACTTTCTGTTGGACTGGACACTGTTGTAGTTGTTTATTTATTTCGGTTAATTGTTGTATTGTCCTGCTTTATTTCCTATTTCCTTGTGCCTCCACACCCCTTTTAGCCCTTCCGAGCCCTCCCGGCTCGTGGGCGGCGGTGCGAGTCTCGGGTTATCGGGCCTTCCCGATAATCGGATTCTTGGGTCGTTACAGGGTGGGCCCCGTACGTCGTCGGATTCAGACGTTGTTTTCCGTTGACTAGAGAGTCTACTCCTTCAGTGACCCTCCACTAGTCGTAGCCTACCAGTACGCGTGTGCTGGTCGCACCAGGGAGTGGTGTACGGCCTTACCCTGAGGACGGTTAGACCGGTTTCCATCGGGCTCCTCGTCGTAGCCAGAGTCCGGCTGCGGGGGAAAACCAGTCAGAGGGCCAAACCTAGGACGCGTGGTCTGTGTGTGCACACGTGGTTGGGGACAGTGGACGCACGTCGACGGGCGTGACCCCAGCTAGTCACTTGTTTGTGGTTACTTGTAATCGGGAAGGCCCGATAACCTGAGACTCTTATCGCCACCCACGAGCCCGAAGGCTCGGAAGGGTTAAAAGGATGGTGTGGAAACTACACAAGTATCACAAATAATTTTAGAAATTAAACAGGAAATAAATTAACATATTACATGGTCCACAATAAAATAACAACAGCAGCAACAGTAGTCCACGACTAGTACAGTGACAAGAAAGAAAAGTACAGCTACACGGGGCATCCCCCGGCTCTGACCTCTGGCACTACCTCTGGGCACCCGCACCACGCTGCACTCCTGACGCGCTCCCCGAAGGTGGCGCCTCACCTGAAACACGGTGAAAACACGCAGGGAATGAGTCTCGGAACAAGACTCAGTAGGGATCACTCGAACCCTACCTCGTAAAACAAGAAACCACTACACTAGCGGTAGAAAAGTACCTCGGGAAGAAAAGCCCTGTACTCTACAGAACTAGACCCTATGGCACGTAAACCGACACACGTGCCACGGTACGAGAAGATCGAAACTCAATGGTCGAACCGCCAAAACCCGAAGGTCAAAGTTACGGAAACTGACAGTCTGTCACTCCCAACTCGACAAGAGTACCACCCACTAGAAGCACAGCCGGTAGCGTCCCCTGACGTCTTACACCGCACCGCAGGTGAACCGCCTGACGTGGTAGGTCCTACCCGAGGCGCGAACACCGTACAAGTAACCACAAACAAGTGACTAGCTGGGGTCACGCCCATCGACGTGCGTCCACTGTCCCCAACCACGTGTGCACACATAGACCTTGCGTCACTAGGTCTGGTCCTCTGACCGGTTTTCCCCCGTAGTCGGACTCTGGCTACCGACGAGGGGCCTACGGTAACCGGTCCACAAACCGTCTCGAAAGGTGGGTGCCCGAACACCACTCCCAGGTGAGACCAGCACCTCGTACTGGTGGGCTACGACTAGTGGAGGGTCACTGAAGGAGTAGACTCTCGAGTCAACGGAAAACGACGTCCGAGTCCGACAACGTGTGGGAATCACCCCACGCACTAGCTCCGTCAAACGGGGCCACGGTCGGAGAAAAACAGACGCACTGCCCACGGCCAAACTCATGACCAAGGCAAACGGAACCTCCGGATACTAAAGACACGGTCACGGAACTCCACGGGGTGTCCAGGTTACACACACGGCCCAGCGGGAACACCCGACAACAGGACAGGTCGCGCTAGGGATACCTAGCGTGACACGGAAGAACGCGCTAGGGAACCCTAGCGCGACAAGGACCATCGCGCTAGGTCTTCCTAGCGCGACACGAACCGCCCTACTGTTCATCTTCTCCGATGAACGCACCCCGTCGGGGCAGCGCGACACTCAAGAACGCGCTACTGGAGTATAGCGCGTTCTCAGTCCGCGGCCGAAAACGGTAGAAACGCCCAAAAATTCCTGCCACGCCCCCATGCCTCCACAGGAGAGGGGGAAAACAAAGGGGAAGACCCCTGGGGACCCCTAGCATGATTCTAGGCCACCAAAACACGAATCCAAGCATCAAATCCATAGATCGGGCGAGCTCTCCCCAAATCATGGAAAAACCCTAAAATGCTCAAACGATCCCCTCTCAGCCTCCCCGCGGCCTACAAATCACCGGAATTGAACGGCAAGAGGCTAAGGCACGTCACCCTACCTCAATGGAGCGAATGCTCCGCCGAATCACCCACGGATCGCGAAGAACGCTTTAAGCTTCACGAACTCCCCACGCTTCCCACGCTCGCCGCACACCCACGAGATCGCCTCGCCGTCGCCCACGCGTCCGCGCCGTCGCCCTGCCGCCGTCAACAGCCGGGGAGGGGTCCGCCGCGCCCGAATGGGAGAGAGGGAGAGAGGAGGGTGTCACGGTGGGAAGAGACGGAGGAAGAAGAAGAAGAAGAAAGAGAAGGAGAAAAGAAAAAGAAAAAGAATTAGGGCTATATAGAAAATCCGAGTTTTGGAAAAATACCGAAAAATAAAAAAATATATTTCCGGAATCCTCGAAACGCACCGATCGCAATGGTACCACTCGTGCCTGGGGGAACCGCCCGATTCGCCCGCAGCGAGCTTCCGAAGAGAAAGCCGAATCCCGCGCCGGGAATCGGAAAACACGCGCGAAAAAGTCGCGGAACGCCTCCGGGCCTCCGAAACGACTCCGGATCGCGCCGATCGGAACACGAAAGATGTCCGAAACGAAATTTCAGACACAACAGAGCCGGATGCTCTGAAAACCAGATCCGGCACCCATGAAGAAGGATCCGAAAGGTCCGAGATATTACAGCCCTCCCCCCTTAAGGAATTTCGTCCTCGAAATTGAGAACAACCCAAGGGGAAAGAAGAGGAAGACTCACTCAAACAGATACGGGAACTGCTGACGCATCTCATCCTCACGTTCCCACGAAGCCTCACCACTAGAGTGTCGCTGCCACACGACCTTCACCAAGGGAATGACCTTGTTCCGCAGGCGCTGCTCTCGCCTATCCTCCACGCGGATCGGAAACTCTGGGAGAGAAAGGTCTGGAGTCACCTCAGGCCAAACAGAAAACTCGAGCACATGAGAGTCATCGGGCATATACTTCCGCAACATCGAGACATGGAACACGTCATGCACCGACGCCAACTCAGGAGGTAACCGCAACCGGTAAGCAACCTCACCGATGCGCTCCACGATTGCGAAATGACCAATATAGCGGGGACTCAGCTTCCCACGCCGTCCAAAACGCATCACCCCCTTCATCGGAGAAACTCTCAAGAACACATGATCGCCCACGGCGAACTCGAGAGGCTGCCTCCTACGGTCAGCATAGCTCTTCTGCCGACTCTGGGCCGCCAACATGTTCTGACGAACCAGGTGCACAACGTCCACACATTGCTGCACCAATTCCGGTCCCGTCAAAACACGCTCACCCACCTCAAACCAATCAAGTGGAGTCCTACATGGACGCCCATACAGAGCCTCATAAGGATCCATGCCGATGCTCGAATGATAGTTGTTGTTATAGGTAAACTCCACCAACGGTAGGTGATGAATCCAACTCCCCTGCCACTCCAGACAGCAGGATCTCAGCATGTCCTCCAAAGTCTGAATGGTCCTCTCAGACTGACCATCTGACTGTGGATGATACGCCGAGCTAAAAGCCAACTCCGTGCCAAGAGATCGCTGGAAACTCCTCCAAAATCTAGAAGTGAAGCGCGGATCCCGATCCGACACGATCGAAATGGGAATCCCATGCAACGGCACAATCCGCTCCACATAAAGTCGAGCCAACTTGGACAAGCTCCAGCTGACCTTGACCGGTAATAACCGCGTCACCTTCGTCAGCCGATCCACCAGCAACCAAATACTGCCCTGCCCACTCGGGGTTCTTGGCAACCCCACCACAAAATCTGTGGTCACATGGTCCCACTTCCAAGCAGGAACATCCAAGGGCTGGAGAGTACCGCCTAGTCGCTGATGCTCCGCCTTCACCTGCTGACAGATCAGGCACCTGGCCACAAATTCGGCAACATCTCTCTTCATACCAGGCCACCAAAATTGCCTCCGCAAGTTCTGATACATCTTCGTCGCACCCGGGTGCACAGTGTACCTGCTCCCATGAGCCTCGCGTAACACCGCACGACGAACCTGCTCCTCCGCTGGGACGTACAGCCTACCACGAAACCTCGCAGCACCGTCCTCGCCGAGCTCCACGTCAGCCATCACAAGAATTCGGGGCAACTCAGGGTCCGCATGCTGAGCCTCTGTCACCTGACGACGGATAGTAGGAGTGACAGTCAGACTCGCAAGCACAGCCAACCCTGGCTCCTGGGGAATCTTGAGCCTGAAGGATACTTCGGGCACCTGTTCCCAGAGCCTCCACTTCCTCAACATCAAGGTACTAATCACGACCTTCCGACTCAAGGCATCGGCGACGACATTCATCCTGCCCGGCTGATAAGATAGGGTGAAGTCATAGTCCTTCATGAACTCCATCCAATGCCTTTGTCTGAGGTTCAGGTCCTTCTGCGAGAACACGTACCTCAAACTCTGATGGTCAGTGAATACCTCGAACTTCTCGCCGTACAGATAATGCCTCCAGTTCTTCAGCGCGAAGATCACCGCCGCCAACTAAAGGTCATGGGTAGGGTAGTTCTCCTCGTGGGACTTTAGCTGCCGAGATGCATAAGCCACCACTCTACCATGCTGCATCAAAACAGCACCCAATCCAATGCCGGAAGCATCTGTACACACCACAAAATCTCCCGATCCAGAAGGTAAAACCAACACCGGAGCCGAGGTGAGTAATCTCTTCAGTTCCCTGAAGCTCTGCTCACACTCCTCGGACCAAACGAAAGGCACGTCCTTCCGCGTGAGTCTAGTCATCGGGGTCGCAATGCGAGAAAAATCCTGGATAAACCGGCGATAATAACCCGCAAGCCCCAAGAAACTCCGGATCTCCGTCACCGACCTCGGCCTCGGCCACTGCATCACTGCCTCGACCTTAGCAGGGTCCACGGAAATGCCATCACCAGAAATCACGTGTCCTAGAAAGTGCACCTCGCTGAGCCAAAACTCGCACTTGCTGAGCTTCGCATACAACTGGTGATCTCGCAACGTCTGCAGCACCACACCCAAATGGTACGCGTGCTCCTCAGCAGACTGCGAATAAACAAGGATGTCATCCACGAAAATGACCACGAACTGGTCCAAATACGGATGAAACACCCTCTGCATCAAGTCCATGAAGGCTGCAGGGGCATTGGTGAGCCCGAACGGCATCACCAGAAACTCATAATGCCCGTACCTCGTACTGAACGCAGTCTTCTCCACATCGGACTCCCGAATTCTCAGCTGATAGTAACCGGACCGTAAATCAATCCGCGAGAACACTCACGCAGACTGAAGCTGGTCAAACAAATCATCGATCCGCGGCAACGGATACTTGTTCTTAATGGTCGCTTCATTCAGCTGCCGATAGTCAATGCATAGCCGCAGACTACCGTTCTTCTTCTTCACGAACAACACGGGCGCACCCCAAGGGGAAAAGCTATGACGAATATATCCCTTGGCCAACAGTTCCTGCAACTACGCCCTCAACTCCCTCAACTCAGCGGGGGCCATACGGTAGGGAGCCTTCGCCAAAGGTCCCGTACCAGGCACAACCTCGATCACGAAATCGATCTCCCGCTGGGGAGGTAATCCAGGCAACTCATAGGGAAAAATATCGGGAAACTCGCACACCACCGCAATGTCCTTGACATCCGGCTCCATCCGGTCAGACACCACCACTGACGCGAGAAAACCCTGACAACCAGAATCAAGCAACCGACGGGCTCGAATAGCAGAGATAAGGAATCGAGAAGAGGTGGAACGGATACCTTGGAAATAGAAGGTCCGCTTGCTCGGATGCTGGAAGTAGACCCTCTTCATCCCCATTCCACCACCGCTCCATGAGTCTCGAGCCAATCCATGCCTAAAATCACATCGTAATCCCGAAGCTGCAACGCATACAACCTGCCTGGCATACTCCGCCCATCGATCCACACCGGAACCTGGTCGAAGTAATACGGAGTGACCATAAAGTCACCCAAAGGCAACTCCACTACCAAATCACAGGACAACTGGGTCACCGGCTCCTCGATGCTCGACGCGAAATCCTCCGAAATAAATGAATGAGATGCGCCAGAATCAAACAAAACCCGAGCCGCACAACCCAAAATCTGAACGGTACCTTCCACGAGCTGCGACGCCACTGCCTCTGTCCTGGTCAAGTGCGTGATCTGGCCCCGAGCCCTCTGCCTGCCTCCCACGCTAGCTGACCTGGGTAGCGGCAGATACTGTCCCTGTTGCTGCTGCTGCTGCTGGGGAACCTGCTGCTGCGGCAGCCTCTGAGGACAGTCACGCGCCATATGCCCTGGCTGGTCACACCGAAAACAGATGATCGGCGCCGTGCACTGCCTGTCTGGGTGGGTCCCACCACACCGTGGACAAGGTCCTCGCGATCCACCCACTGATCCCTGACGCTGCAAAGGAAT
Organism: Amorphophallus konjac; assembly: GCA_022559845.1. Lineage (NCBI taxonomy): Eukaryota > Viridiplantae > Streptophyta > Magnoliopsida > Alismatales > Araceae > Amorphophallus > Amorphophallus konjac. The sequence goes on along the minus strand of JAHNEJ010003486.1, from coordinate 106,579 downwards.
CGACTGCTGTACACTGCCCGATGAAGCCTGCCCCTGGTCCTTGTGCTTCTTCCAGAAACTCTTCTTCAAGAACTTCTTGACCTTCGAGCCGAAGGACGCAGATCCTGCCACCGAAGCTGTCGATGCCGGTACTCCCGAACCACCCGACGCATGCTGGAAGGAACCCTGCTGCTGGGTAGCCGACTGCTGGCTGCGACCTGACAAGGACTGCCCCTGGTTGATCGGTCCTCGAGTCCTCTGCATATCCATCTCCAAGGAAATCGCAACACGAGACGCCGTCTCTAGATCAGTGGGCCCATTCGTGATCAAATGGTGCCTCAGCTCCAGCCTCAAGCCCTGCACAAACTACGTGGTCCTCACCCTCTCATGCTCCATGATATGAGGTGCGTACCGAACCAGCTCGACAAATCGGGCCCTGTACTGCAACACGGACATGTCACCCTGCACCAGCTCCAGAAACTCCCGCATCCGCTGCGTGGCAACAATATCTGGACAATACGTACGCTCGAAAGTACTGACAAAGTCATCCCACTCGATCTGCAAAAGTGGACGAAGCTGAAAGGACGTCTTCCACTCGGAAGACCACCACCTCCGAGCCGTACCCTGCAACTGGTTGTAGGCCAACACCACTCTATCCTCGGTAGCACTCTTCGCAGAACTGAACACTCGCTCCATCTCATCGAGCCAATCACGAGCCGCATCAGGGTCTGCCTGGCCGCTAAAGTAAGGTGGATGGAATTGCATGAAGTCCCTCACCGCTCGGCCTGGCCCACCCCTGGCTGACGAGCCCTCACCAGCCTCCCCGCCGAACTGCTGAGACATGAGATGGTACATGCCACGGAAGAAATCCTCGGCCCCCGGAGCTCTCGCGAGAGCAGCGCCTGCGGAACAAGGTCATTTCCTTGGTGAAGGTCGTGTGGCAGCGACACTCTGGTGGTGAGGCTTCGTGGGAACGTGAGGATGAGATGCGTCAGCAGTTCCCGTATCTGTTTGAGTGAGTCTTCCTCTTCTTTCCCCTTGGGTTGTTCTCAATTTCGAGGACGAAATTCCTTAAGGGGGGAGGGCTGTAATATCCCAGACCTTTCGGATGCTTCTTCGTGGGTCCCGGATCTGGTTTTCGGAGCGTCCGGCTCCGTTGTGTCCGAAATTTTATTTCGGACATCTTTCGTGTTCGGATCGGCGCGATCCGGAGTCGTTTCGGAGGCCCGGAGGCGTTCCGTGGTTTTTCCGCGCGTGTTTTCTGATTTCCGGTGTGTGTTTCGGCTTTTTCTTCGGAAGCTCGCTGCGGGCGAACCGGGCGGTTCACCCGGGAACGAGTGGTGCCGTTGCGATCGGTGCGTTCCGAGGATTCCGGAAATATATTTTTCTATTTTTTGGTATTTTTCCAAAAATTTGGATTTTCTATATAGCCCTAATTCTTTTTCTTTTTCTTTTCTCCTTTCTCTTTCTTCTTCTTCTTCTTCCTCCATTTCTTCCCACCGTGACACCCTCCTCGCTCCCTCTCTCCCATTCGGACGCGGTGAACCCCCCCTCCGGCCTCGGACGGCGGCGGGGCGACGGCGCGGACGTGTGGGCGGCGGCGAGGCGAGCTCGTGGGCATGCAGCAAGCGTGGGAAGCGTGGGGAGTTCGTGAAGCTTAAAGCGTTCTTCGTGATTCATAGGTGATTCGGCGGAGCATTCGCTCCATTGAGGTAGGGTGACGTTCCTTAGCCTCTTGCCGTTCATTCCCGTGATTTGTAGGCCGCGGGGAGGCCGAGAGGGGCTCGTTTGAGCTTTTTGGGATTTTTCCATGATTTGGGGAGAGCTCGCCCGATCTATGGATTTGATGCTTGGATTCGTGTTTTGATGGCCTAGAATCATGCTAGGGGTCCCCAGGGGTCTTCCCCTTTGATTTCCCCCTCTCCTGTGGAGGCATGGGGGCGTGGTTGGAATTTTTGGGAGTTTCCACCGTTTTCGGGCGCGGACTGAGAACGCGCTATGCTCCAGTAGCGCGTTCTTGATGGTCGCGCTGCCCCGATAGAGCGCGTTCATCGGGGAAGATGAACAGTTTGGCGGTTCGACCGTTGAGTTTCGATCTTCTCGTACAGTGGCACGTGTGTCGATTTGCGTGCCGTAGGGTCTAGTTCTGTATAGTACAGGGCTTTTCTTCCCGAGGTACTTTTCTACCGCTAGTGTAGTGGTTTCTTGTTTTACGAGGTAGGGTTCGAGTGATCCCTACTGAGTCCTGTTCCGAGACTCATTCCCTGCGTGTTTTCGCCGTGTTTCAGGTGAGGCGCCACCTTCGGGGAGCGCGTCAGGAGTGCAGCGTGGTGCGGGTGCCCAGAGGTAGTGCCAGAGGTCAGAGCCGGGGGATGTCCCGTGTAGCTGTACTTTTCTTTCTTGTCACTGTACTAGTCGTGGACTACTGTTGCTGTTGTTGTTATTTCTATTGTGGACCATATAAAATGTTAATTTATTTCCTGTTTAATATTATAACTGTTTAATTTATGCAATTATCTGTGATGCTTGTGTAGTTTCCACACCATCCTTTTAACCCTTCCGAGTCTTCGGACTCGTGGGTGGCGGTACGAGTCTCGGGTTATCGGGCCTTCCCGGTAATCGGATTCTCGGGTCGTTACATCATGTGTCTCCCTCCGGCCCAGCGGGAACTGAGACACCGTACAAGTAACCACAAACAAGTGACTAGTTGGGGTCACGCCCGTCGACGTGGGTCCAACCGCCCCCAACCACGTGTGTACACACAGACCGTGCGTCCCTGGTCTGATCCTCTGACCGGTTTTCCCCTCAGCCGGACTCTGGCTGCTAGACGCGGGGCCCGACGGAAACCGGTCCACAAATCGTCTCTAAGGGTAGTCTCTCCACCACTCCCTGATGGGACCACACGCGTGTAAGCATGCTACGACTAGTGGAGGGTCACTGAGAGAGTAGACTCTCAACTCAACGGAAAACAACGTCCGAACCCGACGACGTACGGGGACCATCCCACGTACCAGCACCGTCGCATGGTGACCACATTCAGAGAAGAAACGGGACTCACCGCCTACGGGCCGCACACTTGGCCACGCAGACACATAGAAACACGGTTCCCAAAGCAGCTCATAGGCCGCCAAACCAAATCCCACTCTCAGGGAAAGGCGGGAACCCTCCAGCCCCAGGCTAGCCACTGGACTCGCAGTCCAAGGCCACCTGCATGGCCCATGCGGAAAGCACAGAAGCATGATTCCCAGGGCAACGCACAAGCTCCCACGCTGATAGGTGGACTCACAGTCCAAGGCCAAACACATGGCCCACTCGGGAATCATCTTCCAGGAAAACTCATGGCATGCGGGGGAGACCCCACCGCACCCCCACCGACACACGGTGACTCGGTCTAGCGTAACACGAAAGCCCAACACGCTAGAAGTCACCCGGACTCTCAAACCCACGGGCATGCTAAACGAGGTAGCACGGTCCTCCCGACACCCTCAAGACTCGGACACAGAATCCCACGGGTGTCTAGGGCACTCACAAGACCGCAAGTCGACCACTGGGTCACGACCGACACAACGCGCAACGATCGCGGAGAACACGAAAACTCATCTCGGCACCACACAGAGCTTGACGGTCTAACTTTGGGCCGTCCCAGTCTGTAACGGTCTAAGCCTCGACCGTCACCACACTCTAACGGTCCAACACAGGAGCACCACACGAGAGGAGAAACAACTGCTGTGACGCACCCACCCTGGGGCGTCACAGTCTCTAACGGACCAAGCCTAGTGCGTTAGAAGACGGAACAACACAAGCTGTGACGCTCACCCCTCGGCGCGTCACAGCGTCTGACGGTCCTACCTGGGCGCGTCAGAAGAATGGACTGCGTCAGCTCTGACGCTCCCACTCGGGCGCGTCACAGTCTATGACGGTCCTATCTAGGCGGGTCAGAAGACTCGTGCCCCCAACGGTCTGAAAACACGAGAAGGCACGTAGCGGTCGAACCTAGGTGCGTCACAGCGCCGTGGCGGTCTATCGAGGGACCGTCACACCCACAAACCACCAAAAGGCTAATGGGCCCTGTGACGCACCCACACTGGGGCGTCACAGGCTGTGACGGTCACTGGAAGGACCGTCACACCCGTCCGAGCGCGAAATGGCGGGAAACAGCCCAAAAATCCGATCCACGCCCCGATCACCCCCGGGTGATGGGGAAACAAAGGGGAGTCTATCCCCAAGCCCCTAGGCATGCATCTAAACCCCCAGATCGGCCAAAATGCTGTAAAACGAGAGATCCGGTTCACTCCCCAAAATCATGGATTTTCCCTAAAATGCAAAAATAAACCCGCTCGGCTCGCCACGGCCTACAAAACTCGCGGGAAAGGGAATGCACGAGCTGGGGGTCTATCTCCCTACCTCCACCGAAGATTTCGCACCCCGAGCTCGTCGATCCACGAAGAAAACGCCGTGAAACCCTCGCCGCTTCACGAACCTGCGGACGAGCTTCCACGCGCCACCGGCCCTCGATCCTCGATCCGTTCCCCGTTCCTCGCCTCCCGCCATCGCCGCCTCGCCCTCCTCCGCCACCGTCGGCCGCCCGGGGAGAGGGGGAGAGAAAGAGGTGTGAGAGAGTGAGAAAGAGAGAATGAGAGGGGAGAGAGAAAAGGGTTAATATATATAGAAAAATCTAAAAAATGCAGAAATTCAAAAAATTACAAAAAATTACCTCCGCGATCTTCGGAAGGAACACAACGCAGTGGTACTGTCCCGGAGTCAAGGAACGCCACGGTTCGCCCTGCACAGAGTTTCGAAGGCACAGTAGGGAAAAACACGTGTAAAATACAAAATACACTCCGAGACCCACTAAAAGATCCGAAAAAAAAACCAGGGGCATTACATCCTAGGGCAACCCTTCTGGGTGAAATTATAATAATACCCTCCAAAATTTTCGAAAGGACAACTCCGCCCCCGAACCCCCGGCCTTACGGGCAAGGGGGCGCTGCCCCCCTGCAACCCCTCACCAACTTACCGCGAAGTTGGATCCGCAAAAAGACAGGGGCGAACCTACCAATATCCGAATCAGACTCCACACTCTAACAATACAATGTTTAAATGGGTTTCGTGCTATAACGATGTATGTGAATGGTTGTGTGTACATGTACTCCAGCAATATTCTCCGTCCAAGTAACTAAGGTCGTGAAGGATGTTGTAGTCACTTCCACCAAACTACGACACAGAAAGGAAGATCTCTAAAACCATCGGATTGATTAACATTCTCAAATCCAGTGAGTGAAATTTAGCTTGATTAATCTCACAATCTAATAAGTCCATGCGTGGGTAGTAACCTTTTTAGGGTCCGAGAGGGCTGTTTCTATGTGATCTGATCTACATGTACTTTCTTTGTGGGTTGATCTTCATGTACTCCTGTATTATGTGATTAAGTTGAAATGAATGAATCTATCTTGCTTCAAAAAAAAAACAGTACTGTAATTTCATTCTTCTACGAGATCATCCCGTACGGATATGTTGGCCATCAAATGCTGAAATCTAAAATGCTGGAAAAGAGGAAAATATATATATTCAGCAATGCTAGCTATAGATCCTTGCTAACCCTTTGCATGTATCCCAATATGTTCGTTCTTGGTATTCGAATTTATTAGATTAGACTAGCCAACTCAAAATATTAAAATATTGATGGAAGAGTGCTCAGTTATTATAAACATATTATATTTTAAAATATTTTTAATACAAAGTTATTCTAACAATCACCACAACTTATGATAAACTTTAGTTGCTTGAACCAACTTGCATGAGAGGATAATATTAGTGAGTGGGACAAGAGGGCGGCAGAGTTGGTCCCCGCGAATTCCTCCTGATATTCGGTTTCACCTATAACTCAAGAAAATGGATACAATAGGGGGTCGCAGCATAGTAATTCCGTGAATTTCGTCCCACCGCCACCATGGAGATTTAATACAGAGCGAGTTGTCGAGATTACAGAGAATATTTTTATTTATGTAAAAATATTGAAAATATTAAGTCATAAATTTATTTTAATAATTTATTATCTGTCATAGTTAATTTGTAAATTATTTTAGTTTAAAATTATATAGTCAGTTATGTATTTTCATTTATTTAATAGTCGAGATATTGTTGATGTTAAAATGGAGAAAATATTAAATTTATTTATAATTAAGTTTTCTTATAAATAATAGAATCTAACCTTAATTAGAGTTAGATGATGATTAGCAAAAAATCTGTGTATGATTACGATCGTAATCTTCCTTCAGACGGAAGTCGAACCCTCCTCTCTTCTTCTCCTGACGGAAGTCAAAACCCCTTCTGATTTCTATCTGGCGGAAGCCGAACCCCCCGATCTCTCTTTCTTCTTGTTTGTTTGATCCCGGTTCCTTTATTTGATTTCATGTTCCTAAGTTCCTAATCCCGCACTGTTCATCTTCCCGCCGCCGTGTCTTCTCTTCGCAAAGGAAGCAGCAGGAGAGCAGCAGCCCTGCAGTCCCAACCGTAAACGGTCACTGGCCTCTCCCGGGCACCACCGGCCAGCCGCCGTCGTCGCAGGTCGCGAGCGGCCCTCTGCCCCGCCGCCTGCGCCGTCCGGTGCTGCCACTCGCAGCCACGACCACAGCGGAGGGCTGACGCCGCCACGGTTGGCTTCATTGGCCGCCGGCTTCCCCTCCACACCGGGTTTCCTCCGCGGCCTTTGCGAGCCCTCGCTCCAGGGCTAGGAGGGCCGGCCCTCCTTCGCCCGCACGATTCCGCGTCACCCGCGGCCGCCCACCGGCGAGCCCAGTTGGCGGCCCGTCGTCCCTGGTCGTCACACCCCGCTCCAGACCGTCTCTTATCACCGTGCCTGCTGTGGTCTTCGACTGTTGCCTGCAGCAGTCGTCTGCAGCAATCCCAACGCCACCGCCACCGCCATCCTTGAGTTACCCAGTGAGAGAAGCCTCTCAATTAGTTCAGGTTTGCTTTCCAATGCATGTGTAAATACTACTCTACGGTGATGTTCACGAGGCCGAAAGAAATGACAGTTGACAGGGAGCCCTGTCACTGGTGATGGTTGGTAACTGAGGTGACGTGGAGATCATAAATGCCTATAAGATTAGATAAAACAAGAAGTTACAGGAAGCCATACGTGAGAACGTCAGAAAAACAATAGAGTATGTTGAGCTTCCTTCATGCATCTCCGTGAATAACACCGTGGGCCATTTCTCACCACTGTCCAACGATGAGTGTTCTGGAAGAAAATGTCATGATAAACATTGATATGTGATGTCTTATAGATGGCTTCGTTACAGTGGTGGCACACATTCATGTGGTGCATCAGGGCCTGTTATTAGGAGATGCCTGTAATCACTCGCAAAAGGGGCAAAGAAGAAGCCAGTAGCAGCAATATGTCCGGCACATCGTGGGCAAGTGTCCACAGTGGTATCTTTAATCTATCGTGATTTTATGTTTTCCATATTAGATATGGTCGATATTCCAACTGAGTGTTCGCTTTGCAATTGATCTTCTAATAATTGATCAAGATCTGGTATATAACTCTATCTGTTTGAGTTAGATAGCAGAGATTGGCAGCATATCATATATTTGATCAAATGCCCATGAGAGCTCACTTTATTTTGATAGGGTGACCTGCATTTGTCCTGCATCAAGATCTCTCCCACATTGGCCTCCACAGATCAACTGCGACAACATCGGTGGTGGTGAGAAGAGGAGAGGAAGAGGGGAGGAGGGAAATCAAGTCCGAGTACGTACAAAACGGACAGATCCGATCACCTAAATCTTCGTCGAGATTGAGCCAATCACCCGAATCCTTGCCTTGGTTGATCTGTGGAGGCCGATGTGGGAGAGATCTCCGTGATAGTTATGGGAGGAAACTTCGTGGCACTATTAGACCGTTACAGAATAGTCCGTATTAAAAATATGTTAAACATATAATATGATTATAATTGTGGTGTCCTCTATTTTCATCACCTTAAAATTTTGAGTTAGATGACCCAATTCTCAATAAGGGCGTGTAAGAGAATAATCTCGTATTAAAAATAGATTAGAAATATAATATGATTATAATTGTGATATCTTCCACCATCGTCTCCTTCAGAAACTTTCAGCACCGATGCCTACCTGCCTTTGGGATTTGGGCATCGCCCCTTGTGTGTCGCCATTGGGCTGGATAAATAGGGTGGCCCCGGACGCAGCTGGCCTGGGCGAGTTGCAGCGTGTGCAGCGGAACTACATGATCTACAACTACTGCAGTGACCTGAAGCGGCTCCCCCTTGGCCTCCTTGCCGAGTGCTCGCTCTCTTGAAGGTATTGGAGATTTGGGAATTGTGGAATTCCCATGTTAACTTCTCGCTGCTTTCCATGTTGACGCCCATATTCTTTGATGGCTTGTGGAATTGTGTGTTGGAGATTTGGGATGTGCAAATGTGATGTAATATATATATATATTACGAGAGAAGGAAAATAAACGATCAAAAGAAGGTAATTATTTGACATTTGAATTGAATGGGATTCCTGCTATCACGATGTACGTAAATGGACTTGTGCGTGCATGTAGTCGAGCATTCTCGTATGTCCAAAGGAGGATATGAAGCTCTTGGCATTGATCACCACCGCCCAAACAGGAAGATCTCTAATAAAAATTAGCTGGATTAATCGCACCTCTATGTTATATGAGATAATTTGTTGTTTAATTAAATGACATAATAAACCACCTCTACGTACTCTCTATCAACTAGCTTTTGAATTATGATGGTCTAACATGTTGTATATTCATCATTCAATAAGTTGGTGGCCTCGAACATGGCTCTAATTTGAAGTTCTCGGCAAGTTAAAATAAGTTAGAAATGCATCATATCTCTCGACAACTATGGCTCCACAATGCTATCCTTTTATACGAAGGAGTGAAGTTTTGCTCTTGTATGAGATCATACAAACTGTAATGTGGCTGCCAAATCCTGAATCCAAAATGCTATCCAAGAGGAAATTATATATACTACTCGATGCCAGCTTGAATACCATGCTAACCAACGAGCTTTACTTGCTATACTGCCGATAGTGTAGTGTTATATTAGCCCAACAGAATAGCTATTTTTTATAAAAAAATTATATCATCAAGTCTCATATATTTGAGTTACATGTTCGTACAGTCTGACGGTAGATCAGACAGTTAAAAAAATAAAAATAATGATCAACATACATCTTACTATACCTTAAATAATAGACCCGTCACTTTCGGTCTATATATTCAGAGTGTATGATCTATTATTTTTTATATCATGCGATCAATGATCTAACTACATGGGTATGTACGTCTGATGATGGAGACTAATACGATAGATTTTTTTTTAAAAAAAATTGACTACACTAACAATGCAGCAAGTAAAACTCAACCAACGTATACTTCCCAACGCCTCTGCATGGAGTCCAAATAACTTAGAGGGCATCTCAACACCTAGAGTACCTAAGGTTCTTTGCAGCAGCTAGCCTACAATTGCTGTGTCAATGCATGATGGTATCCAAGTGATTGAATTAACGAGACTTTGTTAATGAATCCATAGTGCCCAATTTACAGCTTTCCCACTGGAAAGGTGGTTCCTTGAATCATTTTTGACCGAAATCTAAATAAATAGAGAGAGAGAGAGTATGATTACTATAACGTTAAGAAATTACCCAGACTCGCGATTGCTACAGATTACCCGATGTGTTCAATTTTTTCATAGGAGAGTTGACGAGTGTTTGGGTGGTCCTGTGCCGAGACCCTCGTTGCTTCCCTCTTCCTAATGTTGTCATCTTGTCCAAAGTTGTTGGAGTGTGGAGTATGATTTTTATCTTAATAAAAATTTTCCTATCTTTTCTGAGGTTATTATTGTAATAGTACCTATGGTGTGTTGCTCTAATCTCTTTGTATTTAAGATAACATCTCTTGTGATGGTGTAATTCTTTTTGTGAGAATAAAGAGAACTCAGTGCAGTCGTAGACGTAAAAAGGCACATCACCTCTCCGAATCGCGTAAAAATCTTATTTATTCGTTTGGTTCGATTTCTTCTCCCCTCTCTTTCTTCTTCCTATGTCTTTGTCCATCGTTATAGGTACTCTGATTCCTAACACAAGTCGGATTGTGAGGCTACCTCCCCTACTTGTCTTCGTCACTTTCTGTAGGTTTCGTACGTTCCAGTGCTTGAAATTGCACACTTTGCAGTAGGGAAGGGCTTTCTTGGCCTTCGTGTATCCTATACGTAAGAAAATCTGACTATCTTGACTCTCCAGATCAGGGTTAGAGGATAAGATGAACTCCTGTCATTGCCCCCGCTCTTCTTTCTATATAATTATTCCACATCATGCAGGAACATCATGAAGTGCAAGGACATTGGTTGCGGATACTCCCATTGCTCGAGATGATTTTAGTCAAACATTTTTCAATTGTACGAGAATAATTCGGCCTTTTATTTAATTATATGAGACATCTTCAAGCTTCTTGTAAGTTAACCAGAAAATGTGAATAGTGTGTAGTGACATGTTCAGATGATTAAAGATTTTTTAATGATGGAGAAGTGTTCTCGATCGGAGTTTTTGTGCCATGCCAGTCGGAGGCTTCTTCACCCACACGCTCAATTCCAACCAGGGGTCGGGCAGTAATATTAATGGGCTTGGACTTGTTAGAGTGGTCCATCCTCCACCGCCCTTAACACCGCCCTTAACACCTTTCGTTTTTTTTTGCCTGTCACCCATTGTCACATTGACCCATACCGGGGAAGGCTAGCTGGTCTCCCTTTAATTAGAGGACAAGCATCAGCTCTCCCGATCTCTTGCCACGGCGAATATATATATAGGTATTCCGATATATATAAATATTCCAATGTTATTCCATAGTTTGTGACGTCCAGATGCATGCATGCCAGCCAATGAGTGCATGGAGCTAGCGTTTCCCCCACGTCCCACTTCTCCCGTAGTGTAGCGTATAACTCCAACCCTCAACACCCACCAGTTCAAGATTATTCATGTCGGCACGCTGAGCTAGGTCTTCCCTCCTCCTGATCAATCCCCATGAAGATCAGCACTGGCTAGCCTTCACAGTGACACCTCCAAAGCAAATTGCTGCTTGTCCGATGGTGATGCGTTTCTGCCGGCAATCTATCTCTTTCCTGCCGAACTTGGACGTCGCCTGGGGAAATTGCGTGCTAAGTTACTCAACAACGGCCAATATGCTACCGTATATAGTCTCTTAGCTTGGCCTTTCCTCTCTTGGGATTCTAATTGCTTTAAGAATAATTGTAACCCAAGGATATAAATTAATCAAAAGTATTGGTGTAGAAAAGGCTGTTTGAGATTGAGGTCTGGAGGAGGCCAATTGTACAGAACCCTTAGGGTCATTTTGGTGACGGGTTGGGTTAAGGGCGGGTGACTTACCCGGGGTGATTCACCCATCTTTAATCTAACCCGTTACCAAAGTGACTCTAACCCGGGTGGAGTAACTCATTCCACTTATTTAAGTGGAATGAGTTAATACACTTTAACCATATCCGACCTGAGTTAAGGAAAAAAATATCAAATTTAGAATAAATCATCCAATCCCGATTAACCCACCTTAATGCACCTTAATCCGTTATCAAAGTGACCTTTAATTAATTCCGTTACATTTCACATATACGAATCCTTGATGATCACAATATATATATATATATATATATATATATATATATATATATATATATATAGAGAGAGAGAGAGAGAGAGAGAGAGAGAGAGAGAGAGAGAGAGAGAGAGAGAGAGAGAGAGAGAGAGAGAGAGAGCAACCTCACTTTTGTATTCATATTTAAAATACGTGCATACATATGATCACAAAAGCATGCAAGAGAGAGAGAGAGAGAGAGAGAGAGAGAGAGAGCAACCTCACTTTTGTATTCATATTTAAAATACGTGCATACATATGATCACAAAAGCATGCATAGGATGGATGAGATGGCCTTCAGCTTTAGAGAAGAACTTGAGTTAAAAAAATTTCATGGGTGCTTTCTAAATTTTATTTTATAATAACCTAGGAATCTAGGAGCTAGCTAGCTTTTCAAATGCGACATAACAAAGTTGCCAAACTATATACGCATTACTTTAACGTACGTGTGCGATCCCATACCCAGGGCGACGTTCGGACCTGAAAATTTCAAAGGCAGGTGGTCATATCCTACCCTCCCAAACCCCATCAACACACGCATATTTATCTCCCTTTTACTTCCCTTTTTCAGAGAACGTATGATTCGATGGGGAACAAAGTAACGTTGAAACGGGGACAGTACGGATGGATCCCCCAGACAGCTCATCGCCACCCAGGTCTCTTTTGGCTGGCCCAGGAAGAGTCCACGGAAGAACAGACCAACCAGACAGCGCGCGGCTAGTTTGGTTTCTAACTCCAGACCGGTGGCTGGCATTTCGTGGACCACACCATGTACGCGCCAGCCAGTGGGTTTCCTGGCCCAGACGCTCCGTCGCCTCGCCCCATGATGTATATCTTCGTCGCCATGAGCGCAGAACAGCCGCCACGTACATAACGCATGTCACAAACGCGCGCGAGGAACCCAATATATATTAGGGTTTTTTACATATTAGTCCCTATAAATATAGTGAATTTCTGATTAATCCCTCTATTCTAAATATTATCTTAAAGATCCTTATAATCTTATTTGTTACACATTTAAGTCCCTGCCGTTCATTCGGTTAACTAAACTATGGTTAACTTATACTCAAGGAAAGAAAATTACTAACTTACCCTAGATTAAATGTGAGTGTAAGAGAGAGAGAGAGAGCACTACCGTCACCTCCCCCCTCCCCCTCCGGCCTCCCTCCCCCTCCCCTGCGACCTCCCCCCTCCCCGGCCCTCCGGTCTCCCTCCCCCTCCCCTGCGACCTCCCTCCCCACCCCGGCTGCCCCATCTCCTGGCGGGGATCATGATCGGCCTCTCCACCTTGTTGGGGTTCTCCGCCGTGAACATCATCGTGATGTTCAGCGTCAGGTACGTCCCCCCCCCGTCGGCGCCGTCACCAGCAGATAGCTGACCCCCACCTGCTGCAGGTCGAACTGGGGCTTCTTGGGCTTCACCACCAGCACCACGACCAGGGTCACCGGCCCTCCGGCCTCCTCCCCCTCTGGCATCCTCCCTGTCCCCTGCGACCTCCCCCCTCCGGCCTCCCTCCCCCCTCCCCGGCCTCCTCCTCCCCTCCTACCCTGCGACCTCCCCCGTGACCTCCCTCCCCACTCCCCCTCCGTCGACCCCCGCCGCGTCCTCGCTGTCCCAGTACTCTAGCCCCAGTCGGGGGTCCACGATGCAGGCGATGTCGACAGCGCCGCCGTCGACCGCGGCAGCCGCCATGATGCCGTGCGCCGTCTAGACGATGGACTCCAGGCCGCCGGAGGGGGTGGGGACGACGGCCTTGAGGCCGGTGATCAACTGTAGGAGCACCACGCCGAAGCTGTAGACGTCGGCGAACTCGCAGACCTGCCCCGCCGAGAAGTAGTCGGGGTCGACGTAGCCGCGAGTGCCCTTCACCTCCGTGGAGACGTGACTGATCTCCGACGTCACCACCTTGGACACCCCGAAGTCCGAGAGCTTCGCCCGGAGGTCGTTCTCCAGCAACACGTTGGTGGGCTTCACGTCGCGGTGAACCACGGCGCCGTCGGGGAACCCTCGGCAACGTCGGCGACGATGCGGATGCGCTAGCGCCAAGTGAGGTCCCCGTGATGGAGAGCACAGGAGAGGTTGCCCCCGGGCATGTACTCGTACACAAGGGCGTGCTCCCGGGAGTGGAGGCAGTAGCCCACCAGCATCGTCAGGTGCCGGTGGCGGAGCTTGGCCAGCACCTTTACCTCCCGGAAGAACTCACCCATCTTCTTCTTCTTCTGCACCGGCTTGATGGCCACGCGTTGCCCGCTAGGGATCTTCCCCAAGTAGACCTTCCCAGTGCCGCCCTTGCCTAGCAAGTGCTTGGCGTGGAAGCCGTCGGTCGCCTGCCGCAGCTCGCTCTTGGTGAAGATCCCTCTGTCGGGAGCGGCGACTTGATGGTCCCCGTGAGCTCCCGATCCGTGGTGATGGCAGCAAGCTAGGACCTCCTCCGCCAGCGGATCCACACAAGCACAAGGCACGAGACGGCTCCGATGAGTACAAACGAGGCGGCAACCGACCCAGCAGCGATCTTCGCGGGGTGAGAGACGGGGGAAGACCGGTGGGAGGAGGCCGGCGACACCCAACCGAGAGAAGGCGGCGGGGAAGGGAGGATGCTACCGGTGCCGAGGTTGCCGACGTTGTCCAGGATCTGGAGCATGCAGAGGGAGTAGGAGCTGAACCGGCCGACCTCCGGTGGGGACGCCGACCAGATGCCCATGGTGGCGGCCATTCCGCGGGCGACGATCTCCTTGCTCTGGGTGGCATCGAGCAGGCCGAACGTGGCGGCGATCACGGAGTTCTGGCACGCCAGGTAGGTGGGCTGGTCATCAGTTAGGTTGTCGCGCCCTGAGGTGCAGATGCAAGTGCTGGCACTGGGGAGAAATTGCCAGCGAGGACGCGGCGAGGGTCGACGGAGGGCCGGTGCACGACGGGGTCGATGAAATTGTTGATGATGGCGTCGAGCGCGTTGCAAAGGACGGCAGAGAGGGAAGGGGTGGGGGGAGATGGTGCTGCCTGTTGGCCCCCTCCTCCCCCTCCGGTCGCCCTCCCCACATCCCCTCCGGCCCCATCCTCCCCCTCCGACCGACGCGACGGTGCAGGAGTGTGGGGAGAGGTCGACCTCTCCATCAAGGAGCGTCGACCTCTCCCCCCTCCCCCTCCCCATCAGACCTCCGTCCCCCCCTCCCCCTCCCCTGCTATCTCCCCCCTCCCCAGTCCTCCGGCCCCCTCCTCCCCCTCCGGCCGCCCTCCCCCTCCCCAGTCCTCCGGCCCCCTCCTCCCCCTCCGTCCGCCCTCCCCCCATCCCCTGTGACCTCCCCCGCCGGCCGCCCTCCACCTCCCCAGTCCTCCGGCCCCTCCGGCTGCCCTCCCCCCATCCCCAGCGACCTCCCCCGCCGGCCGCCCTCCCCCCTCCCCCTCACCCTCCGGCCCCCCTCCCCCTCCCCAGTCCATGGATGTGTGTGAGAGAGAGATGGGTATTTTAGTCTTTTCCATGACATTGACGGAATATTCAACAGAATATTCCTTTTTTAAGACGGAGATAAACTATGTGGACTTATTTATAAAATATTAATAATTATAAGGATCTTTAAGACAATACTCAGAATAGAGGGACTAATCGGAAATTCACTATGTTTATAGGGACTAATATGCAAAAAACCCTATATATTATGCATGGTGGAGAAAGAAAGGGTCTTTTAGGTATATGTCCTTAGAAATTATCATATTTACATATAATTATATATATGATTTTTTACATGGAAATCATTGTTAAAAGTGAATTTGTAAAAAATCATTCCTAAAAATGCATTAGCATGTATATCACTGTGTAATCTGAATTGGACAAAAATGCCATATTTATTTGCATACATATCACTTCTTTTTACCAACAACTTACAAGAAAATCACGTTTAAATGTCATTTATGTACTATTTGAATTAACTCAGTGATAAACGTGCTAATGCATTTTTAGGAATAGTTTTTTTACAAATTCAATTTTAACAATGTTTTTCGTGCAAAAAACCCTTATATATTATTATAAATATATCAGATATCTTTAAGTAAGATTTGTCGAACCGTTCACACTGACATTCCGATTTGATAGGGTCTGTCACGACGCTGCAATATGATGGCGGATCACAAGTGAGTCGAGGGGGAAAAAAACTCCTCTCATGCCCCCCCCCCACCCACCCGGGCGGCCACCCTCCCCCTCTCCCTAGCGGGTCCCCTCGCCCCTCTCCCCGCACTCCAATAGGCCCTCCTCCCCCTCTCCCCGAAGGCCCCCGACCCCACTCCCTCTGCATCCCTCCTCTCCTTCTCCCCTCTCCCCGACATCCCCCCTTGGGCCTCCTCTCCTCCTCCCCCCGCATCCTAGCGGGTCCCCATCTCCCTCTATGGCTCCCAGTAGACGATCACCACCGACCTAGCCTGCCACACCCTACCACTGCAACTGCTTCCCAGCAGATTAGAAGATGCCCTTGCTGCTCCACCCTGCACCTCCGCGGTTGCCATCGATCATCGTCTCCGTCACTACCATTGTCAACCATCGACTGTAGGGTTTCTCGGACTGGATCCATGCTACGTGATGACCTTGTCGGTATCCTCCTGGTATGATCCGACACAGCCTATAGCGGCCGTGCCTGATTGATCCTGCAAATTACCTTGACTTTAAGAAGGTTACAGTAATATTTTTCTTTTCAAAATGTTGTCAACATCAACCCAAAAAAGTACGATATTTTTACATGTATACTTTTAAATTCACTAACATTTAGAACATAAACTCTTGACTTCATAATAATTTATAGAATCTTTTTTGCATGATAAGTTGAAGTTAACATCATGATAGAAGGTATAATCCACTCTTTTTGTAGGTATCATAGGTATGCATAACAATATGCAAAAGTTAAATATATATAAAAAAGAAAATATTACCTATATACCCTTAAAAATTCAAGAATAATCATTATATCTCCACCTTTATAGAATTTACCCGTAAACCCTCAAAATCTTTATCAAGAACATATTATGTCTCTACCGTTGACGGTTGCTCACAAAGGTTAATCCAAAATAAGTTAACATAGGTCAAATGATCACTAAAGTATCCCTAGTTAACTCTCTCTCTCTCTCTCTCTCTCTCTCTCTCTCTCTCTCTTCCCCATGTCCTCTCATCTCTCTTGATAGCTCATCATCCAAGACAGCAACGAAGCTGGCACTCCGACGAGCGAAGCTGGCGCTTCCCATCCCTAGCTGTCGCTGGAACACTCTCCCTCTTCCTCCCTCTCGACACCCCCTCCTCCTGCTCCATCACTTGACCCGGCTCTCCCTCCCCCTCCATCGCAAGAATCCTCCCCCTCCCCTCCATCGCCGGACCCGACTACCCCTCCCTATCTCCCCCTTCCCATCCATCGTCAGACCCGACTTTACCTCCCCCTCGATCATCGTTTTCTCCTTATGTGTCGTCATCTGAACTATAACCTTGGCACTCTGCATGGCGATGGTGGTGGGGATGGCCTGGCACTCGAGGGCGTGCATGTTCTTGCTTATGGGGAGCATGCCTTGGGGTTGCAAATGGGGTCGCCAATAGGATCGCTAACGTCGACATCCATGACAGAGGAGGATATCCCTGCTCTCTCTCTCTCTCTATCTCTATCTCTCTCTCTCTCTCTCGTTGTGCCGTAGAGCTCTCCTTCTCTTCCCCCTCACTCTGTCGCATCAGAGATCCCGCTCTACTCTCTCTCACTCTTTCTCTCGCGCTCTGTCGCTGACGCCAGAGAGGACCGTCGCGGCCCTCTGGATCTCCCCTTCCCCCTCCATGGCCAGACTCCTCCCCCTCTCCCTCCCTCCCGATCTCCCCCTCCTCCTCCATCGCCGGACATGGCTCCCCCCTCCGATCTCCCCCTCCATCACCATCGCCGGACCTGGATCCCCCTCCCCCTCAATATCAAGACCATTCAATTCCCCGTCACGATCTCCCCCTCCCCTTTCCCCTCCATCGTCAACCGAGTGGCCACCCCCGACCCCAGTGACCCCTAACCTAGATCTCTCTCTCTCTCTCTCTCTCTCTTTCTCCACGTCGAAGAGCTCTCCCTCTCTCCCCCTCTCACTGTCGCGCCAAAGTTCTCTACTTAATTTTTCTCCCTCTTTCTCTCTCTCGCTCTATCATTGGCGCCGGAGAGGACCACCACAGCTCTCTCACTCTCTCGCTATAGAGAAGGGGCACGAGAGGGAAGGGAGAGGGAGAGGGGTAAAACGGTCGTAAAATGGTCTAAGTATATATGCCATTACCCCCATCTGGGCATAAGGTAATCTTGTAAGGGGTATGATGAGGACATCTCCTACCACTCCTCACTCTTTCGAGGTTCCCGTTGCTTGCCAGCTATGCGTCATCATGTTCGCGGCATTTTTTCTTAATCATGACTTGTAATTTTTATATTTTCTTGAGTCATAGATTATGTAATTTCCCTTTTATTGAGTCAAGTACCTAGGCTAATTGTCATTAGAGTGGTTAATGTGTCAGTTGGGCCCAATTAAGTGGGCTAGGCCCATGGGCGCCCCCCCTTCCCCCTTGGTTTATTGTCATTATTCAAAAACTCAGGGTCTTTTGTTAAATTGTGGACTTCCTATAAATAGGACCCCAATCCCCCCCATTTGAAGCTAATGAAGTATTGATAAAAGTTTGCCAAAGCATTTGTGCATCTCTCTCTCTATCACTAGCTCTCTCTCTCTCTCTCTCTACTTCTCTCTCTCTCTCTAAAGGGGGCGAACCCATTCTCTCTCCTCCCCACCCCAAATTTGAAATTCACTCTCTCTCCTCCCTATTCACCTCTAATTAAGACCCCTCCCCCTTCCCCATACCTCCCATTTAACTCCCCTCCAACCCCTAGGTGGAATCCCTTTCTCCTAGGCACCTCTCCCTCCTCCCAAGCAACCTTTCCCCTTCCCCATACAACCTTTCATTTTCCCAAGGGAGAATCCCTTCTCCCAAGCACCCCTTCCTCTCCCCAACACAACCCTTCCCCTTCCCAAAGCAACATTAAACCCCATTAACCTCTCATTCAAACCAAAGGAGAGATATCTCCCTCTCTCTCTATCCCAACACAAATTCGCAGCTCCCCCTTCCTCCACCTGCTAGACCATCTTCCAGCCCCCATTCTGCCCCTCCCACACCTTAGATCACCCTATACCAGACCCCCACACAGCCCGGGGTCGCCCCCCACACACATCCACCCCATCTCCCACCCCATCTACCCCATTTTCTATATACTAGTGAGCAGCTGCAGTTCTGCAGAACCACCCCCCCGTTGCAGCGTCGCCCACGACCTCATCCCGGATCTTCCGAGGGAGTGGCCTACATCAACGGAAAGCTCTGCCAGTCTGCTTCGCCACCGCGTTGGTCTCGTCCTCATCCGAGGTCCGTGCTGCCCGGGAGGTCCGATCTCCCCCAACTGCGCAGAGTTCCTCATACCGAGCTCCTGAACCGGAAGAGAAGCTGTACCCCGAAGAATCGCAGAAGAATCAGGCCAAGAGCTCTTCAACAAAGTTCTTCCTCGCCCAGTCCTCGTTCAGAATCAAAAAGCGGAACTGCGTTCGGCATCTGTGGGACAGAGTTACCATTTTTCTCCCTCGGCTACTCTAATCTGCGTCTCACAGTCTGCCTCAACCTGTCCTCACTATTCAGAGTCCCCCAGTCGACTCCGACCTCATTCGGCTTCCCCGTCAATTTTTCTGCGAAGAGGACTTGTCCACGATTCCAGAAACTCCGGCGGTTCATCATTCGGAGTCCGGGAGCTGTCGGGGCAGCCTCTGCCACCTGCTGCCAAGAACCTGAAGCCGCCTTCCCCAGATTCTGTCACTCTGTTCGACTCCCCACCCGGACCAGCATCGACGTCAGAAGAATTCTAAAAAATTCTGAGGCATCCTAGCCCCAGTTACGAAGAGTTTCCCTCTGGTCTCATCATCAGCAAAATTCCGGACTGGAAGTTACGACCTCAACATTGACTGTCAGTCATTTGTCGCAGAGTGCAGGCAGATTCGACATCGGCTTCCCCTTTCGTGATTTCGGCGAATCTCCCCTCCCCGCCTGGCCGGCTTAACGCCCCTCCCTGCGTGGAGGCAGTGTTTGCATGTAAACCTTACTTCCCCACCCCTAGTCCAACCCTCCTGTGCGAGGAGTAGTGGATGTAATTAATCTCAACAGGGTTCAAGCTTCACCGGCTCAGTGTGCGGGGAACCCACACTTCCCCGCTCGCCCATCGTCTCCGACCGGGATCGGCGTCTTCACGCCGATCAGGTGAGCTCCTAGTTGCACTTCTCTACTGGGTTACTTTGCTTGTTTAGTATAGCATCTTAGTGCCTTCGGTCGGTGAGTGAGTGCCCGATCTCAAAAATAGCACCGATTAAAGCGACCACCGCGGAGTGAGTTGAGAGTGCGACCCTACATCCCACGCCCTCGGCGTGCCGGTCAACCTTGATATTGGGCATCCCTGGCCCATTGGGGTCCATCCCTAACTGGCCATACCCTCGGAACCTTGAGGATCATCCTCGGACCCTCTCCGCCATCGCCGGTCCACCTACGGACCCGAGTGTGCCAACGCGAGTGAGTCCGCTAGTGTGACGCTGCCAACTTGTTGTGTTGCTTGCTATTCTAGGTCCGAGGGGTCGTTTCACATCAGTAATCTTGTAAGGGGTATGACTACTCAGTTAAGAGATTTGGGGAGTTTACATATAAAATCTATAAAGATAGTGATATAATGATAATTCATGAATTTTGGGTGGTATATAGATAACTTTCTCTATAAAAATATGATAGTTTGTGGAGATATATATGTAAAATAGTAAAATACTAAAGAATAAAACCGTGTGGTGACGAGGTTGGTAGCCCTACGACTACGACCCCCCTTTCCCCTCCCCAAACACACATCTGTTGCCAGCTCGCTCGCATCGCTATAGACGCAATGGAAGCATCCGGCCCTCTTCCTCACGCCCGCTCCTCCTCCCGGCTATAAAAACCATCGCAACTCTGCATTGCACGCACCAGACCCCCGGAACAGCACGCACATCACTCACTGCACGACCGGATCCTTCTCCCCTGCTTTCCTGTTCTCAAGAACTCCACTGGGAATACTCTTAACCTCCCCGATGATGGCGCGGCCTTCCGGTGCCGCAATGCGTCCAGTGTTGGTCTCCTTGCTGCTCGCCGTCGTCTTCTCCTTGGTCTTTGTCGCCGCCGCTGGCAATTTCTACCAGGATTTCGACATCACCTGGGGTGATGGCAGAGCCAAGATCCTCAACAACGGCCAGCTGCTCACCCTGTCCCTCGACAAGACCTCCGGCTCCGGCTTCCAATCTAAGAACGAGTACCTCTTCGGCAAGATCGACATGCAGATAAAGCTCGTCCCCGGCAACTCAGCCGGCACCGTTACTGCCTACTATGTGAGTTATAATTTCTGCATTCTCCTCTCCCCACCAATTATTTAAAGGGGCTCGCTTTCCCTGGAGAACGTTTTCATATTAATTAGCTATACATACCCTGGGGATGGTATCTGATCGGTGGGGTTTGGATTTCTGCAACAGCTATCATCCCAAGGGCCGACCCACGACGAGATCGACTTCGAGTTCCTGGGCAACCTCAGCGGAGACCCCTACACCCTCCACACCAACGTGTTCTCCCAGGGGAAGGGCAACAGGGAGCAGCAGTTCAAGCTCTGGTTCGACCCCACCAAGGACTTCCACACCTACTCCATCCTCTGGAACCCTCAGCACATCATGTAAGCAAACGGGCAGAGCAACTCCTCCTTACAAATCACTCTGTCCGTTGATGGTTTTCTTTTTTCTTTTTGAGAATTATTAGTTCTCCACTCGATAGAGGTTCTGACCAGGTCCGTGATGATTTTCAGATTCTCCGTGGACGGTATCACCATCAGGGACTTCAGGAACAACGAGGCAAGGGGTGTCCCCTTCCCCAAGAACCAGCCCATGAGGATCTACTCCAGCCTCTGGAACGCCGACGACTGGGCCACCAGGGGCGGCCTCGTCAAGACCGATTGGACCAAGGCGCCCTTCGTGGCTTCGTACAGGAACTTCAACGCCAATGCTTGTATCTCGTCGAGGGGCACCTCCAGCTGCGGTTCGAAGAACACCTCTGCCTCTGGTTCTCAGGGCAGTGCCTGGTACAACCAGGAGCTGGACGCCACGAGCCGGAAGTGGTTGAGGTGGGCGCAGAAGCACTACATGATCTACAACTACTGCACCGATGTGAAGCGCTTTCCCCAGGGGCTTCCCCCAGAGTGCAGGGTGGCCTAGACATCCCAGAGAAAGAGCAGAAGAACAGCGATTTGTACCCCGTGAATACTCCATTCTCGCAATATTATTTCATTCTTTATGTAATATCCAAGGGATTTTGTTCGACACGATAATAAAATTAATATAGCAGTGGCGTACTATTATGAACCTTTCTCTTGGCCTTTTTTTTCTAAACCACAATAAAAAAAAGCGTTTGTCAGCTCCCAACTAATGCTGCCTGCAGGAGACTCCGAGGTACCAGTTTAGTTGGAGGTTAGCGTGAGCACAATTCCGAATCTTCTCTGTAGTGGACCATTTTACTGTTGGATTGAATGCGTGGAATCTGTGATCTGAGTTAGATGGGATTTAAATAATGAAGAACATACTGCTTACTATACCTTAAATAATAGACCCGTCACTTTCGGCCTATATATGCAGAGTGTATGATCTTTTGTTTTTTTTAATTTTTTTATATCATGCGATCAATGATCTAACTACATGGGTACGTACGTCTGATGATGGAGACTAATATGATAGATTTTTTTTAAAAAAAAATTGACTGCACTAACAATGCAGCAAGTAAAACTCAACCAATGTATACTTCCTAACGCCTCTACATGGAGTCCAAATAACTTCTAGAGTACCTAGGTTCTTTGCATCAGCTAGCCTACAATTGCTGTGTCAATGCACGATGGTATCCAAGTGATTGAATGATGCAGAACAATAACGGTTTACCCCGTCAGAATAATTTGAGCTCTCATGGACATTTTATCAAGCATAACATATAAACTTAATTCTCATGCATTACTTCCCCACATCAAATACGTATCTCTTCTGTTTATGATGGTTGCCGTTGGAATGGTCCGGTGTGCTGGACGCCTACAAGATGCCGGGGACGATGGCTAGACACCCATAGACAAATGGGCTCTTGCTGCGCCAGTGGCTACCAGCACAACAGAGCCGCAGTGACAACGGCAAAGTAGTTCTAATCCTGGGCCGCTGTAGTCGATAGATAAGGGAAGAACAGAGAGCCGTCGGGTGGCGATGACGAGCACGGTCTCCCTGCGGCTGTGGAGGACGGTCCCGGTGCCGGGGAGACCACTGCAGTCCTGCTAACCTGGTCGACCTTGTGGGCGCCTGGCGGAGCTTGCCGTTGAGTGGGCTAGGCACACTCTGACGAAGCAACATTGGCCGGCGATAGTAGCCGCGGGATGCGTCCTGGCAGCGTGGGAACCGGGGAGGGGCCCGGCCCCCAGCAGCGGCACGATCCGGCGGGGCGGTCGCGGTGGAGCTGCCTGGCGAAGGCGACCAGGGCGGCAGGGCTGACCGGTGCCGAGCGCGGAGGCTCGGACGGCCTAGCGGCGCACCGCGGCCGTGGGAGGTTGAGCAGGGGGTGGCCGGCGTCGTGCTGCCGGAGCGGCGGTGCCGGTGCGCGGTGGGCGACCGCAGGTAGCCTGCGGCGGCAGAGGGGCCAGCGGCGGTAGCGAGGCGGTGGCAGCGCCTGAGCGGCAGAGGGGCAGCGGCGGTGCAAGCCGGAACGGCGCAGCCGAGCGCGGCGTCGACGGGCTGGGCTGCCGGTGGGACGCCGGTCAGCGGCGGCAGTGGCGGGATGGTCCCGCGGCGGCAGTGGCCGCGTGCGCAGTCCAGCCGTCGCGGAAGCACGAACGGCAGGGGTGGGGAAGATGAACAACAGTGCCACGGGGGGGTTGGGCGGGGCACACTCTTCTCTCACACACATCGCGGTTAATCGACCATGGACACCGTGTTCGACTTCGGAAAACAAAGAGAGTCTAATGGAATATTAGGCCGGTGATCAAGGCGGAGGGAGAACGCAATGCAACGGCAAACAGTGAGGGTGAGAAAGGAAAGTTGGATACCACGGAGGAGAAAGAGAAGAAAGAAATATAATTTGATTTTTCTTCTCCCCTCTTTCTCTGTCTTTGTCCATCGTTGTTATAGGTACTCTGATTCCTAACAAAAGTCAGACTGTGCGGTCACTTCCCCTAGTTGTCTTTGTCACTTTCCGTAGATTTCATACGTTCCATTGCTTGAAATTGCACATGGCTTTGAGTAGGGGAAGGGCTTTCTTGTCCTATACGTAAGAAAAGCTGGCTAATTTGACTCTCAAGATCAGGGTTAGAGGAAAAGATGAACACCTGTTATTGCCTCTTTCTATATATTAATTATTCCACAGCATGTAGGAGCATCATGATTCCTAGCTACGAACCCCGAGGACATTGGATGCGGATAGTACTTCCATTGCTCGAGAAGATTTTAGTCAAACATTTTTCAATTGTACGAGAATAATTCGGCCTTCGATTTTATTATATGAGACATCTTCAAGCTTCTTGTAAGTTACCCGGAAAATGTGAATAGTGTGTAGTGACATATTCAGAGAGAAAGCTGTTCCCCAGTTCCAAGTTCCTTGAGATTTGGGGGTGAAGCGCGCCGAGCCCCTCCTCCTCCGTCGTAGGGAGCCTTCTCCCTGCGAAATCGCCAGTGGGGGGAGCTCCCGTCGGAAACTCCCCCCCACTCCTTCTCCTCTTCAGGAGGCCATTCTCCTCTCCAGGAGGCCCGTCAGGTGAGTCCCTAGGACTTCCCTGTTTTTGTCAGGGGGGTTCCGTACCCCTTCTGGATCCGTCAGGGGCATCCCCCTTGGAAACCCCATCTCCTCCCCTACATCCCCCTCCCCGCCATGCCGGCCCTCCCCCCCTCTCTCCCCATCGGCCCTCCGCCCTCCCTCCACCCCTCTCTCCTTCGCCTTCGCCGGCCCTCCGACCTCCCCCCCCTTCTCCCTCCGCCGGCCATCCGCCTCCCACCTCCCTCCCCCCCCCCCCCCCCGTGCGCGCCGCCGCCAGCTCTCCGCCGTCCCACCTTCGCCGATTCTCTGCCCTCTCACCTCTTCCCCTAGCCCCCGGCCCACCGGCCCTCAGCCGCCCCTCCCCCCTCCCCACCTGTCCGCTTCTCCTCCTGCACCGACAGCCGTCCCCCTTCCGATCCCCCTCCCTCCTGTAATGCCCCGGATTTTTTTTTCGGATCCTTGTTCGTGGGTCCCGGATCTGGTTTCTCGGAGTGTCCGACCCCGTTGTGTCTGAAATTTTGTTTCGGACATCTTTCGTGTTCGGATCGGCACGATCCGGAGTTGTTTCGGAGGCCCGGAAGCGTTCCGCGGCTTTTCCGCGTGTGTTTTCTGATTCCCGGTGTGTGTTTCGGTAATTTCTTCGGAACCTCGTTGCGGGTGAACCGGGCCGTTCACCAGGGCGCGAGTGGTACCGTTGCGATCGGTGCGTTCCGAAGATCGCGGAAACGTGATTTTCTATTTTTTGGTATTTTTGAGAATTTCCAGATTTTCTTATATATATATAACATTTTCTCTCTCTCCCCTCTCATTTCTCTCTTCTCTCCCTATCTCTTCTCACGCTCTCTCCTCTCTCCCTCTCTCTCCGGCGGCCGACGGGGTGGAGCGTGGGCGAGGTGGGGACGGCGCGGGCGAGGCACGGGCGAGGATGGGTGAGGATCGAGGCGGTGGAGGTGCGGTGAAGCTCGGCCGTGAGTTCGTGGAACGGCGAGGCTTCAACGGCGTTTTCTTCGTGGATCGGCGTCCACGGGCGCGAAATCTTCGGTGGAGGTAGGGACTTGGACCCTCAACCCGCGTACTTCATTTCCCTCGAGTTTTGTAGGCCGTGGTGAGCCGAGTGGGCTAAACGAGGTGATTTGGGAAAAATGCATGTTTTTGGGGAGTGAGCCGAATCTTGTGTTTTGATCGTGTTTTTGGGGTTTAAATGGGTACCCTCAGGTAGCGCGTTCTTGATGGTCGCGCTGCCCCGACGGGGCGCGTTCATCGGAGAAGATGAACAGTAAGGCGGTTCGGGTCGCGCCTTACAGCCCCAGCGCGTTCTTGTTGTCACGCTATAGGATCATAGCGCGACCTGGTCTGGTCGCGCTATGGACCTGCAGCGCGTTCTTGTTGAACGCGCTAAGGGTGTATAGCGCGTTCTGCCTGAACGCGCTATGCACCTATAGCGTGTTCTTGGAGGTGACCAGCCGGGCTGCCCGGGGCAGGCAGTTTGCGGCTGATCGTGCTCCCCTTGGGCGGTGTGTGTCTCGGGTACCCCGTGGGTTTCGTTACCGTATTTTTGGGTGTCTGGAGGTATCGTGTTACCTCGATAAGCGTACCCGTAGGCTTGGCGGGTCCGGGTGACCCCAGGTGTTCCGGGCTTCCGGGTTCTTGCTAGATCGAGTCACCGTGTATCGGCGTGAGTGCGGCGAGGTTTCCCCGCACGTCGTGGTTTCTCCGGGAGTTGGTTTTGAGTGGGCCATGTGTGTGGCCTTGGTCTGCGAGTCCAGCTACCCAGCCTGGTGCTGGAGGGTTCTCGCTTTTCCCAGGGTTGGGAAATCGGTGTGGCAGCTTGCGGGCTGCCTTGGGAATCGTGCTTCTGTGGTTTCCGCGTAGGCCATGCCTATGGCCTGTGAACCGCGAGTCCATGTCCTAACTTGGGACTGGAGGTCTCCTGAGTTCCCAGGTGGGGGAATGGTCTCGGCGATTGCGATTTGCCTCGTGAGTCATCGCATTGTGGTTTTGGACCTAGGAATTAGGCCAGATTGACGGCTCAGTGCTGTCGTGTGCAACGGTCTTGACCCCGAGTCTTGTGACTCAAAGACCGTTGAGTTTAGTAGGTCTAGTGGACCATCTGTAGTCTGGTGGCGTCGTGCCACCTGTTACTCTGTGTTACTCATAATGGGTGCGTGCGTGATTTTCTGTGTCCACGTTCTGTGACACGTCCACTAGTCGTAGCTTTCCCACGGCACGCGTGTGCTGGCTCGCCTGGGAGTGGCTGAGCGGCGTACCCGAGAGAGGCGGTGAGTAGGCTGGTTACCGCAGGGCCCCCGCGTACTTCCGAGTCCGGGTTTAGGGGGAAATACCAGCTAGAGGACAGGCCTAGGGCGTATGGTCTGAGTGTGCACACGAGGTTGGGGGCGTCAGACGGCACCGGTAGGCGCGACCCCAACTAGTCCTTGTTCTGTGGTACTGGTTACTGAGTGTGTCTGAGTCTCACGCCTGGGGCGTCGTAGCTAGACACTTGTGACGCGGACGTCAGGGGACGCAGCCGGTCGTTCTTCTAGTGGGTGGTGCTCCTGTCACGCGACGTGAGGTGTTGTGTACCGGGTTCTGTTTCCGTCCGCGAGACGGGACTTCGTGAGTGGTTTCGGGAGTGTTCCCGGAGTCGAGGACTGGGGTTTCCGGTGAGTGTCACCGAGGGCCTTTCTCCAGTCAGTGTTGTGTTCACGACGGTGAGGTGGTGACCGTGTTTCCTGACCGTGTGGTTTTGGTTTGGGCCCTTTTCGGAGGGCAGGCCTCCGCTACGGAGGTAGCGTGGCGTTTTCCTAGTAGCATGGCTAGGGCGGTTCGTGTCTGGTGGTCCCCGATCGTGGGATCGGGTGGTCTTCTGATACAGTAGGAGTAGCTGTAGAGCCGAGGTTTTGTTGGCCACCGTAGTTACTTTCCCGCTTTCGTGGTTACTTCCTTCCGTTGCCGTCTTGCTAGCGTAGCTTTCCTTCTGCCGTTGTTTCTCAGTTGGGGTTCCGCGGGATCCCTACTGGGCCAGTGACAGGAGGCTCACCCCTGCGTTTCAGGTGCGGCGGTTCTGCCTCGGGGTTCGGGGGTGCTGTGCGGAGGTTCTTAGTTGCCAGCTTACCGGGCCGAGTGTACACTTGGCATGTGGTACGTTTTACTGCTTTAGACTGTACTTTTCTGTTAGACTGGACTCTGTTGTAGTTGTTCATTCATTTCTGTTAATTGTTAAATTGTCCTGCCTTATTTCCTATTTCTTTGTACCTCCACACTCCTTTTTAGCCCTTCCGAGCCCTCCCGGCTCGTGGGCGGCGGTGCGAGTCTCGGGTTATCGGGCCTTCCCGATAATCGGATTCTCGGGCCGTCACAGCTGGTATCAGAGCGTGGTTGTGGACGTACATGGGAATTCGAGATATTGCAGTGATCAGAATCCGTAAGGTCCAGTACAGTCAGCAGTTGGCATAGGGATTCGTGCATGTTTTCCGCTTTGTTTCTCACTTGAGAGTTTGAGTGCGCTGTGCGGCGCGGTGAGGGTGGTTGCTGTTCGCGGCTTTTGTGCCGGCGTGGGGTCTGCGGATCGAGCTAACGAGACCTAGGGTGGCTGTTTCCGAGATGTGCCTGTCCGGACGGGGTCTGGGTTGAGGTGACTCTCAGTGCTAAGGTGACTCTCGGTGCTGAGCTGTTGTTCTGGTTGCAGTCTGCTGAGATGGCTGCGTGAGCTAGTGGAGGCTCTGTTCTGGTTGTTCCCTTGAGAAGGGTGTGCGACCGGTCAGCTGGTTGTGAAGTTGATGTGTGTTTTGTCTGCCGACCATTGGATGGATCGGTAGCTGTTTCTCGTGTCGAGGGTGTGTTTCCTCGATAGGCGAGATGGTGGCAGCAATGCCGTGAGTGGTTTCCGTTGTGTCCGAGGTGATACCAGTCTTGTGCCCTTGTGTTATGCCTGCTCTAGTGGCAGGTGTGTGCGCGGTGTGCGGAGCATGGCATTGTTCGTGATTATGGTCTGGCTGTATCCCTCATGATCGGTGCATTTTCGAGAATTGAGGTTTTTCTATGTTGGGGCCCTGGCAGCGTTGTCGGTTAGTGGAGGCGTTCTTCCCCTGTGACTTGGTGCTAGTCCTGAATTTCGAGGATGAAATTTCTTTAAGGGGGGAGGGCTGTAATGCCCCGGATTTTTTTTCGGATCCTTGTTCGTGGGTCCCGGATCTGGTTTCTCGGAGTGTCCGACCCCGTTGTGTCTAAAATTTCGTTTCGGACATCTTTCGTGTTCGGATCGGCACGATCCAGAGTTGTTTCGGAGGCCCGGAAGCGTTCCGCGGCTTTTCCGCGTGTGTTTTCTGATTCCCGGTGTGTGTTTCGGTAATTCCTTCGGAACCTCCTTGCGGGTGAACCAGGCCGTTCACCAGGGCGCGAGTGGTACCGTTGCGATCGGTGCGTTCCGAAGATCGCGGAAACGTGATTTTCTATTTTTCGGTATTTTTGAGAATTTCCGGATTTTCTTATATATATATATAACCTTTTCTCTCTCTCCCCTCTCATTTCTCTCTTCTCTCCCTCTCTCTTCTCACGCTCTCTCCTCTCTCCCTCTCTCTCCGGCGGCCGACGGGGTGGAGCGTGGGCGAGGTGGGGACGGCGCGGGCGAGGCACGGGCGAGGATGGGTGAGGATCGAGGAGGTGGAGGCGCGGTGAAGCTCGGCCGTGAGTTCGTGGAACGGCGAGGCTTCAACGGCGTTTTCTTCGTGGATCGGCGTCCACGGGCGCGAAATCTTCGGTGGCGGTAGGGAGATGGACCCTCAACCGGCGTACTTCATTTCTCGCGAGTTTTGTAGGCCGTGGTGAGTCGAGTGGGCTAAACGGGGTGATTTGAGAAAAATGCATGTTTTTGGGGAGTGAGCCGAATCTTGTGTTTTGATCGTGTTTTTGGGGTTTAAATGGGTTCCCTCAGTGCTAGGGAGGTTGGGGAATGTTTCCCCCTTTGTTTCCCCATCACCCAGGGGTGATCGGGGCGTGGAATGCATTTCTTCGTGGTTCTCACCGTGTTTCGGGCGCGGACTGAGAACGCGCTACCCTCAGGTAGCGCGTTCTTGATGGTCGCGCTGCCTCGACGGGGCGCGTTCATCGGAGAAGATGAACAGTAAGGTGGTTCGGGTCGCGCCTTACAGCCCCAGCGCATTCTTGTTGTCGCGCTATAGGATCATAGCGCGACCTGGTCTGGTCGCGCTATGGACCTGCAGCGCGTTCTTGTTGAACGCGCTAAGGGTGTATAGCGCGTTCTGCCTGAACGCGCTATGATCCTATAGCGCGACAACAAGAATGCGCTGGGGCTGTAAGGCGCGACCCGAACCACCTTACTGTTCATCTTCTCCGATGAACGCGCCCCGTCGAGGCAGCGCGACCATCAAGAACGCGCTACCTGAGGGTAGCGCGTTCTCAGTCCGCGCCCGAAACACGGTGAGAACCACGAAGAAATGCATTCCACGCCCCGATCACCCCTGGGTGATGGGGAAACAAAGGGGGAAACATTCCCCAACCTCCCTAGCACTGAGGGAAACATTCCCCAACCTCCCTAGCGCGTTCTTGGAGGTGACCAGCCGGGCTGCCCGGGGTAGGTGGTTTGCGGCTGATCGTGCTCCCCTTGGGCGGTGTGTGTCCCGGATACCCCGTGGGTTTCGTTACCGTATTTTTGGGTGTCTGGAGGTATCGTGTTACCTCGATAAGCGTGCCCGTGGGCTTGGCGGGTTCGGGTGACCCCAGGTGTTCCGGGCTTCCGGGTTCTTGCTAGATCGAGTCACCGTGTATCGGCGTGAGTGCGGCGAGGTTTCCCCGCACGTCGTGGTTTCTCCGGGAGTTGGTTTTGAGTGGGCCATGTGTGTGGCCTTGGTCTGCGAGTCCAGCTACCCAGCCTGGTGCTGGAGGGTTCTCGCTTTTCCCAGGGTTGGGAAATCGGTGTGGTAGCTTGCGGGCTACCTTGGGAATCGTGCTTCCGTGGTTTCCGCGTAGGCCATGTCTATGGCCTGTGAACCGCGAGTCCATGTCCTAACTTGGGACTATAGGTCTCCTGAGTTCCCAGGTGGGGGAATGGTCTCGGCGATTGCGATTCGCCTCGTGAGTCATCGCATTGTGGTTTTGGACCTAGGAATTAGGCCAGATTGACGGCTCAGTGCTGTCGTGTGCAACGGTCTTGACCCCGAGTCTTGTGACTCAAAGACCGTTGAGTTTAGTAGGTCTAGTGGACCATCTGTAGTCTGGTGGCGTCGTGCCACCTGTTACTCCGTGTTACTCATAATGGGAGCGTGCGTGGTTTTCTGTGTCCACGTTCTGTGACACGTCCACTAGTCGTAGCTTTCCCACGGCACGCGTGTGCTGGCTCGCTTGGGAGTGGCTGAGCGGCGTACCCGAGAGAGGCGGTGAGTAGGCTGGTTACCGCAGGGCCCCCGCGTACTTCCGAGTCCGGGTTTAGGGGGAAATACCAGCTAGAGGACAGGCCTAGGGCGTATGGTTTGAGTGTGCACACGAGGTTGGGGGCGTCGGACGGCGCCGGCAGGCGCGACCCCAACTAGTCCTTGTTCTGTGGTACTGGTTACTGAGTGTGTCTGAGTCTCATGCCTGGGACGTCGTAGCTAGACACTTGTGACGCGGTGTAAGACGTCAGGGGACGCAGCCGGTCGTTCTTCTAGTGGGTGGTGCTCCTGTCACGCGACGTGAGGTGTTGTGTACCGGGTTCTGTTTCCGTCCGCGAGACGGGACTTCGTGAGTGGTTTCGGGAGTGTTCCCGGTGTAATGCCCCGGATTTTTCAGATATTTTTCGGATCATTTTAGTGGGTCTCGGAGTGTATTTTGTACTTTACACGTGTTTTTCCCTGATGTGCCTTCGGAACTCTTTGCAGGGCAAACCGTGGCGTTCTCCGATTCCGGGACGTTACCACTGCGTTGCGCTCTTCCCGAGGATCGCAGAGGTAATTTTTCATAATTTTCTGAATTTCTGTAAAATTCGGGTTTTCCTATATATACTAACCCTTTTCTCTCTCCCCCTCTCATTTCTCTCTTCCCTCCCTCTCTCTTCTCTCACGCTCTCTTTCTCCCCTCTCTTCTTCGGCGGCCGACGGAGCGAGGCGGGTGCGAGGTGGTGGTGGCGCGGGCGAGGATGCGGGCGAGGACAGGCGAGGATCGAGGCGGAGGAGGCGCGTGGAAGCTCGGTGGCGCGATCGCGAGCCGGCGAGGGTTTCGCGACGATTTCTTCTTGGATCGGCGTCCACATCGCGTCGTTTCTTCGGTGGAGGTAGGGAGATGGACCCCCAGCTCGTGCACTTCTTTTCCCGCGAGTTTGGTAGGCCGTGGTGAGCCGAGCGGGCTAAACGGGGCGATTTGGGGAAAAATGCATGTTTTTGAGGTGTGAGCCGGATCTTCCGTTTTACCGTGTTTTCGGGCGATCCAGGGGTTTAGATGCATGCCTAGGGGCTTGGGGAAGGTTTCCCCTTTTGTTTCCCCTTCACCTGGGGGTGAACGGGGCGTGGAATGGTTTTTCCCGTGGTTTCCACCGTTTTCGGGCGCGGACTGAGAACGCGCTATGCTCCAGTAGCGCGTTCTTGATGGTCGCGCTGCCCCGATAGAGCGCGTTCATCGGGGAAGATGAACAGTATGGCGGTTCCTGTCGCGCTATAGGGCTATGGCGCGTTCTGGACTGTCGCGCTATGGAAACATAGCGCGACCTGCCTTGTCGCGCTATAGGCTCCTAGCGCGTTCTGCTTGAACGCGCTATGGACCTATAGCGCGTTAGTGAAGTGACCATCCGGGCTGCCCGGGGCGGGCGGTCTGCGGCTGATCATGCCCCCCTTGAGCCGTGTGTGTCCTGGACACCCCGTGGAGTTCCGTGACCGTGTCTTTGGGTGTCCAGAGGTTGTCCCACTTACCTCGTTTTGCGTGTCGTGCGCTTAAGGGTCCAGGTGACCTTTTAGCGTCCGATTGTGTTGTGTTGGTCTCCGGTCGACCCGGTTGGGACCCAGTGGTCGACCTACGGCCTTGTGAGTATCCCGGACACCCCATGGGTTCTGTGTCTGTGTTTTTGGGGTGTCAGGAGGGACCGTGTTACCTCGTTTAGCGTGCCCGTAGGGTTGAGAGTCCGGGTGACTTCTCGCGTGTTGGGCTTCGTGTTACGCTCGATCGAGTCACCGTGTACCGGTGTGCGTGCGGTGGGGTCTTCCCCGCATGTTGTGGGTTTCTTTGGAAGGCGATTCCCGTGTGGGCCACGTGTTTGGCCTTGGACTGCGAGTCCAGTTATCCGGCCTGGGGCTGGAGGTTTCCCGCTTGCTACAAGATGGGAAATCGTCGTGGTGGCTTGTGT
The DNA here is from genome assembly GCA_022559845.1 of Amorphophallus konjac. NCBI lineage: Eukaryota > Viridiplantae > Streptophyta > Magnoliopsida > Alismatales > Araceae > Amorphophallus > Amorphophallus konjac. The sequence goes on along the minus strand of JAHNEJ010003486.1, from coordinate 73,744 downwards.
GCTGCCCTGGGAATCGTGCTTCTGTGTTTTCCGTGTGGCCCGTGTGGGTGGCCTTGGTCCCTTGCGTTCCCTTCCCGAGGGAGTGGTCTTGGCGACTCGTGAGTTGTCTCGGTACTTGTGCTACCGTGGTTTTAGACCTAGAGATTGGACTAGATTGACGGCCTTGTGCTGTTGCGTACAACGGTCTTGACCCCGAGTCTTGTGACTCAAGGACCGTTGGCTGTAGTGTGTCTAGAGGACTGTCCAGAGTCTAGTGGCTTAAGTGCCACTCGAGTTTTCTCGACTCTCGCGCACGGTGCGTGCGTGGCCGTGGACTGTGAGTCCCGTTTCTTCTCCGACTGTGGTCACCGTGCGACGGGGCCGGTACGTGGGGTGGTCCCCGTACGTCGTCGGATTCGGACGTTGTTTTCCGTTGAGTTGAGAGTCTACTCCTTCAGTGACCCTCCACTAGTCGTAGCCTACCAGTACGCGTGTGCTGGTCGCACCAGGGAGTGGTGTACGGGCTTACCCTGAGGACGGTTTTAGACTGGTTACCGTCGGGCCCCTCGTCAAATCAGAGTCCAGTGCCAGGGGAAAACCGGTCAGAGGGCCAGACCTAGGACGCGTGGTCTGTGTGTGCACACGTGGTTGGGGACAGTGGACGCACGTCGACGGGCGTGACCCCAGCTAGTCACTTGTTTGTGGTTACTTGTACGGTGTTCGCGCCTCGGGTAGGACCTACCACGTCAGGCGGTTCACCTGCGGTGCGGTGTAAGACGTCAGGGGACGCTACCGGCTGTGCTTCTAGTGGGTGGTACTCCTGTCGAGTACGGAGTGACAGACTGTCAGTCTCTGTGTCTTTGACCTTCGAGTTTTCGGTCGCGTTGCCCGTTGAGTTTCGGTTGGTTCACCGTGACGCGTGTGTTGGTTTTCGCGTCATGAGACTAGTGCTAGTGGCTTTACCGAGGTTGGGTCTTGTTGTGCGGTACCCGCGATCGGATGGTCGGGGTTGCACCTTGGACAGCGTGTCCAGGTTGGCTGTCCGGGGGACAGGCCTCTACGGCGTGGTTGCCGTGTGTTCTTGCTTCGGTAGGTGGTACTAGCGTGGTTCGGTAGCTTCGACTGCGTGATCGAGGTCTGCCTTCTGGCAGTAGGAGTAGCTGTAGTGCCGAGTTTTGACCGGCCACCGGTTTGCTGTTCCTGCTGTAGTTGTAGCTCTCCTTTCCGCTACCGCCGTTGTTTCCGGTTGGGGTTCCGCGGGATCCCTGCTGAGTCTCTGTTTTGGAGACTCATTCCCTGCTTTTCAGGTGTAGCGGTCCTTCCTCGAGGTTCGAGGGTGCGGAGCGGAGGTTCTCAGTTACCAGCTTGCCGGGCCGAGTGTTCACTTGGCATGTGGTACGTTTTACTGCTTTAGACTGTACTTTCTGTTGGACTGGACTCTGTTGTAGTAGTTGTTCTTTCTTTCTGTTAATTGTTGGTTGTCCTGCTTTATTTCCTATTTCTTCGTGCCTCCACACTCCTTTTAGCCCTTCCGAGCCCTCCCGGCTCGTGGGCGGCGGTGCGAGTCTCGGGTTATCGGGCCTTCCCGGTAATCGGATTCTCGGGTCGTTACAGCTGGTATCAGAGCGGTGGTTGTGGACGTACATAGGAATTCAAAATATTGCAGTGATCAGAGTCCATAAGGTCCAGTACAGTCGGCAGTTGGCTTAGGCTTTTGTGTTCGCTTTCCGCCTTGTTTCTCGCTTGAGAGCTTGAGTGCGCTTCGTGGCGCTATGAAGGTGGTTGCTGTCCGCGGCTTTCGTGCTAGCATGGGGTCTAAGGATCGAGGTCGAGAGCCTTCTCCCTCATCGGTGGTGGCCCTGGTTGTGCTGCGTTGGGCAGAGGTTGCTGGCAGGCGTGAGCTCGTGGTGCTGCGTTCGAGGAACCTGCAGCGTGGTCAGGTGGCTGGAGAGGATTTTTCGTGGTTAAGTGGCCGTGAGCGTGCTCTGAGGGAGCTGCTGTCGGTTTTGGCCACTCCAGCTTGAGATTTGTCCAGCCCCTGAGGTGTTCAGGTCGTGGTTTAAGGTGGCAGAGTGGGTGTTCTGATCGAGAAGTGTGCTCGGGTGAGCGGAGGATCTTCTCGGTGAGCTGCCGTTTCGTCGAGCCTGATATCCTGTCGTGCTCTGTGGCGTCAGAAATGACGTGTCGGTTCGATTGTTTTACGGATTTCGAGGCAGGATTGGGCTGTGGTGTCCCAGTAAGTCTTGCTCCTGCGCTCTTGTGTGCGATTGGGTTGTGTTCGCCTTGGAGTTGGCTTGAGATGTGAAGGCTCCGCGGCGAGTTCGGGACTCGAGGATGAGCATCGGCGGTTGTTGTTATGGCTCGTGTTGCGGCTCTTGGCATGCCGTGTTGCAGTTCGAGGAATTGCAGCGGTGGTGCATCGAGAGGTGCTGTAATGGTGGTCCGACGTGACACTCGTCGAGTGTGTCGGAGGCGCTGACCTGATGGAAGCGATGGTTTTCCTTGGTGCTGGATGGTGCTGTTTCCAGCGTGCGCGAGGTTCGAGGTCAGGTCGAGCGTGGAGTTCTTCCGTTGGTCGAAGTGCGCTGGTTTCTCCTTTGGTTGGAGAGATTGCGTTCGGCTAAGGATCGTCGTCTTGCATTGTGTGTTCGGATTGGTTGGCCTTGTGTGCCATGAAGTCCGTGCGAGACGTGCTCCTTGTCTTGGCAGGGTGGTTGCCTGTGAGAAGTTGTGCCCATTCCCTTGTCGTGTGAGGGTGCTGGCGCTGTTCCGGAAGGACGAGTGCTGGTTGGGCGGTGTTTGCTTTCTCGGCTGTGCGCGCGGATTTGAGTGCGCAGCGGAAGCGTGGTGGGCCCATAACCCACTGGTTCAGGATCGTAGCGTTGGTTGCTACGGGCGGATTCCTGAGTTCACGTTGAGCATCGGAGGATTGGTTCCTCGGTGTGAAACGTGTTGTTGCCGTGCCGTTGCTCGAGGTATTATGGTTGTTGGCACTGGCAAGATGGAGTGTTGGGAAAAGTGCTGGCTAGTGCGCCGCATGAGTACCCTGTTCCTGTGCTGGAAGCCGTGTCAGGCGTCGGTGTTGGACCTGGATGAGGTTGTTGAGGATGTCGCCTGACGAGGTCGAGGACGTGTTGGTCAGAGTCGGTGGCTTGGCGCCCGACTTGTGTTCCCAGTCGTGTCCTCGGATGAGATCATTTTTGGGGAAGTGGTCTCTGGCAGACTATGGGTCCCGGTTGACGGCTATGAGTGGCTGGTGAGCCTAACCGTGTGACCGACCACAGCAGTGTCTGTTGGTTCTACGGTCTTGTCGGATTGTGACGGTGAGATGTTTGTTGCTTTGGGGACCCGTGAGCACTGTTCAGGTGGTGTACCGTGGCTCTGTGGTAAGGGCGGAATCGGGATTGGCAGGTGTCCACTTGGATTGATCGAAGGATTTGATGAGACCAGATGGATGAGTGACGCTGTGGGCGGAGGCCTTTTGTGAGATTGGCGTCGGATGGTGGTCCTTGATAGGACGTTGGTGTCGCAATGGTTATCCCTGGTTTGGTGACCAGCATGGGATGATCCCCTGTGAGTCTGAGTCTAGTGAGGTGATGATTGAAGACACCAGGATCCGTCATTCGGTTTCGTCGTGCTCCCCGAGAGGGTCGAGTTGAGCGATGTTCGAGCTCGGATGCGGTGTCCGAGAGGAGTGCTGCTCGAGATGTGGCATCAGTCTGTGTGTGAGTCGACGGATGGCTTGCCGAGGTTTGGAATGTTTGCTTCGGACCCGGTCGAGGACCAGGAAAGAAGGAAGAAGCTGAGCAAGCGGAGGTTTCCCGTTGACGAGCAGTTGGTGACCAGTGGATGGTCTTTTCAGAGACAGAAGATGCTGGTTGTTGGGGCTCGAGCGTGGTGAGGGCCGTGTGCCAGCGAGACCTTTGGTGGTCGTTTCTGTGATGTGCCTTCCGGATGGGATCTGGACTTTGTCGAAGTTTATCTTCTGAACAGAGTTGGCACAGTGTTATGTCCGGCTTTCGGCTTGCCATGTGTGAGGTGTTTCTTGGTGCTGAGCCGATGTTCTGGTTGCGGTCTGCGGAGAGGACTGCTTGAGCTGGTGGAGGCTCTGTATTGGTTGCCCCCTTGAGAAGGGTGTGCGACCTGTCAGCTGGTTGTAAAGCTGATGCGCGATTTGTCTGCTGACCATTGGATGGATCAGTAGCTGTTTCTCGTGACGAGGGTTGTGTTTCCTCGGTAAGCGAGATCGTGGCTGCGGCGCCATGGTGGATTCTCGCGTTGACTGAGGTGATGCCGGACTGTGTCCTTTGGTATATACCTGCTCTGTTGGCCAGTGTGCTTGGCGCGAGGAGCGGGGTGTTGTGTGTGATTGTAAGTCTGGCTGTGTCCCTCAGGATCGGTGTTTTTGTGAGAATCGAGGTTTTCTGTGTTGGGGCTCTGACAGCGTGTCAGTTGGTTCCATGTTCTTCCCCTGGGACTTCGTGATTGGTCGTGAATTTCGAGGACGAAATTCCTTTAAGGGGGGAGGGCTGTAATGACCCGGATTTTTCGGATATTTTTCGGATCATTTTAGTGGGTCTCGGAGTGTATTTTGTGCTTTACACGTATTTTTCCCTGATGTGCCTTCGGAACTCTTTACAGGGCAAACCGTGGCGTTCTCCGATTCCGGGACGTTACCACTGCGTTGTGCTCTTCCCGAGGATCGCGGAGGTAATTTTTCATAATTTTTTGAATTTCTGTAAAATTCGGGTTTTCCTATATATACTAACCCTTTTCTCTCTCCCCCTCTCATTTCTCTCTTCCCTCCCTCTCTCTTCTCTCACGCTCTCTTTCTCCCCTCTCTTCTCCGGCGGCCGACGGAGCGAGGTGGGGGCGAGGTGGAGGTGGCGCGGGCGAGGATGCGGGCGAGGACAGGCGAGGATCGAGGCGGAGGAGGCGCGTGGAAGTTCGGTGGCGCGATCGCGAGCCGGCGAGGGTTTCGCGACGATTTTTTCTTGGATCGGCGTCCACATCGCGTCGTTTCTTCGGTGGAGGTAGGGAGATGGACCCCCAGCTCGTGCACTTCTTTCCCGCGAGTTTGGTAGGCCGTGGTGAGCCGAGCGGGCTAAACGGGGCGATTTGGGGAAAAATGCATGTTTTTGAGGTGTGAGCCGGATCTTCCGTTTTACCGTGTTTTCGGGCGATCCAGGGGTTTAGATGCATGCCTAGGGGCTTGGGGAAGGTTTTCCCTTTTGGTTTCCCTTCACCTGGGGGTGAACGGGGGGTGGAATGGTTTTTCCCGTGGTTTCCACCGTTTTCGGGCGCGGACTGAGAACGCGCTATGCTCCAGTAGCGCGTTCTTGATGGTCGCGCTGCCCCGATAGAGCGTGTTCATCGGGGAAGATGAACAGTATGGCGGTTCCTGTCGCGCTATAGGGCTATGGCGCGTTCTGGACTGTCACGCTATGGAAACATAGCGCGACATGCCTTGTCGCACTATAGGGTCCTAGCGCGTTCTGCTTGAACGCGCTATGGACCTATAGCGCGTTAGTGAAGTGACCATCCGGGCTGCCCGGGGCGGGCGGTCTGCGGCTGATCATGCCCCCCTTGAGCCGTGTGTGCCCTGGACACCCAGTGGAGTTCCGTGACCGTATCTTTGGGTGTCCAGAGGTTGTCCCACTTACCTCGTTTTGCGTGTCATGCGCTTAAGGGTCCAGGTGACCTTTTAGCGTCCGATTGTGTTGTGTTGGTCTCCGGTCGACCCGGTTGGGACCCAGTGGTCGACCTACGGCCTTGTGAGTATCCCGGACACCCCATGGGTTCTGTGTCTGTGTTTTTGGGGTGTCAGGAGGGACCGTGTTACCTCGTTTAGCGTGCCCATAGGGTTGAGAGTCCGGGTGACTTCTCGCGTGTTGGGCTTCGTGTTACGCTCGATCGAGTCACCGTGTACCGGTGTGCGTGCGGTGGGGTCTTCCCCGCATGTTGTGGGTTTCTTTGGAAGGCGATTCCCGTGTGGGCCACGTGTTTGGCCTTGGACTGCGAGTCCAGTTATCCGGCCTGGGGCTGGAGGTTTCCCGCTTGCTACAAGATGGGAAATCGTCGTGGTGGCTTGTGTGCTGCCCTGGGAATCGTGCTTCTGTGTTTTTCGTGTGGCCCGTGTGGGTGGCCTTGGTCCCTTGCGTTCCCTTCCCGAGGGAGTGGTCTTGGCGACTCGTGAGTTGTCTCGGTACTTGTGCTACCGTGGTTTTAGACCTAGAGATTGGACTAGATTGACGGCCTTGTGCTGTTGCGTACAACGGTCTTGACCCCGAGTCTTGTGACTCAAGGACCGTTGGCTGTAGTGTGTCTAGAGGACTGTCCAGAGTCTAGTGGCTTAAGTGCCACTCGAGTTTTCTCGACTCTCGCGCACGGTGCGTGCGTGGCCGTGGACTGTGAGTCCCGTTTCTTCTCCGACTGTGGTCACCGTGCGACGGGGCCGGTACGTGGGGTGGTCCCCGTACGTCGTCGGATTCGGACGTTGTTTTCCGTTGAGTTGAGAGTCTACTCCTTCAGTGACCCTCCACTAGTCGTAGCCTACCAGTACGCGTGTGCTGGTCGCACCAGGGAGTGGTGTACGAGGACGATTTTAGACTGGTTACCGTCGGGCCCCTCGTCAAATCAGAGTCCAGTGCCAGGGGAAAACCAGTCAGAGGGCCAGACCTAGGACGCGTGGTCTGTGTGTGCACACGTGGTTGGGGACAGTGGACGCACGTCGACGGGCGTGACCCCAGCTAGTCACTTGTTTGTGGTTACTTGTACGGTGTTCGCGCCTCGGGTAGGACCTACCACGTCAGGCGGTTCACCTGCGGTGCGGTGTAAGACGTCAGGGGACGCTACCGGCTGTGCTTCTAGTGGGTGGTACTCCTGTCGAGTACGGAGTGACAGACTGTCAGTCTCTGTGTCTTTGACCTTCGAGTTTTCGGTCGCGTTGCCCGTTGAGTTTCGGTTGGTTCACCGTGACGCGTGTGTTGGTTTTCGCGTCATGAGACTAGTGCTAGTGGCTTTACCGAGGTTGGGTCTTGTTGTGCGGTACCCGCGATCGGATGGTCGGGGTTGCACCTTGGACAGCGTGTCCAGGTTGGCTGTCCGGGGGACAGGCCTCTACGGCGTGGTTGCCGTGTGTTCTTGCTTCGGTAGGTGGTACTAGCGTGGTTCGGTAGCTTCGACTGCGTGATCGAGGTCTGCCTTCTGGCAGTAGGAGTAGCTGTAGTGCCGAGTTTTGACCGGCCACCGGTTTGCTGTTCCTGCTGTAGTTGTAGCTCTCCTTTCCGCTACCGCCGTTGTTTCCGGTTGGGGTTCCGCGGGATCCCTGCTGAGTCTCTGTTTTGGAGACTCATTCCCTGCTTTTCAGGTGTAGCGGTCCTTCCTCGAGGTTCGAGGGTGCGGAGCGGAGGTTCTCAGTTGCCAGCTTGCCGGGCCGAGTGTTCACTTGGCATGTGGTACGTTTTACTGCTTTAGACTGTACTTTCTGTTGGACTGGACTCTGTTGTAGCTGTAGTTGTTATTTCTTTCAGCTTATTGTTGAGTTGTCCTACTTTATTTCCTATTTCGTTGTGCCTCCACACTCCTTTTAGCCCTTCCGAGCCCTCCCGGCTCGTGGGCGGCGGTGCGAGTCTCGGGTTATCGGGCCTTCCCGGTAATCGGATTCTCGGGTCGTTACACCCGGAGTCGAGGACTGGGGTTTCCGGTGAGTGTCACCGAGGGCCTTTCTCCAGTTAGTGTTGTGTTCACGACGGTGAGGTCGTGACCGTGTTTCCTGACCGTGTGGTTTTGGCTTGGGCCCTTTTCGGAGGGCAGGCCTCCGCTACGGAGGTAGCGTGGCGTTTTCCTAGTAGCATGGCTAGGGCGGTTCGTGTCTGGTGGTCCCCGATCATGGGATCGGGTGGTCGGCCGCATGGCTTGGTTGTCCCCGGACGGGAGACTAGGTTGTGTTTTCTGGTACAGTAGGAGTAGCTGTAGAGCCGAGGTTTTGTTGGCCACCGTAGTTACTTTCATGCTTTCGTGGTTACTTCTTTCCGTTGCCGTCTTGCTAGCGTAGCTTTCCTTCTGCCGTTGTTTCTCAGTTGGGGTTCCGCGGGATCCCTACTGGGCCAGTGACAGGAGGCTCACCCCTGCGTTTCAGGTACGGCGGTTCTGCCTCGGGGTTCGGGGGTGCTGTGCGGAGGTTCTTAGTTGCCAGCTTGCCGGGCCGAGTGTACACTTGGCATGTGGTACGTTTTACTACTTTAGACTATACTTTTCTGTTGGACTGGACTCTGTTGTAGTTGTTCATTCATTTCTGTTAATTGTTGAATTGTGCTGCCTTATTTCCTATTTCTTTGTACCTCCACACTCCTTTTTAGCCCTTCCGAGCCCTCCCGACTTGTGGGCGGCGGTGCGAGTCTCGGGTTATCGGGTATTCCTGGTAATCGGATTCTCGGGCCGTCACAGCTGGTATCAGAGCGTGGTTGTGGACGTACATGGGAATTCGAGATATTGCAGTGATCAGAATCCGTAAGGTCCAGTACAGTTAGCAGTTGGCATAGGGATTCGTGCATGTTTTCCGCTTTGTTTCTCGCTTGAGAGTTTGAGTGCGCTGTGCGGCGCGGTGAGGGTGGTTGCTGTTCGCGGCTTTTGTGCTGGCGTGGGGTCTGCGGATCGAGCTAACGAGACCTAGGGTGGCTGTTTCCGAGATGTGCCTTTCCGGATGGGGTCTGGGTTGAGGTGACTCTCAGTGCTAAGGTGACTCTCGGTGCTGAGCTGTTGTTCTGGTTGCAGTCTGCTGAGATGGCTGCGTGAGCTGGTGGAGGCTCTGTTCTGGTTGTTCCCTTGAGAAGGGTGTGCGACCGGTCAGCTGGTTGTGAAGTTGATGTGTGTTTTGTCTGCCGACCATTGGATTGGATCGGTAGCTATTTCTCGTGTCGAGGGTGTGTTTCCTCGATAGGCGAGATGGTGGCAGCAATGCCGTGAGTGGTTTCCGTTGTGTCCGAGGTGATACCAGACTTGTGCCCTTGTGTTATGCCTGCTCTGGTGGCCGGTGTGTGCGCGGTGTGCGGAGCATGGCATTGTTCGTGATTATGGTCTGGCTGTATCCCTCATGATCGGTGCTTTTTCGAGAATTGAGATTTTTCTATGTTGGGGCCCTGGCAGCGTTGTCGGTTAGTGGAGGCGTTCTTCCCCTGTGACTTGGTGCTAGTCCTGAATTTCTAGGACGAAATTTCTTTAAGGGGGGAGGGCTATAATGCCCCAGATTTTTTTTTGGATACTTGTTCGTGGGTCCCGGATCTGGTTTCTTGGAGTGTCTGACCCCGTTGTGTCCGAAATTTCATTTCGGACATCTTTCGTGTTCGGATCAGCACTATCCGGAGTTGTTTCGGAGGTCCGGAAGCGTTCCGCGGCTTTTCCGCGTGTGTTTTCTGATTCCTGGTGTGTGTTTCGGTAATTCCTTCGGAACCTCGTTGCGGGTGAACCAGGCCGTTCACCAGGGCGCGAGTGGTACCGTTGCGATCGGTGCGTTCCGAAGATCGCGGAAACGTGATTTTCTATTTTTCGATATTTTTGAGAATTTCCGAATTTTCTTATATATATATAACCTTTTCTCTCTCTCCCCTCTCATTTCTCTCTTCTCTCCCTCTCTCTTCTCACACTCTCTCCTCTCTCCCTCTCTCTTCGGCGGCCGACGGGGTGGAGCGTGGGCGAGGTGGGGACGGCGCGGGCGAGGCACGGGAGAGGATGGGTGAGGATCGAGGCGGTGGAGGCGCGGTGAAGCTCGGCCGTGAGTTCGTGGAACGGCGAGGCTTCAACGGCGTTTTCTTCGTGGATCGGCGTCCACGGGCGCGAAATCTTCGGTAGAGGTAGGGAGATGGACCCTCAACCGGCGTACTTCATTTCCCGCGAGTTTTGTAGGCCGTGGTGAGCCGAGTGGGCTAAAGGGGGTGATTTGGAAAAAATGCATGTTTTTGGGGAGTGAGCCGAATCTTGTGTTTTGATCGTGTTTTTGGGTTTAAATGGGTCCCCTCAGTGCTAGGGAGGTTGGGGAATGTTTCCCCCTTTGTTTCCCCATCACCCGGGGGTGATCGGGGCGTGGAATGGATTTCTTCGTGGTTCTCACTGTGTTTCGGGCGCGGACTGAGAAGGTGCTACCCTCAGGTAGCGCGTTCTTGATGGTCGCGCTGCCCCGACGGGGTGCGTTCATCGGAGAAGATGAACAGTAAGGCGGTTCGGGTCGCGCCTTACAGCCCCAGCGCGTTCTTGTTGTCGCGCTATAGGATCATAGCGCGACCTGGTCTGGTCGCGCTATGGACCTGCAGCGCGTTGACCAGGTCGCGCTATGGACCTGCAGCGCGTTCTTGTTGAACGCGCTAAGGGTGTATAGCACGTTCAGGCAGTTCTGCCTGAACGCGCTATGCACCTATAGCGCGTTCTTGGAGGTGACCAGCCGGGCTGCCCGGGGCAGGCGGTTTGCGGCTGATCGTGCTCCCCTTGGGCCGTGTGTGTCCCAGGTACCCCGTGGGTTTCGTTACCGTATTTTTGGGTGTCTGGAGGTATCGTGTTACCTCATAAGCGTGCCCGTGGGCTTGGCGGGTCCGGGTGACCCCAGGTGTTCCGGGCTTCCGAGTTCTTGCTATATCGAGTCACCGTGTATCGGCGTGAGTGCGGCGAGGTTTCCCCGCACGTCGTGGTTTCTCCGGGAGTTGGTTTTGAGTGGGCCATGTGTGTGGTCTTGGTCTGCGAGTCCAGCTACCCAGCCTGGTGCTGGAGGGTTCTCACTTTTTCCAGGGTTGGGAAATCGGTGTGGCAGCTTACGGGCTACCTTGGGAATCGTGCTTCCGTGGTTTCCGCGTAGGCCGTGCCTATGGCCTGTGAACCGCGAGTCCATGTCCTAACTTGGGACTGGAGGTCTCCTGAGTTCCCAGGTGGGGGAATGGTCTCGGCGATTGCGATTCGCCTCGTGAGTCATCGCATTGTGGTTTTGGACCTAGGAATTAGGCCAGATTGACGGCTCAGTGCTGTCGTGTGCAACGGTCTTGACCCCGAGTCTTGTGACTCAAAGACCGTTGAGTTTAGTAGGTCTAGTGGACCATCTGTAGTCTGGTGGCATCATGTCACCTGTTACTCCGTGTTACTCATAATAGGTGCGTGCGTGGTTTTCTGTGTCCACGTTCTATGACACGTTCACTAGTCGTAGCTTTCCCACGGCACGCGTGTGCTGGCTCGCCTGGGAGTGGCTGAGCGGCGTACCCGAGAGAGGCGGTGAGTAGGCTGGTTACCGCAGGGCCCCCGCATACTTCCGAGTCCGCGTTTAGGGGGAAATACCAGCTAGAGTATAGGCCTAGGGCGTATGGTCTGAGTGTGCACACGAGGTTGGGGGCGTCGGACGGTGCCGGCAGGCGCGACCCCAACTAGTCCTTGTTCTGTGGTACTGGTTACTGAGTGTGTCTGAGTCTCACGCCTGGGGCGTCGTAGCTAGACACTTGTGACGCGGTGTAAGACGTCAGGGGACGCAGCCGATCGTTCTTCTAGTGGGTGGTGCTCCTGTCACGCGACGTGAGGTGTTGTGTACCGGGTTCTGTTTCCGTCCGCGAGACGGGACTTCGTGAGTGGTTTCGGGAGTGTTCCCGGAGTCGAGGACTGGGGTTTCCGGTGAGTGTCACCGAGGGCCTTTCTCCAGTCAGTGTTGTGTTCACGACGGTGAGGTCGTGACCGTGTTTTCTGACCGTGTGGTTTTGGCTTGGGCCCTTTTCGGAGGGCAGGCCTCCGCTACGGAGGTAGCGTGGCGTTTTCCTAGTAGCATGGCTAGGGCGGTTCGTGTCTGGTGGTCCCCGATCGTGGGATCGGGTGGTCGGGCGCGTGGCTTGGTTGTCCCCGGACGGGAGACTAGGTTGTGTTTTCTGGTACAATAGGAGTAGCTGTAGAGCCGAGGTTTTGTCGGCCACCGTAGTTACTTTCCTGCTTTCGTGGTTACTTCTTTCCGTTGCCGTCTTGCTAGCGTAGCTTTCCTTCTGCCGTTGTTTCTCAGTTGGGGTTCCGCGGGATCCCTAGTGGGCCAGTGACAGGAGGCTCACCCCTGCGTTTCAGGTGCGGCGGTTCTGCCTCGGGGTTCGGGGGTGCTGTGCGGAGGTTCTTAGTTGTCAGCTTGTCGGGCCGAGTGTACACTTGGCATGTGGTACGTTTTACTGCTTTAGACTGTACTTTTCTGTTGGACTGGACTCTGTTGTAGTTGTTCATTCATTTCTGTTAATTGTTGAATTGTCCTGCCTTATTTCCTATTTCTTTGTACCTCCACACTCCTTTTTAGCCCTTCCGAGCCCTCTCGGCTCGTGGGCGGCGGTGCGAGTCTCGGGTTATCGGGCCTTCCCGGGAATCGGATTCTCGGGCCGTCACACCTCCCGTGCCCCCCTGCCGGCTCTCCCTTCCCCCGCCCCCCCCGTCAACGCCGCCCCCTCCGTCTCCCAAGCCGGCGTCGCCCCTCCCCCCGATCTCCCTCTTCCCCGCCCCCGCTCCGTTTTCACTTCTTCGTCCCCTCGCCCCCCCCCTCCCTCCCCGCTCCGTTTCTCTCCGCCACTGCCCTCCCCACCTCTTTCTTCTCCATCCCCGTGTCATTCTCCCCCCCACCGGCTCCGTCCCCTCCCCCCAACCCATTCTCCGTCTCTGTTTCTCACCCCATGTTCCCCCGGCCGGTTCTCTCTCTTTGGCATTTGGCTATCTTTCGAAGCATCCGCCGAAGCAAGGATCAGTCCCGCGGCCTCAGTGTCGGTTCCTCACCCTCGATCCCAACAGGACTCGGAAAATCTGCGCATTACCCCCATGCATCCCTCGAGATGCTGGCCTCCCGAGTACCCTTGTCATACCGCATTCGATCAGAGCGGTTCAGTAGCCAAGGGCTCCGCTAGGACGAGCCCCGTCACCGATGAAAACGACTGCCTCTTCCTCGGCATCCCGAAGATTCCACAGCCAAGTCTGGTGTGTGTTATCTCTGCCGTTTTCCTTTTGCTGTCTTTCTCTATGTTGGTCGGTCGTCTGTTTGGGCCCGATTTGGCCGTCGTTGTTCGTCTATGTGTTCTGTGTATCCATGTACTTGATGATCGTTTGTCATGAATGAAATCAGTATGCTTATGCTTCCAAAAAAAAAAGATGATTAAAGATTTTTTAACGATGGAGAAGTGTTCTCGATCGGAGTTTCTGTGCCATGACAGTCGGAGGCTTCTTCACCCACACTGCTCAGTTCCAACCAGGGGCCGGGCAGTAATATTAATGGGCTTGGACTACTTAGAGTGGTCCATCCTCCACCGCCCTTAACGCCTTTCTTTCTTTCTTTTTTTAACTCCTGTCACCCATTGTCACATTGACCCATACCGGGGAAGGCTAGCTGGCCTCCTTTTAATTAGAGGACAAGCATCAGCTCTCCCGATCTCTTGCCACGGTATATATAGGTATTCCGATATATATAAATATTCCAATGTTATTCCATAGTTTGTGACGTCCAGATGCATGCATGCCAGCCAATGAGTGCATGGAGCTAGCCTTTCCCCCACGTCCCTCTTCTCCCATAGTGCAGCGTATAATTCCAACCCTCAACATTATTCTTGTCGGCACGCTGAGCCGACCTCCTCCTGATCGATCAATCCCCACGAAGATCAGCACTAGCTATAGCCTTCCCAGTGACACCTCCGAATGAACCAACGAGGTGGCAATTAAATTGATGCTTGTCCGATGGTGATGGGTTAAATATCTGCCGGCAATCTCTCTCTTTCCAGCCGAACTTAATTGGACGTCGCCTGGGGGAATTGCGTGCTAACCTACTCAACATTAACGGCCAATATATATATATATATATAGTCTCTCTTAGCTAGGCCTTTCCTCTCTTGGGCTTCTAATTGATGTTGGTGCAGAAAAGACTGTTTGAGATTGAGGTCTGGAGAAGGCCAATTGTACAGAACCCTTAATTAATTCCCTTGCATTTCACAGATACGAATCCTTGATCATCACAATATATATAAATAGAGAGAGAGAGAGAGAGAGCACCCTCACTTTTGTATTCATATTTAAAATATGTACATACATATGATCACAAAAGCATGCATAGGATGGATGAGACGACCTTCAGCTTTACAATAGAACTTGAGTTAAAAAAATATTCATGGGTGCTTTCTAATTTTTATTTTGTGATAAGCTAAGAATCTAGGAGCTAGCTTTTCAAATGCGACATAACAAAGTTGCCAAACTATATACGCATTACTTGAAAATACCGTGTGCGATCACATAGCCGGGGCGACGTTCGGACCTGAAAATTTCAAAGGCAGGTGGTCATATCCTACCCTCCCAAACCCCATCAACACACGCATATTTGTCTCTCTTTTACTTCCCTTTTTCAGAGAACGCATGATTCGATGGGGAACAATGTAACGTTGAAACGCGGACAGTACTGATGGATCCCCCAGACAGCTCATCGCCACCCAGGTCTCTTTTGGCTGGCCCAGGAAGAGTCCACGGAAGAACAGACGGGCGACCCAACCAGACAGCAGGCGGCTAGTTTGGTTTCTAACTCCAGACCGGTGGCTGGCATTTCGTGGACCACACCATGTACGCGCCAGACAGTGGGTTTCCTGGTCCAGACGCTCCGTCGCCTCGCCCCATGATATATATCTTCGTCGCCACAGCCGCCACGTACATAACGCACGTCACAAACGCGCGCGAGGAACCCAATATATATTATGCATGGTGGAAAAAGAAGGGGTCTTTTAGGTATATGTCCTTAGAAATTAGCATATTTACATATAATGATATATTATTATAAATATCTCTGATATATTTAAATAAGGTTTGTTAGATCGTTTGTACTGACCGTTTCAGTTCCGATTTGATAGTGTCCGGCAAGACATAGTGTGTCGACGGATCACAAGTGACTCAAGAAAAAAAAACTCCTCTCTTTCTTCCCCCACCCCAACGGCCACCCTCCCCCTCTCCCTAGCTAGCGGCTCCCCTCGCCCCTCTCCCCGCACTCCAGCAGGCCCTCCTCCCCCTCTCCCCAGACGGGCCTCGACCCCACTCCCTCTGCGGCCCTCGTCTCCTTCTCCCTCTCCCCGACATCCCCCACCTCTCTCACTCTCTCGCTATAGAGAAGGGGCACGAGCGGGAAGGGAGAGGGAGAGGGGTAAAACGGTCCAAACGTATGGGCCATTACCTCCATCCGGACATAAGGTAATCTTATATTAAGGGTATGGCTAGACAGTTAAGAGATTTTGAGAGTTTAGATGTAAATTCTATAAATATAGTGATATAATAATAATTCAAGAATTTTTGGGAGTATATAGATAACGTTCTCTATAAAAATATGATAGTTTGTGGAGCTATATATGTAAAATACTAAAGAATAAAGCCGTGTGGTGACGAGGTTGGTAGCCCTACGACTACGATCCCCCTTTCCCCTCCCCAAACACACATCTGTTGCCAGCTCGATCGCATCGCTATAGACGCAATGGAAGCATCCGGCCCTCTTCCTCACGCCCGCTCCTCCTCCCGGCTATAAAAACCATCACAACTCTGCATTGCACGCACCAGACCCCCGGAACAGCACGCACTTCACTCACTGCACGACCGGATCCTTCTCCCCTGCTTTCCTGTTCTCAAGAACTCCACTGGGAATACTCTTAACCTCCCAGATGATGGCGCGGCCTTCCGGTGCCGCAATGCGTCTAGTGTTGGTCTCCTTGCTGCTCGCCGTCGTCTTCTCCTTGGTCTTTGTCGCCGCCGCAGGCAATTTCTACCAGGATTTCGACATCACCTGGGGTGATGGCAGAGCCAAGATCCTGAACAACGGCCAGCTGCTCACCCTGTCCCTCGACAAGACCTCCGGCTCCGGCTTCCAATCTAAGAACGAGTACCTCTTCGGCAAGATCGACATGCAGATAAAGCTCGTCCCTGGCAACTCAGCCGGCACCGTTACTGCCTACTATGTGAGTTATAATTTCTGCATTCTCCTCTCCCCACCAATTATTTAAAGGGGCTCGCTTTCCCTGGAGAACGTTTTCATATTAATTAGCTATACATACCCTGGGGATGGTATCTGATCGGTGGGGTTTGGATTTCTGCAACAGCTATCATCCCAAGGGCCGACCCACGACGAGATCGACTTCGAGTTCCTGGGCAACCTCAGCGGAGACCCCTACACCCTCCACACCAACGTGTTCTCCCAGGGGAAGGGCAACAGGGAGCAGCAGTTCAAGCTCTGGTTCGACCCCACCAAGGACTTCCACACCTACTCCATCCTCTGGAACCCTCAGCACATCATGTAAGCAAACGGCCAGTGCCACTCACTCTTACCCCAAATCTCTGTTTTGAGAGAGAAATCCTAACCAGGTCTGTAATGATGTCCTCACTCCAGCTTCTCCGTGGACGGTATCCCCATCAGGGACTTCAGGAACAACGAGGCAAGGGGTGTCCCCTTCCCCAAGAACCAGCCCATGAGGATCTACTCCAGCCTCTGGAACGCCGACGACTGGGCCACCAGGGGCGGCCTCGTCAAGACCGATTGGACCAAGGCGCCCTTCGTGGCTTCGTACAGGAACTTCAACGCCAATGCTTGTATCTGGTCGAGGGGCACCTCCAGCTGCGGTTCGAAGAACCCCTCTGCCTCTGGTTCTCAGGGCAGTGCCTGGTACAACCAGGAGCTGGACGCCACGAGCCGGAAGTGGTTGAGGTGGGCGCAGAAGCACTACATGATCTACAACTACTGCACCGATGTGAAGCGCTTTCCCCAGGGGCTTCCCCCAGAGTGCAGGGTGGCCTAGACATCCCAGAGAAAGAGCAGAAGGACAGCGATTTGTACACCGTGAATACTCCATTCTCGCAATATTATTTCATTCTTTATGTAATATCCAAGGGATTTTGTTCCACACGTTAATAAACATATCATTCCTGAATTAAACATTGTTGCACCAGGTGATCCTAATTACTTTTTGAGGGGATTTATTGTTAGGTCTGGCATATATATATTAACCGCCATTAAATTACATGTTTACAAGTATTCATTTTATCCCCCCTCCTCACCAAATGTGTGTATATATATATGTATGTGTGACATTAAAGGCATCCCAAAAGTGAAGCCCATGGGTTGATAAATTAACGAGCCAGTGAAAATGCATCATGTAAGATCGATCGACCACAGGTTTAACATTGTTTAACTGATTAATGCATCAACTCATGAGCTTGTTAACTAGTTACAGGTTAGCTGTAATGTGTAAACATGTTAAATCATGACTAATTGATTAATGCATTAATATTTTAACGGGTATTAACATGTTAACAAGTTAAAAGAGTAAATGCACCAGGCAGATAAAATTAAGGCCTCGACTTGTTAACGAGTTTAACTGAAATGTCTTAAGCCTTTAGGCCCTGTTTGTCTCTCGGTTAGAATAAGAAGTTCGACCCTCGGGGGTCGAACAAAGTTTGTCGGGTGGAATAAAATGCGTTGGGTGTGAGGGAGGGGTGTGGGTCCCACACCGATTCTCTCTCATTGTATACGAAACTCAGCCGACAGTTCTGATAACAAACTGGGCCTTAAGATATAACAGGACCTTTACATGGTACGTTTAAATGCGCTTAAAAACTTAACGCGTTTACACATATTAGGGTAATAAAGAGTACTAATATATATGACCATAATTTTTTTTTACATTCTCTTATATATATGCTAGAGAGGGGGATTTCTGCAGCCCATTCAAAGAGCAGCCCGACTAGGCCCTACAGGGCCCAACGAGGCCAAGCTCGCCTAAGTGATAGCCCACAGGGCCCACTTAGGGAAGAAAGCCCAATAAAAAAATCGCTCGAGGACACCACCTTCCTAGGCGGCCTCTAGGCTCGGAGGGCCCGAGTGTCGGTCAGGTCACAAGAAAGGTCCGGCCCGAGCCATCTCTCCGCCCGAGAGAAGAAGGCGTCTGCCGACCTATCCGACCCATCTTCTTCCGAGCTAAGCCTATCGCCCGAGACTTACAGGACTCCGAGGAGGCGGCACACTATTTAAACCAAGGATACCCTCCGGCGAAAGGTATGGGCAATCATACGCTCAAAGCTCCTGAGCAAGAACCACTTCACCTTTCTGGTGGAGAGGGATCTCGCGCACTAGCTCTCACCTCCCTTTATTACTCCCGCCATAGCTCCACTGACTTAAGCATCGGAGAGTTTTCCCCATGATTTCTCCCTGGGCCCCCTGATCCGTTTCCCTGTCTTGCAGTTCACTATCTGGTGATCCTCTATCCACTCAGGACCAGCGCGAGATCACGCCTCTTCATATGTCACTTCAAAATTTTACATTTTACTTCTTTTATGCTTTTGGTGGAATATTGCTCTAACTTTGCCCCCCTTAATCTAATCAAGAAATTAATGTTAATTACAGTATATCACACCACTTTAAACCCTCATTTAATATCGAAATAAAAATAATAATCATCTCTGACTTATATTTAATCCTCCGCTAATTCGGCACATTTAGACAAATGGGGGTTAAAGAATGTTAACGGAGAGTGGAGATATATATCTTTAATTCTCGAGCTAAGCCTTGGATATATAATTATAACTGATTCCATGAAATGAGCAATTAAATGAGTTAGTTTTGCATGTGGCACACTCGGGCTCGAGCTGTCTCTCATCTGCATCCACTACCTACCTTTATATTATACATATTAGCTATATCTATATGTGCTGTAATGCATCCGTTAATTAGCATGCATTCTCAAATCAACGTGACCGCATTTATTTATACATTTAGGTCATTTTTGAAAAATACAAACTGAAAAAGAGAGAGAGGAGGGGGGGGGGAAATTATGATAGTTTCAATGTGGAAGATGGGCAAAAGTTCAGAATCTTTCAACCGGATAATAGTAGTTCTTACATATTATAAAAAGTTTTTAATAGTAATTACCATATTTGTTGGCTTTCCCTATATAGAGTGCCTTGATCCTTCTTTTACGCAAACTCAATTTCCCAAAAATCAGATTCAGACTTCGATATATTTGAATCAGCCATTTCGGTTGCAAGTTCAGGTATCAAGAAGTCTCGGGCGCTCATTTAATCATACTACATTTATAAATTGATATATCTATAATACAAATGTATAAAAGTAAAATCATATAAACATCAACCAGTTCTCTGGCATCTGGCAACGAAGCATGCAAGCTCAAGGTGGGGGGAGGGGGGAATCTTCTGTTGGAGGAGTGTGGAGTCTGATCCGGATATTGGTAGGCTCCCACTTATTCTTTCGCGGATGACGAAGATTGGAGGTGCCGCATTGAGTTTATGAATCATGGAAAGAGCAAGGATTACAAGACTTGATTGATGGTTTTAAGATCAGTCTCCCAAGTGGGAGATTGTTAGAGTGTGGAGTCTGATCTGGATATTGGTAGGTTCCCCCATATCCTTTCAAAAATTTTCGGGGGTATTATTATAATTTCACCAAGGAGGGTTGCCCTAGGCTCCTTATATATAAAGATAGCATCCCTTGTAATCGACATAGTAGGTGCGAAATAGGAGATCTCAGTGCGACCGTAGATGTAGGAAGACACATCGCCTCCGAACCACGTAAATCCCAGTGTTCTTATGGTTTGATCTTCTATTCCCCCTTCTTTCTTCCTCCTCTATTATTTATCCATCTCTACAGGTACTCCGATTTCTAACACCTTCTACAGCTTCTCATTCAGAGTTGAGAGAAGAAGACGAAGAAGAAGAAGAAGTGCCACTGTGATGGATTTGGCCTTAGCTCGATGCGGCGGCTCGACAGTGCATGGCCCACACTTCTTCGCAAGGCCCATCAGCTAGGTGGGGTAATATGGTATGAACAAAGTCTCTTCCCAAGCTCTTCCAAAGCGGAAAGTTTTCTGCTTAAATTTGCTTTGTCCTCACTTTCCATGTGCAGATTTGTTAGAACGACTATCCTCTATATGTCTATGTGGGTGAATATTATTATCTAAACTCTCATCTCGTGGACTAACCGGACGTAGGCCCATTCGGCCTGCTTAGTCCATTTTACTTAGGCCCAGGCAACATCCCGTGTCCTGCCCGTTGAAGCCCACAGACGTGGCACACACACTTTCAAGGAGGTTCTCCACAAAATTTTAATAGTATTGAGTCTATTTTTTCAAAAATCGATCTATTTTATTTTTAATTTTGTTAGATAATCATATAGTGATGTTATTTTCACGATAAATTAGAATATATTGATGTCTAGTTCAAATTATATATATATATATATATATATATATATATATA
Organism: Amorphophallus konjac; assembly: GCA_022559845.1. Classification (NCBI taxonomy): domain Eukaryota; kingdom Viridiplantae; phylum Streptophyta; class Magnoliopsida; order Alismatales; family Araceae; genus Amorphophallus; species Amorphophallus konjac. The sequence goes on along the minus strand of JAHNEJ010003486.1, from coordinate 53,506 downwards.
TATAATACATTGCACACCCATCACCCTTAACCGTGTAATAAACCTTACTCATTAATCAGTTCTTTTAGAAGAGATTCAAGAGAAAACAAACTTCCATAGGTTCTCGGATGGGTTTGTAAGTGGGTTTAATAAAATTGTTTTTTCTAAGAATTGATGCGTTTAAGGGTGAATACGGCTCGGTTCGATTCAATTTGAGATTATTTTTTTTCTTCGAATCGAATCAAATTTACCCATTAAATTGAGCCGAGTTTCTGTTTCAAACTGAATTTTTATATTTTATTATAATAACTATAAATTTAATAATAAATATATATTAAAAATAAAAATAATTATATTCATATATATAATTAAAATTTTAAATATTTTAAATATATTTATAATATAAAATATTAATTAATAAATAAAAATAATAAATTCGATTTGATTCGATTTTAAAAAATATAAAATCGAATCGAATCAAATTTAACTTCAGATCAAATGAAATTGGATCAAATAAAATAATTTAATTTAATTTTTAAATTTAAACTGAATTATGAACAACTCTAGATGTGCTTGAGCCAATGGATTGGGGCCAGACTCCAGGGTTCTGACAACGGATACCCAAGTCGGGTTCTCAGAGTACACTAATAACTTCTCATTCACATCATCCGGGAATAAACTGATGTTAGGAGCTTAAAACGTGAGAGCGGATTAGATCCGTGGCCAGCTGTTGCCCAAGCAGGACTCTTTTTCCTTCTCCCAGAGGAGAATTCGTCGAAGGCGAGAGCCAGAAGCCACCCAACCCATGGCTCTCCTGGTTTGATGGATGGTCTGTCAGATATGTACAGTGCGCTCCAAAAGCGATTCGGTTCGAAGCCGGGAAGCTCGCCGCCCCCAGCTGTCTCTCCAACCTCAGGGAGAGAGAGACAGATAGAGACAAAGGAACCGTGTAGCGATGGTACCACTGCCCCGGACACCACTTCCCATAAGCCCTTCTGTTGCCAGCTCACACTGTCACACTGGCGGAAGCATCCGACCCTCTTCCTCAGGCGCATCCCCCCGGCCCCCTCCGCCCATAAAAGCCTCAAAGACCTTCCACTTTCTACACCACCAGTCGTGTAGGACACAACGCACCTCACTCCCCCCTTCCTTCTCTGTCCAAGTGCAGGTTTCTTAACCATGGCTTTCCCTTCCAATGCCCCCATGCGCATCGTGTTCGTGTCCTCGCTGCTCGCCGTCGTCTTCTCCCTGGTCTTCGTCGCCGCCGCTGGCAATTTCTACCAGGGTTTCGACATCACCTGGGGTGATGGCAGGGCCCAGATCCTGAACAACGGCCAGCTGCTCACCCTGTCCCTCGACAAGACCTCCGGCTCCGGCTTCCAATCTAAGAACGAGTACCTCTTCGGCAAGATCGACATGCAGATAAAGCTCGTCCCCGGCAACTCTGCCGGCACCGTTACTGCCTACTATGTGAGTTATAATTTCTGCATTCTGCTCTCGATCCCCACCAACTATTTAAAGGGGTCCGCTTTCCCTGGAGAACGTTGTCATATTAATTAGCTATACATACCCTGGGGATGGTATCTGATCGGTGGGGTTTGGGTTTCTGCAACAGCTATCATCCCAGGGGCCGACCCACGACGAGATCGACTTCGAGTTCCTGGGCAACCTCAGCGGAGACCCCTACACCCTCCACACCAACGTGTTCTCCCAGGGGAAGGGCAACAGGGAGCAGCAGTTCAAGCTCTGGTTCGACCCCACCAAGGACTTCCACACCTACTCTATCCTCTGGAACCCTCAGCACATCATGTAAGCAAAACCAGAGCTACTCACTGTTATCTATCCCCAAGTCTCAGTTTTGAGAGATAAACTCCCCCCCCCCCTCCCCCCATACATAGAATAGAAGTCCTAACCAGGTCTGTAATGATCTCCTCATTCCAGCTTCTCCGTCGACGGGACCCCGATCAGGGACTTCCGGAACAACGAGGCAAGAGGTGTCCCCTTCCCCAAGAACCAGCCCATGAGGATCTACTCCAGCCTCTGGAATGCCGACGACTGGGCCACCAGGGGCGGCCTCGTCAAGACCGATTGGACCAAGGCGCCCTTCGTAGCGTCGTACAGGAACTTCAACGCCGACGCCTGCCTCTGGTCGAGGGGCTCCTCCAGCTGCGCTTCCAAGAGATCCCCTGCCTCCGGTTCTCAAGGCAGTGGCTGGTACAACCAGGACCTGGACGCCACGAGCCAGGAGAGGATGAGGTGGGCGCAGAAGAACTACATGATCTACAACTACTGCACCGATGTGAAGCGTTTCCCGCAGGGCCTCCCCACAGAATGCACAGTCGCTTAGCCATCACATAGAAAAGAGAAGTCATCCTGCAATTCCCGCGCTGTGAATACTAAATACGATATGAGTTTCATTATTTACATTTCTTCTGTAGTATCCAGGCTGAGATTTTTTTTGTTCCAACAGATTAATAAAATTATGCATGATATGGCTTTGTTGGTATGAACTTTTTCTCCTGAATTTCTTCAGCACTATCCAGGTGTCCTACAAAACCTGTGCTACATGTACTCACAAAGCATGCCAGACCACATGGGGATTCAGAACGGGGACAAATCCATGGTTAAAAGAGTTTATAAATTTCTACAAGCTGCCAAGAGCAGAGCATGCCCTTGCACTTAATCCGTGTTCCTCGAACCATGCAGCCTCAGTTGTTAAGGTGGCATGCAAACTTTTGAGTCATGGCGTCCCATAGGGAAGTGAGTGAGTCATGCGATTTGGCATAAATTGTCGTCGGCAAAATGCCACTCAAGACTTTCTTGCAATAATTATTTTTAAGAACTCTCTTCTCATCACGCCATCCCTGTAAACTAGCTAGTGAATAATTATCTTATATCAGTTAAAGAGATGGAAGAGTTTCGTTGATGTGACACTTAATGATAGTATCTTAATTGACGTGTGAATAACTTCTACAAAAGGCTACGTGAAGTCAAATGTGAAGGTTAAGGGAGACTTACCAAAGGATCTTGTTAAATTAGTAATTATATATTTATTATTGTTAATAAGTTTGTCTTCACTAAAATAAGTGTAAAATTACCCTTGACTTCTACTCTTGAGTTTTGCAACCGATTTTCTGGTTGTACGATCAAGTAGGGTACAGTATCGTATTGAGAATAAAAAATAATTTGGTCAAAAAAATTCTTTTCAATTTAAATTTTTTTATATTAAAAATACGGATATTAGATCGCTTATATGTTAACACGTTGATTTTCTACTGGATCGATCTGGCATAGGCCGTGATGCGATCCGACAAACCTTATAAAAAATTATTATTTGCGCGGACACATTGGGTCAAAGACATAAAGAGGGAGAGAGAGAGAGAGAGAGAGATTAGGAAATATTAAGGATGTTTTTATTTATTTTCTTAATGTAGTTGCATGATAGTTCCATATAGATTAGATATTTTAATAGAACACGGACGACAGGTGATGGCTAGAATATTTTGACAATTTTTGTAATATAAAAAATTATTAATAGTATTAGATATGTAAGGATGAGAATTCATTTAACAGAATTACTTTTACAATTTTTCCTAAGCTGAAAGAAAATAAAATGTCTTTTAGCTGGGAGGATGCAGCTGTTAAAGAAAGAGAACGTGAATTAGTGTAACAGTCCAGATTGTGTGGGCCCAATTTCCGAGGAGCCTCCAATATATATATAAATCTAGAGTTACACCCCGACTCCGTGATGCGATGCTGGGATTTAATAAAGCTTCAAGTTCTTCTAAACGTATATGTATCTAAATAAAAACTTTACTAATTTGATAAACTGCCGAGTTATTTTTGAGAATAGACGTACGTGAGACCATTATCCACATGCAAATGGCTTGGTCCACTGAAGGAGAGATGGACAGAGAGACTCGGATTAGGATGACAGTTTGCTGTAGCCACGAACTGCGAGTTGAAGCATTGTCACGAGTTTTATTTGTATTAGTTTAAGTATTTCAGGGTTAATCGGTTATGGCCCATTTGATAAAAGTGCTGGGTGGGGGTAGAATACGTTGTCCGCCTGCACCTGGGCGAACAGGGTATTCGACCCTCCGGTTGGAACGAGTAATCCTCACAAAAACTCAGGGTTTTACGGTCTTCTCACGTTAATCGGGGTTAAATCCCAATTTTTATCAAAGCATATTTTGGATGTTACCGGTAAAACCGAGTGCCCACCGGGGAATACGCAAAACCCACATTGCGCTATTCGATTATCAAATGGGCCATTAGAGTTTAAAATATGATTTTTTTACATAAAAATTATTGTTAGATGAGAATTTATAAAAAAATATTCTTAAAAATATATTAAGTGGCATATCACTATATGAATTCACATTTTGTAAAAATGTCATCGCAGTTAATTTTCATTAATGGGAGAGTAAATATTCTACAGAGATATTATCATTTCTGTTAATTAAGTGTGAAAAGACAAAATTACTCTCCTTAACTAAGAGAGAGAGAGAGAGAGAGAGAGAAAGAGGTTATGTGGGAGGTAGTTGGGGCGGGAGTGATTCTTTTTTTTTTATGAGTCACTCACTGGGACCCAAAAAACTCAGGGCCTTGTACTCTCCCAAGTAATGAGAGAGCCAAAGTTTGAACTGGAGAGATGAAGAACCTTCAGAGGGGGTGGCTCCAGTAGGGGGTTTCGGCAACGAGAGGTGTGTGAGTGCGTGCGTGTGTGTGTGTGTGTGTTTGTGTGTGTGTGCGTGTGAATTGGGGACCTCTTGGTTCCCCATGAGGTGAAGAATCCACTGGACTACTGATGGAGGCAATGGGTCACGATGCAGCCGGAGGCCCAAGGAGCCCGACAAAGGCTAATTAGATTAGAAATTTATTTTATGTTGGTTAATAAATATTTTATTTTCATGGATTGTATGTTCTTTTATTAATAGTTCTGGACTATTATGTAGTTTTCATTGGGCATTATAAATAGATGTGCTTAGCCCTAATTAGGGTAAGCATTGATTAGAGAAAGAAAACTTGTGTGATTACCTAGCCGTAATCTCTCTGGCGTGATGCCGAAACCTTCCCCTTTCCTCCCTCTGGCGTGAGGCCAAACCCCCCCTTCTTCCTTCTTTCTGGCGTGAGGCCAAGCCCCATCTTCTCCTACATTTCTTTCCATTATTCTGTCGCCTGCGCCTTTCCCGTCACTGCTCACACACCTCCTGGCCCACACACTCACATCGCACACCTCTTTTTCTTCTTCTTTAATCCCTCTCCCTCCTGCGTGTTCCCCTATCAGCGGCACCGCCGCCGCCTCCAGCCACTCCTCCGCCCGCCAGCCGCGGCCCGCTGCCGCGCCTGTGTCGGTCGCCGACGGGCCTGCCCGCCGCCGCCGCGTCCCAGGCCGCCATCCCGGCTGCCCCTGCCGGCGAGCAGCGGCCGCCACCGCCGCCCCAGCCACCACGGCTCCTGCCGCTGCTCTGCACCGCGCGCCGTGAACCACCGGTGCTACCCGCCATCCACTGGCCACGATCGCGGCGTCCCGCCGCTGCAAGGCCGGCTGCCACCACCGCTGTGCGAGGTCCTGGCGCCGTTCCGGCACCGTCTACGTGTCATTGTGCCCGCTGCGTGCTGCTCTTGCTGCCAGGAACGACAGGTCCCTGCTGGCTTTCCCAGTGCCAGTGGAGAAGGCTCCCACCGCTCCCATGCCCGGGTAACTCCCCCTCACAGGTATTTATCCTGCCTCCTCCAATGAGTCTTCATATGATTATTGCCGTGGACCATCATCGTAGCTGTGAACATGCCGTAAGACTCCACCCCATGCCATTATTACACACCAGCAAGGGTACTGTCTGTTCTCCAGTTGAATCCCAGGTGATTGGCATGTCCGAAGGAGGAAATATAGCAATGTATTAGTGGGTTTCATGAGCCACATAAATATTGTGAGATTATGGAGTGAATGCTGAACCCAGAAATCACAGTGATATTTGCCTTTATGCATGTTAATTAAATTTAGTTTCATGGACGTCCGCTGCACATCTTAGATCATCATAGCCGTCCTGCATCAGATTTGGTATCAGAGCCTAGGCTCATCTTGTTGCATTGTTAGTTTTGTTCATATTTATCTTGGCATTTAAAAGAAAAAAAAAACTCAACATCATCATCGTCATGTTGCATGTAGTTTGCATTTTAGTATAGTTTAGTTATCCATGTTGCACTAGTGAGCTTGTCCTTGTGGTGGCACCTACACAATCTGGGGAGACAATGGCCCAAGAGGCTAATGGATAGGGTCAGAGAAACGAAGCCACTAGGATGACTCGTTTAGAGGAACACTTTGGAGAGATGGAGGTGACTCTTCACACTCTCATGGATCGGATTGATACTCTCCTTAGAGACCATCCAGGTAGACCAGGGAATGGCCAAAGGCGAGGTGAATTTCAGGGTGGTGCTAGGAGAGATGACCAGGCCGCAGCCTGGGATGAGGAGCACGATAGAGAGGATGGTAGGAGACCACGTGCTCGTGGTGACCAGCGTGACCTTTCCACCATGGTTAAGGTGGATGCCCCTACTTTTGATGGGAGAATGGAGCCCAAGACCTTTCTTGATTGGTTGATCGACATGGACCAGTTCTTTGACTGGTATGATATGTCGGATGCCCAACGGGTGAGATTTGCTCGCATGAAGCTCTCGGGGCCATCCAAGCTCCATTGGCTGAGTGTTGAGCAGCAGATTGCACGTCTCGGACATCCACCCATCACCCTTTGGGTTGAGATGAAAGAGAAGCTCAAGGAGAAGTACCTCCCGACGTCATACAGGGACAGATTGATGGACCAGCTCCTTACCCTTCGTCAGGGTACTCTCTCAGTGGCCGAGTACATGCGACAGTTTGATGAGTTGATGGTTAGATGTGAGGTTCAGGAGGACTCCCGTTTGACTTTGTCCCGATTTCGCACTGGCCTTAGGTCTGAGATTCGTAGGGAGTTGATGCCCCATCCTATTGATTCAGTTGAGAGTGCCTTTCAGTTGGCCCTTGAGTATGAGCAATATCTTAGGTCACCCCTCATGAGGAAGGTTCCATTCCAAGCCGGGGAGACCAAAAGACAGGTCGAGAGTGAGCGACAGGTGAGTGCCGGGGCCACAGGATCCTCTGCCCCTACGGGTGGTTCTATCCCCATACAACACTTACCTGAAGGCAGCAAGGGCAAAAGAGTCATGGATGGTTCTAAGGCTCACATTGACTGTTTCAGATGTCACAGAAAAGGTCATGTTGCTGCAGAGTGCCCTTGGAAGAACTTATATCTGGACATTGATCATGATAAGGTTGAAGGGCATATCGATGAGATTGTCCGTCCAACGACACCGCCTAGTGATATTGATGATCCTGAGCCGAATGGAGAGGTTGTGAGATTGAATGTGGTGAGATGTCTAGTCGCCCAAGAAAAGAAAGAAGATGATTGGCGGCGAACTTCCATCTTTCATACATATGCCAAGTGTGGAAACAAGAGTGGAAAGGTGATTATTGATGGAGGAAGTTGCCTCAATGTGGTCTCTAAGGGTGCTGTTGTGCGATTTGGGTTGCACCCTGAACCACATCCCCACTCTTACAAGGTGGCTTGGGTTGATCATACCACCATTCCCGTCACCCATAGATGTTTGGTCCCCCTACAGTTTGGTAGCTACCAGGACAGTGTTTGGTGTGATGTCTTAGAAATGGATGTAGCACATGTACTGCTTGGGAGACCATGGATCTATGATCGTGATGTTGTTCATCATGGGAGATCTAACACATATGAGTTTATACATGACGGGAAGAAGATCAAGTTGGCTCCTATACAACCCAAGGAATTGAAGGGCACGTCAGGATCTGATTCTCATCGCACGTCTTCTTCCTCGATTGAGGGCGTGCAACCCCTTCACATTATTTCCCAGAGACAGGCTGAAATAGAAGTGAAGGAGTCTAATGACGAGCCCATCATAGTGAGTCAGGATGTGGAGGCGCCTCACGAGGGGAATGCCCATGATGTTCTTGAGAAGGTTCATCAGGCGGTGAGTGAGTTTAGTGATGTCATCTCTGATGGGTTACAGGAGGGGCCAATGAGAGATATCCAGCCTACCATAGACTTAGCTCCTAGCGTATCACTGCCTGACCTTCTTATGGTTGAGTCTATGTGTGATGACCCTGTCAACCAGCCCATAGGTCAAAGTCCTTCCATGATTGTCACAGGTTGCCACCTTAGGAGATCGTTACATTTGACCCCTTCCCCTACTACATCCCATCGATCGAAGTCAGTAGAGTCATTTGCACAGTTCATTCCTTGGTTGCATGCAGACGTTCGTGAAAAATTAAATTTAAGCAACATGCATTATAAATCAACTGCAAATGTTCATTGTCGATATCAGGAGTCCTATGAGGGAGACATGGTGATGGAGAAAGTGAGGTATGAGAGATTTCCTAGGGGTGGGCAGAGGGAGCTACTTCCATGGAGTTCGGGTCCACTTAAAATAGTGAGGCGAGTGGGGACTAATACATATGAGCTTGATCTTCCTTCAGACATGGGAATCAGTCTAGCATTTAATGTGGAGGACTTGGTACCTTTTTGTGAGCCTATTGTTTCTTCTCCTAGCCTTCACCATCCACCTTCTACATACACTACTGGTTCTTTATTGCATCCCTACTCACCTATTGGCTTTGAGACCCTACCTATTCCACCCGAGATACCCCCTGCACCTACACGGCATGATCAGATTGAGACTGTATTGGAGAATCAGGTGGTTGCCAGTGATGGTGGTTGCCAGCAGTACTTGGTTCGATGGAAAGGACGACCGGCATCAAGCAGCACTTGGATCATCCTCGACTTGCATGAGTGGCATCGAAAATCTGTTTCGTCGGAGTCGAACATTTTCAAGCCGGGGAGAATTGATGGAGGCAATGGGTCACGATGCAGCCGGAGGCCCAAGGAGCCCGACAAAGGCTAATTAGATTAGAAATTTATTTTATGTTGGTTAATAAATATTTTATTTTCATGGATTGTATGTTCTTTTATTAATAGTTCTGGACTATTATGTAGTTTTCATTGGGCATTATAAATAGATGTGCTTAGCCCTAATTAGGGTAAGCATTGATTAGAGAAAGAAAACTTGTGTGATTACCTAGCCGTAATCTCTCTGGCGTGATGCCGAAACCTTCCCCTTTCCTCCCTCTGGCGTGAGGCCAAACCCCCCCTTCTTCCTTCTTTCTGGCGTGAGGCCAAGCCCCATCTTCTCCTACATTTCTTTCCATTATTCTGTCGCCTGCGCCTTTCCCGTCACTGCTCACACACCTCCTGGCCCACACACTCACATCGCACACCTCTTTTTCTTCTTCTTTAATCCCTCTCCCTCCTGCGTGTTCCCCTGTCAGCGGCACCGCCGCCGCCTCCAGCCACTCCTCCGCCCGCCAGCCGCGGCCCGCTGCCGCGCCTGTGTCGGTCGCCGACGGGCCTGCCCGCCGCCGCCGCGTCCCAGGCCGCCATCCCGGCTGCCCCTGCCGGCGAGCAGCGGCCGCCACCGCCGCCCCAGCCACCACGGCTCCTGCCGCTGCTCTGCACCGCGCGCCGTGAACCACCGGTGCTACCCGCCATCCACTGGCCACGATCGCGGCGTCCCGCCGCTGCAAGGCCGGCTGCCACCACCGCTGTGCGAGGTCCTGGCGCCGTTCCGGCACCGTCTACGTGTCATCGTGCCCGCTGCGTGCTGCTCTTGCTGCCAGGAACGACAGGTCCCTACTGGCTGTCCCAGTGCCAGTGGAGAAGGCTCCCACCGCTCCCATGCCCGGGTAACTCCCCCTCACAGGTATTTATCCTGCCTCCTCCAATGAGTCTTCATATGATTATTGCCGTGGACCATCATCGTAGCTGTGAACATGCCGTAAGACTCCACCCCATGCCATTATTACACACCAGCAAGGGTACTGTCTGTTCTCCAGTTGAATCCCAGGTGATTGGCATGTCTGAAGGAGGAAATATAGCAATGTATTAGTGGGTTTCATGAGCCACATAAATATTGTGAGATTATGGAGTGAATGCTGAACCCAGAAATCACAGTGATATTTGCCTTTATGCATGTTAATTAAATTTAGTTTCATGGACGTCCGCTGCACATCTTAGATCATCATAGCCGTCCTGCATCAACTACTCAACTGATTCAGAGGGGGTGGTTCCAGTATGGGAGTTTCGGCAACGGGAGGGGTGTGTATGTGTGTGTGCACGCTAAGGTTTGAACTGGGGACCTCATGGTTCCAGATGAGGTGAAGAACCAACTAGGCTACTCAGCCGATTCAGAGGGGGTGGTTCCAGTAGGGGGATTTCGGCAACGGGAGAGTTTGAACTAGAGACTTCATGGTTCCCCGTGAGGTGCAGAACCAAGTGGACTACTCAGCTGATTCAGAGAGGGTGGTTCCAGTAGGTGTGTGTGTGTGAGAGAGAGAGAGAGAGAGGAATTCGGTAGGTGACGTCACCTGGTCTCGCGGAGGTTTGATTTGGAGGATGATGTGGCGGAGCAGGACATCTAAAAGAAATACATGTTGAACCACCGACGATGACGTCACCTTGTCGATTGTGCACCTTTGTCCCAATGATGGCCTTCCTCGCCGCTACCCTCTTCCTTCCACACCTCGAGGCCCACCCCCTATGGAACATCCCCCTTTGGGAATGAGCTCTCGTTCTCTTGCTCGCCCTCTATGGCCGCCTCATCTCCGACAGGGGAGAGTTCTCATGGATTCTTCGTTGAGCATTATTTCCTCCTCGAGGAGAAGGTGCTCTACTTCGTTTACCGACTCTGTCGCAACATCCAAAAGTGCCTCTAGCTCGGTCTGAGGAGTGGGATGCCAGCAGGGGAGGGTTCTCATAGGAGGCAGCGAGGGAGGTGGGTTCTTGTCAGAGGGAGGAAGAGGTGGGATCCGGTCGGAGGGGGCATTCTTACCTACGGAAGGGGGCTCTTACCAACGGGAGGTTGAAAAGGGGGGGGGGGGGTTACGGTGGAAGGGGTTTTCTCCCCGATTGGAGGTAGTAGGGGTGTCTGATGGGAGGGAGGGCCGGAGAGATTTTATTATTTATTTTAATTAAAAATATTTTTATCTTTTTATAAATCTATTTAAAATTAACCATGGTTAACCCGACGTCCGATAATACGTGATTACGATGATAATATTTTTAGAGAATATGAATTTACATAATGATATGACCACTAATATATTTTTAAGAATATTTTTTTACAAATTTTAGTTTAATAACAATTTTTATATAAAATTTTAAAAATATTAATAATAAATTATTAATAAATAAGTTCGAATCAGATATGAGTTCGAATGCACTCCCTACTCGATCGAAATATAAAATAGATATTTTAAAAATATTCAAATTCGATTACATACTAAATTATTAGGGTATTACGTGGACCCGTCGCGTGTCTAAGTGACCAGAGTGATCAAATTTACTAATATTTTTAACATCCCTAGTTCTAATATGTTATTGTTAGCTGTCTGGGCATCAATGCATTCAAGAGGGTCCACTCCGGACGTGACAATATAAAAGACCCTCATGTCCGGCTCGCCGTCAACACAAGTTCCCAATGTACACGATGCTGAAAAAAAAGTTTTCATATACAAATCATTGTTAGATAAAAATTATAAACTTATCATTATTATATCTGTATCTATATACATATTATTAAAAATATTGATACAGTACAAAAAAAATAGTATTTTTATATACAAAAAGATCATTAAATAATTTTATATGATATTTTTAATTTTGTATTTCAATATAAATATACAAACAATAAATTTATAAATTTTACTTTAACAATATTTTTTAATAAAAAATCCAATAAAATAATGTTAGAGCCAGACAAATGACAACATCCCCTGCCAGCTCGACCCCAAGCTAGGACTCCCATGCCACCCTGGCTGGCGACGCCGCATTTCGTAGAGAATCGTGCCCTCAATTATATATATATAGAGATAGAGAGAGACTAAGAGAGAGAGACAGAGAGAGAGAGAGAGGAGGGCGGGGAAATCGTGTGGAGAGTAGGACTGAATGGGTCGGGTCTGGACCAGGCTTAGGTCGGCCCTGTCCGGACCCGACTTATGAAGATTAAGGTCCGAGCCCGACCCAGGCCGAACTTATGTCGGGCTGGGCCCGACATTATTTAAAAATTATAAAGCTCGACTAATGCTCGACCCGACCCGATAATTTAAATAAAAAATAAAAAAATAAAAATTAATATATTTAATAATATAACACTTATAATCTCACTAAATTAATTAAAATTTTGTTATTAATTACATAATTTATGTGAGAAGAGAGTTTTAAAATTTTTAATTAAATAAAATAACATAATCTTAACTAAATAGTTTTTAAAATTTGAAGTGAGAATAAAAAAAAAGAGAACGGACCAGGCCGGCCCGCGGGCCGAACTCAAAGCCTGAGACTGGCCCGCGGGTCAAGTTGGGCCGGACTTTTAGGCCCGACTAAAAGTCCGCGGGTTGAAAAAGTCTTTTCGACCCGACCCAAAATCGAGCCAGATTCGCGGACCTATCGGACTAGCCCGACCCATTGACAACCCTAGTGGAGAACACTAAGACATTAATAAATACACTGCTTGCCTTCTGTTGCCAGCTCATACGATCACACTCCTGGAGGAATCCAACCTTCTTCCACACACGATGTCCCCAGTCCTCCGGCTATAGTACTCCTCCGACCCTCCGCTGCCCACACACCACGAGTCGTGACTCGTATACGACACTAACACACACGTCAGTCCCCCTTCCTCAATTTCCTGGTCCTCAGCAGTAGGGATGTCAATGGTAACCAATAACCCGTTAACCGTCCGTTTCGTTAAATTAACGAACAGCAAATGGATACATATTTTTTCCGATAACATAACGAATATGGATACGGATACGGATATATCCGATTTCATAGCGGATACGGAAACGGATACACTTCGTTCCGAACCGTAACCGCCCGTTATCGTTAAATAATATGAAATATATATTATTAATATTATATCTTAGATGAGTAGATCTAAATTCAACGGTGTAGATTAAAAGAATACCCTAAATCCTAATGACAAGTTTCACATTCTGGAGTCGCATCGCAACTCGCAAACCACAACCCTCTGCCTGTTGGCTTTCCCTTCCTTGTTCTCAGCCCGATTCCCTCCCACCCAGCGGCGGAGGCAGCAGTGTGGCACTGCGGCACAGCGGCAGCAGGTTAACAGCAGGGGTGGAGGTCGTGGAGCATGGTGCTGGGGCGCAGCGCGCAGGTGCGACGGTCGGTGCCCGGTGGTTCTCGCAGTGGGCCGGTGGCGGTGCGCTGGATTGAGCGTGGCTGCGACTGGTGGTTCTCTATCCCCCTCGCCGTGGTATTTCTCTCCCCCTCGCGGTGGCACTTGGCAGTGCTCTCCCCCCTTGTGCCCTCGTGGCTGGCGGTTCTCTCTCCCCCTCGCGTAGCCAGAGGTTGGACTTCACTAACTATTCTTTGATTGGGTTTGTCAAATACTTGCAATTAAGCCACTTCGAATGGGTTTAATTGTATGTGTGGTTGCTATCTGCAACCATATGCTTGTTCAGTTTGCCACTTTCAACTAAACGTTCCCTTTTCCTTTTTGTTCTTTTCTTTATTTTTCACATTTCTGTTGCTCATTTCTTCTAGGCTAAGACAATATGTGCACTTAACTTCGAAGCAGAAGCAACAGTAGGCATTTGCAGAGTATGGTCGGGAGGTAATTGAATAATCTGTGTATCCGTGGATTTGGTATATATTACTCAAAAAAAGAACTTTGTTTGGCGTTTCTGGATGCTAGAAGTTGAGTTCTCACAGAAGCAGGAATGCTCACATTGTGTTTTTTATTACAACATCAGATCATGTTCTTATTTTTTGTTGTTCACATTAAAGCATGAAAAATATTCTTTATTTTACCACCATACAACAGCTGATTATTTGGACACATACCTTTTCCCACCCTAAAAGTGGCTGTTTCTGTGCATTGGTTAGAATGAAAGAAGCAAGAATAGAAAGCTTCCCACTCGATGCCCATTGATGCCTAGTTGATGTTGCACATCAAGCTCTCCTACATGCCCCTAATGTAACACGTAAATATTCCTAATCCCTTGCTTTCCATAAAGTATATGGCTCCCCCACTCCTATCTGTGTACATCCTCCACCTGAACATGGATGCACTGCATTTCTCTCATCCATCCGAAGTATTCTCCTGCGTGTATATTGTGTTTTTCAACTGTTTCCAATAATGTTAAGAATCTAGTCATTTCCCATCTCAGAACATTCAGGAAAAATAAGCTTTATGGTGTTGTTTCATTGCTTTGACCTCTTAATCCGTAAATAGGAATTTCTATTAATCTGCACCCTTTCCTTTTTTTCCTTCTTACATACTAGCTGCTTTTCTTCTTGTTGAGATATGTCATCTTCCTAAGAAATTTATTGTAGACATTGTCAAGAAGCACTTAAATTTCAAGATATGGGGCATCAATGCAGATACCCCCTCTTCTGCAATTCTTTTTGACTGAGCCTCATCCCACTTCCTTGTTATTGATAGCCATCGATGGAAACCCCTTTCAGTGTCTGTTGTCCCCCTCCATCACATCTAGGGTATCTGCCCCTGAGGATGAGGAGAAGCCTATACACTCTGAAGTGTTGAGAGGTCTTTCCATAGAACCACTTGAAAGTTGAAATGTATCCTCAACGTCTGTTGTCGTTGATTCCACCCACATGGCCTTTGCATTTGCTGCTTCTTAAGAACAATTGTTTGCATCCCTATGGTGATAAATCCCTCATGCTTGAACTCATCTTAGCATCTATTTCTAATACCTTGTTTTATGTATATTGCAATATTAGTTTTTAAGAGATTGTTTAAAAAATAAATGTTATTTGCGTCTGTGATATTGCAATATTAGCTTTTATGTTTCACTTAATGGTATGTATGTCAATTTAATTGATGACCGACTATATTCTTTTATTTATTATTTTGTGCAAAAATTTTGGTGAAAAATATGTCTGAATCAGTGGATATGAATACTTCTCATGATACCAAGAATGAGAGTGTAACTAACCAAAGTCATATGCAAAATGAGGAAATAAACAATCTAGCTTCATCAAAACGGAGAAAACTAAGATCACTTGTGTGGAATAATATGACTAGAGACAAAATTTCAGATAGAAATTGGGTTGTCACATGTAATCATTGCAAGAAGAAAGTGTGTGCAAATAGTTCTAATGGAACTACACATTTGAAAAATCATTTGAAGTTTTGTGCAGTTTATCAACGTTTCTTAAAGAATAAGCCAGATGTTACGCAACTCCTTATCAACGTAAATGAGGGAAATAGTTCAGTTGAGATTTATGCATTGGATCAAGAAAGAAGTAGGCAAGACTTAGCACGTATGATCATTCTCCATGAGTATTCATTTGCGATTGTTGATCACATTGGTTTTAGAATTTTCATTAAAAATCTTCAACCACAATTTCAACTTGTAACTCGCAACACAATTCAAGGAGATTGTTTAAAGATATATGAAAATGAGAAGTCAAAACTATATGAGGTGTTAAAAAAGAATATCTCTCGTATGAGTCTCACTACTGACATGTGGATAGCCATTGGAAATGTTGGTTATTTATGTCTTACTTCTCATTTTATTGATGACAATTGGAAGCTTAAAAAGAAACTTTTGAATTTTGAATATGTTAAATCTCCACATGATGCTGAAGAGTTGACAAGAGTCATCAAGGAAAAGGTGTATGATTGGCACATTGATGAGAAGATCTTTAGTCTTGTGTTGGACAATGCTTCTACAAATGATGCAGTTGTGGACAAACTTCTTTTGAATTCTCATTTAAAGTCAAATTTGATGGCAAATGGCTTGTTATTTCATTTACGTTGTTTTGCACATATATTGAATCTCATTGTGCATGATGGTTTGAAAGCTAAAGAAGTAAGTGATGTAGTTGACAAAATTCGTGATAGTGTGAGATTTTAGAGAAAATCACAAGGAAGAAAAGAAACCTTTCAAAAGTGTGCAATTCAACTTGGAGTTTCGAATAAGGCACTTGTTCTTGATTGCCCTACCCGGTGGAACTCTACCTTCTTAATACTTAAGAATGCAATAGAATTCAAGACTGCTTTCTCTCGTTTATCTGGTTTGTAAAGAGCTTATAAATCTCCAACAACTGCTATGGATTGGGAATGTGTCAAAAGTGTGATTGGATGTTTGAGTTTATTTGAGGAAGCAAGTGTAAGACTTTCTGGTACCAAGTATCCTACTGCTAATATTACTTTTGGTGATATATGCTATATTCGAATGTCTTTGAATGAGTTTTACAAAACTGACAATCTTTTTCTTGTCTCAATGGTGTGAGCGACGTCACGCGGTTCGGGGAAGCGGATGAGACGCGGAGCGCGCGGGCTCCTCTTTTTGTTTGTTTTGTTTGCTGCAACACAGAAATAAGAGGAAAGAGAGAAGGGGCCACCACGGGAGATTGCTCCGGCGGGGCGAGCGGGACAAATGTAATATAGCAAGATATGGGGGTTAAACGGCCATAGCGGGAAGTGACTCGCCGCGACCTCGGGGGGACGGGAATGGTGCAGAAATTAAATAGCAAGAATTGAAACGGCCATTGGGGAAGTGACTCGCTGCGGCCTCGAGAATATGAGCAGATAAGAAGATAGCAGAATATAAAGAGAATATAAAGAGCGGAATTTAAACGGCCATTGGGGAAGTGACTCGCCGCGGCCTCGAGAATATGAATAGATAAGAATATAACAAAATATAAGGAGAATTTAAACGGCCATTGGGGAAGTGACTCGCCGCGGCCTCGAGAATATGAGCAGAATGCTTCTTCCTCCCCCTTCGGCCGGCCGACGGAGAGGGCTTTCCTCGGGTATCCTTGCAAAACAACGACAAACAAGTAACAAGTGGATTAGAAAGATGAAGGTGTAGTATTCAAATCCCTGCGATAAAAATAATGAAATGATGGCAAGACACACACCTGGTTGGTGTTATCTTTTAAACCCCTCTCGGACTCGAGTAGGAGGAAAATGAGATGATGGATGCAAGAAGTATAAGAGAAGAGGCGCCCTTATAAAGGGGGATAGAGGATGCGAGATGATGAATGCAAAAGAACTACGAAGAAAAAGGGGAAGAAAATGCTTATTGGATGAGCCGAGGGTGAAATCCGGCGGAGCTCCGGCAGCGTGGGGACGACGTGGAAGCGCAGTGGATGAAGACGACCTTCCTGTCGCGAGCGTGGGCACCCGAGAAGTCGGCAGAACCTCCACCTACAAAAGATCTCACGGGTTAGAAAATGACTCCGGTAGCCTCTGGGCTCCGGCAGCCTATCGGATCTCTTCGAAGCTCCTCCAGAACTGAGGGGGTGGGCCTCTATTTATAGAGCTACGGAGGGTGGAGGCGTCCAGGACCCTGGACACCTCCATCAGGGCCGAATTAATATTTTATTCTATTTATATATATATTTTTGGAATAATTTTGTGGAGGCGTCCAGGGCCCTAGACGCCTCAAACAAGTCCACCGAAAACCGACAACGGCCGCACGCGGTTTGGCACAACGCGTGGTTTTGTGAGCGGCGCCTCGTGATTCAGAAATGGGCGCGTCCAGTTGACTGGACGTCTCTATAATTTGGAGTTTTTCACACACGACAAACCGTCGTTCGGTGGCCGGCGCCCGTGAGAGAGGTGATGGAGGCGTCCAGGGGCCTGGACGCCTCCATAAATATATTATTTTATTTTTTTATTTGTCTTTTGTGCCAAGGCTGGCATTTTGATTTTTTTATAATTATTTTTATGGAGGCGTCCAGGGGCCTGGACGCCTCCATTAATATATATATATTTTATTTATTTTTTTATTTTTTATGCCAACTGGCATTTTACATACATTTTTTATTTTTATTTTTATGGAGGCGTCCAGAGGCCTGGACGCCTCCCTTAATATATATATTTTTTATTTAGTTTTGAGCCCTGAGAAAATAAATAAGTAAAATTAAAAATATGGGGGCGTCCAGGGGCCTGGACGCCCCCATTAAAACCCACCCGGGTCCTCAATCGGCGGCTGCCCGGCAGACACCTTCTTGGTTCCGGAACCTCTTGATGCGTCTGACTGGTGTTGATGCCGTCCGAATGCCGTGACGAGACGATTCCAGATGCCGAAAAAGGCAGAAGAAGACCCAAGAAAAGGAAGTACTCAAGTGATTCGAAATGCGTAAGCCGTCGCGGGACGTCGTATAGTAATATGAGACTTTCTCAAGAGACGTTAAGAATGGCGTGTCTACAGCTGCCCCGCCTTGGCGTCTGCTTTGCAAGGGAGCGACACGTAGTGGAATGGTATCGAAGTGGAGTGAAATGTAGTGGGAGCGGACTGATAAGTTGATGCCAAGGTGTGATGAGACACGCTTTTGACGTTACTATTTGGAATCTTTTCTGAAGTTTCAATGAGGCGACCTTGAAGAAGGTCTTTCAAATATTGACGATTGCTTGGACGGAGGTCAAATAAGGGAGGGTGAGATGTGCGCTCAGGCACGAAACAAAAAGAGACCAACTTCTCGGTGTGGAAGTACTTGGGTCATAAACCTGCAGGTTTCACCTTTGGGGAGCGGTTACCAGCCAACGTGGAAGTGCTGCGGCCAAGGTGGGTCAAACAAGGTAAAAAGGAATATCTGAGGGTCTGTCCAAACAAGGGTCTCCTTTTAGAAGAGCAACGTAGGGCCGTTTCAAGGAAACTCAGTATTTCATTCGGAGTGGAATATCTCATATTTGTAGGAATTGAAGCACAATGGCCTTCGCAATCGAATCGCTTGAATGATCTTCCGCAATAAATCAAAGTCCTATATGAATGCATGCTGGGTTAAAATAAAAATTTAAAACAAACTAAAATAGAAAATAGCCAAGGATAATATTGTCAACTTGTTAAGAACGGGTCAGGATACCGATCCGGTGAGCCGACACTGGGCTGGGACCCGTTTATCCGCGCACCAACTCACTGAATGGAACCGCCGTCCCCATGCTGCCACAAATTAACGGCCTATCCGTACAATCCAAATTCTTCCGGGATCATCACTGTTTTTGTTGAAGGGGAACTCAAATCCCAGATTCGTTCGGGCCGCAAGGTCCTTGACATGTTCTAGTAGCGTACGTATCATATACTATGATGCATGACAAGGTGGGACCAACCATTGAAAGGTGGGACAGGAGACTGGACAAAGACGTCCGTTAGTAAAACCTGCACAGACCAGCAAAGGTTAGCAACATCAGAAAGTAGCAGAATCACAACAGAATCGCACCACAGTACAAAGGAGATGCAGACAAAATCTTGACAATGACCACTGATGTGACATGTTCCGTCCTGTAGCGATCTTCCCTTCCTATAAGAACTCCACTTAGGCTAGTTCATTCAAATGCAACAAGGTGGGTTTTGGAAGCTCAGGAGAGGAAAGAGAGGAGAATCTAGAGATTTTCAGGATGGAAGGAGAGTCTTCCCGCGTTATGAAGAGGAGCAGGCCTAGCAGCGAGATCAGGCGACTCTCCGACCTCGAGGGTCATTTGAGTGGGACGATCATGTCGCATATGGTAAGCTGATTCATTTCAAATTTTGCATGTGAACCTTCTTCTTTCTTCCTTCCTTTCTTCTTCTTTCTTTTCTCTTCCAGTCATATCCACTCTTCCCAGGCCCGAGGAAGTTTTCCAAACTGCCATGGCTTTCAAAGCTAACTTCCAATATCTCCATCGGCATGAGGGCCATACTCTCGAAGTGGCATCTGCAGGGGCTCCTTATTCACGCCAAACACTATGAGAAGATTCGTATGGATTGGGCGGCTATGGGCGCACTAGTGGAGATCTAGCATCCCCAGACCCACACTTTTATTTTACCGACCTTCGAGGTGACCATCCTCCTCGAGGAGGTGGAACTCCTGCTCGGATTGAAGAAATTCAAGAGTGACGGGAAGGTGAAGGCTATGCGGATGCTGACACGGGGGACTTCCGAAAGCATCCTTGGAAGCTTCATGCCGCCCGACGCAGCCAGAAAGGTCCGTACTCAAAAGGGGATCGATCTCCAAAAGCTTGCGGAGTGGGTCATGGACGCCCTGAGAGGGTCACCAGACGATGACTATTTGGAGGGAATTATGAAGGGGTTCACCATTTGTCTGGCGGGTGCTCTCTTGTTTCCTTACACCGACAACATGGTGGAAGAAGACCAACTGAGTGCTATCTGCGGGATCTGGCGTGGAAAAAAGGTGGGACCCGCTGTCCTCGCCTACCTGTATAGTGGCCTTACTGCCTCGAGCATGGGTAAGCCTCCTTTTGGTTGCGCACTTATCTTGAGCTGCTGGCTGGATTTGTATTTCAAGTTTGATCACCGTGAGGGAATGCCAACCGCTTCGAGGCTCTTCCAACAAAGCCCTCTTCATCACATAGCCGACGTGTTAGGGTTCGGTGGTATTGTAGTGAACCGCGTTCCGTGGCTGAAGAAACGTGAAGACTGGGGGTCTCACTTCCGCACCGTGACACAAGGCTTCTTTACTTGCGCACCGGCATGTTTGCTTTCACTTGATCTCCTTATGAGGCCTTCTCCCGAAGTTGATCTTCAACTGATCGGTGCGACCGAGTTCGTCCTTTATAATGCGCATCGGTGCTGCCTCCAGATTGGCATTCCACGCCATTCGTTCCCGCCACCGGCTGGCATCGTTCCTTTGAAGAAAAGGGAGTTGGGCACTGAAGCGGACGCGAAGGAAGCGAAGGTCATTAAAGCTCCCTGGAAGACAAGTGTTGCGGGAAAGGCCTTAGCGCACGTGGTGGAAGAATGCGAGCCGTGGAGGGCTTATGTAACCGAACTGGGGAAGTTAAGGCCTAAGGCGCCTAAACCCCTATGTAGCCCATTCTGCTTTTCTGATGAAATAAAATCTGGCATGGATGTTTCAGACCCTTGTCCCCTTAATTATTATTATCTTTTTTATGGTTTTTCTTTTTCTTTGTGTTTTTCTTTTGTTTGGATTATATACATACTCTTATCTTCTTCACTTTTATTATATATATATACTTTTTTGAAAATTTTTTATTATGGGGGCGTCCAGGGGCCTGGACGCCCCTAATTTTTATTTTTTATTTTATTTGATTTTTTTTTTGGGGCGTCCAGGGTCCTGGACGCCCCAACTTTTATTTTTTATTTTGTTTGATTTTTTCTGTTTTGGGGGCGTCCAGGCGCCTGGACGCCCCAAAATTTTGAATTTTGAAAAAAAAATAAAAATTGTGGGGGCGTCCAGGCGCCTGGACGCCCCAAATAAGGTAGCTTCTATATATAAGGGCTGCCCCCCCCCCCTTTTGCTCATTACTGTTCATTCTGACGACCTAGTCACCCTAGACGACCCATTCTTAGTCCCAATGGAGCGAGGAGGATCGAGCCAGGGTCCAGAGAAGCGGAAACGACTGGCTCGTTGTGCGAGGAGGTTGAGGGATGATGCCGAGGAGGCCGCAGCAGAGGAGATTGCTGCGGAGGAGGGGATGGAGGTGCCTCTCCTGGCCGCGGAGGCCGCTGCGGGCGCTGGCGATGTGGGAGAGGACGATCACGACCCGGTAAGTCCTTCGGAACTCTCACTCTGTGGTTTAATAGGCTAAACGGACGGGCGAGAGGCTGTGAGAGAAGGCCGAGGAGTGAGGGAAAGGAGGCGTCCAGTGGCCTGGACACCTCCACATTTTCTTTTTCTTTTTATTTATTTATTTATTTATGAAAATAATAGAAATATAATTAAAAATAAGGAGGCGTCCAGGGTCTGGGACGCCTCCATTATAATATATATATTATTGATATATTTTTTTGTTTTGATTTTTGGGTTTTTTTAAAAATAAAAGAAAATAAAGGAAATGGAAAGGAGGCGTCCAGGGGCCTGGACGCCTCCACAAAAAATAAATATTTTTTAAAAAAAGAAAAATAAAATAAAATGAATAAGTAGTATAAACAGTGTTATTGTTTATTACTATTCATGATGCTGATGTATTTTTTACTGGTTTTGTGGTGTGCAGGGTGTGATGAAGGGCCGGATCAGCTGGTCCCTAGTGGTGGCAGCATACCGTGGGTTGCCAGACTTCCAGAGGGCGCGTGTGGATGCCATGGGCTTTGGAGCTTTCCTTAGGATCGAGCCCTTCCGACTCGACCTTCCTCTTATCCAGGCATTGAGGGAGCGGTGGCACGCGCCGAGCCGGGCGTTTCTGATGCCCTGGGGGCACATGGTGCCGTCACTGGAGGACGTGGCTCGGATCACCGGGCTACGGGTGGACGGAGAGGTGGTGAGCGGGGTCACCTACCCCGACTATCGAGAGAGTGCCCTGGACCTGCTGTGGTTAGAGACGAGCGTGACTGACAGGGACAGCAGGGTAGTTGGCCGAGTGGAGATCATGGAGGCGCTCGGATTCGTTGACCCGCGCCAGCGGGTTAGCGAGACTGGAGCGGAGTTTCTGGCACGACTGGAGGGAGACGCTCGTGCAGCTTTCACCCAGGACCCGAGCGAGCGGGAGCTGGTGGATCTAGACCTCCGGAGGTTTCTTTTCTTCTTCTTGGGCCGCCTTCTGCTGGGGACGAAGGGGGATGGCATCCACTGCCGCTTCCTCGGGATCCTGGCAGACCTTGACAGAGTGGGACACTACGCGTGGGGGGCGGCCCTGCTTGCCCATTTGATTGCTGATCTCTCCCAGACTTCGGAGAAGGAGACGACAGTCAGTGGCTTCGCACCTTTTCTCCAGGTAAACATTTTATTTATGCATTCCCACAGTTAAATATGCAATTATTCTACTAATGATGTATGATGGATGCAGGTGTGGAGCTATTACTATTTCCCGATGGGGAGGGCTAGGCATGGGAACAGGAGGGCCGTGCCTCTGGCGCGGCAGTGGAGGCCGGTCGTGGTTGCAGCACCCCACCACGGCTACCAGCTGGCGTCACTTCGTCGGGAGCTGAGCGAGTATCCCGAGGCCATGGTATGATGCGTATGATTTTTTTGTGTTTATGCATGTGACTGAATGGTAACTAATATGATGTATGTATGGTGATGCAGGTGGTGTGGAGGCCCTACCTGGGCATGGGCGATGCTGGCCAGCCTTGGGTTGTAGCGGGTTTTCCTCGTTTCAGGCGGGACGTGTGGGTCCACTGTCTGAACGAGATCGAGCCGCTGCGGCTTAGACTAGTCATGAGGACGTTGGGGCTAGCTCAGGAGTGGGTTGATGTAGATGCGCCGGCCCGCATTGGACGGAAGACCAAGGGGAAGGCGAAGATTGTGGACTGGCGTACGCGCTTCCCAGCACAGTACCAAGACTGGCAGCAGGGCGGGGTCCCAGTGGTGTCCCATGTACAGGACAGCACAGATTATATGAGACGATATCGAGCTACGTACGGGGACCGCCTCTCCCTCGGTGGTATGGCAGGGGTAAGTGTGAAATGAAAATGCTTCACCCTTCTATATGTATATGCATGTGGTACTGACTTATGTGCAATGCAGGATGCTCGTGACAACATGATTACCGACCTGCGGGCCCAGCTGGCGGACGCCAGGCGACAGTTGGTGGCCATCCGACAGGAGTTGGAGATCCTGGTGAGTCTATGCAATGCATTTTTTTGTGACATGGATTTTTGATGCTTAGCCTTTGACTGACGTTTGCCCCGTGTTTCAGCGGTCCCACCAGACAGCGGCAGCCGGGATGGCTGGTGGAGCGGGTTCCAGTTCGCGGGGCCCTCCTCCGGAGGTTTCTGCCCTCCAGGAGCAGCTGGCGTCTGCGGTGGCTCGGGCTGAGGAGGCTGAGCGTGACTGCGAGGCTCGAGTGAGTGCCTGCCTGACTTCGATTCTGCTTCTAGCTGCTTTCCTTCTATCACTGTTCTCTTACGGTGCATGCGTGCTTTGACAGGTGGCCGAGATTCGGGAGACCTTGGCCCATGCTGTTCGTGCTGAGCAGGAGCGCGATGCTTGGGTGGCAGAGCGTGACGCCCGGATTGCGGAGCTAGAGGAGGAGCGGCGACGGGAGGCGGAGGAGCTTCCTCGCGACATACTGGATCTGCGGATCGCCCTCGAGCTGTCGAGGAGAGAGGCGATGAGGGAGAGAGAGGAGAGGGAGAGGGATAGGGAGAGCGTGGAGAGAGAGAGGGAGAGGGATAGGGAGTCCCTAGAGAGAGAGAGGGAGAGCATGGAGAGAGAGAGGGAGACCATGGAGAAAGAAAGGGAGTACAGGAGGGCAGAGCGATATCGAGATTGGGACGAGAGGAGAGCTCTGGTGGCCCAGGTGTCGGAGCTCCGGCTGAGTCTTGGCACGGCGGAGGGGAGACTTCGGGAGAGTGAGGAGCGGTATCAGAGGGCGAAGGAGCGCGGGGCGCGACTTCGTCAGTCCGGTTCTTTTTCTGTGGGCAGCTTTCTAGTTTCTTCGGCCGAGCAGCGTCGCCGCACCTTGGAGGCTGGCATGGTGCCACCTGGAGAGGCGAGCACGGCTTCTCAGGGTTCGCAGAGGTCGCAGAGGCCCCCTAGGGATCCCCGTCAGAGGAGGGAGGAGAGAGATGATCAGGAGGGTGATGGTGAGAGTTAGAGAGTTGTTTGTACACTCCACCCTCCTTACTGCATGATGTACTTTCGGCTATTATATGAAATGAAAATGGCTTTCTTGGCGTACATTTCTCTCTCCCACATTTTCTTCTTTACACTGAGTTGTCCTTCGAGGCACGCTTCACGAGACCTTACCCTGAACAGCGGAGAACTACGCTTTGCACGGGGGGATTCTGTTTCCTTTCTCCCCCCTTTTTTTAGGCACGTCCAGGCGCGAGGACGCGTCTTAATCCTCGAATTCAAATTTAAAGCGAGGGGTGGCCTTTCTTCTCCCGTGCCTTACCCGCAAACGAGCCCGCCTTCCGCCGAAACTCGCTCGCCCCCTTTCGTCTTCCTCCTCTTTTGATCGATGGAGTTCGGTGGGCCCGACCATGGTGAAGGTGGAGAGGGACGAGGAACTCCTCGCCCGAGGAGGGACACGCAAGAACATGGAACGACGTCCATGGAGGAGGAAGGGCCGTTTCGGGCCCCCGAGGGACCCGAGGGGCCCAATGGCGCGGGAGGAGGTGAACACGGCTCGGTGAGTGCTTGATTTTCCCCCTCTTTGATCCATTTTGGGTTTTGAAACAAACCGTGCGAGGGGGGAAAGGTTTCGGCGAGTGTTGCACTTAAATGATGGGCGCGTCCTAGACAGGGGACGCGTTCTTTTTGACTAATGTGGGACCCCTTTCTTGGTGCAGGACATGGCGAGGACCTTGGGCCTGACCGATGAGTGGGCGAGTGCGGACGAGCCGAGCCGCGTCAGGAGGGAAAGTCGTGGCAAGGCGAGGCTCGAGGACTGGCCCGTATGTCTCCCTGGATAGCAAGGGGGTGTACTGGTGCAGGACAGCGCCGACTTCCTACGGCGGCAGAGAGAGAGTTATGTGGGGCTTCCCCAAGCTGGGGACACGCGTGGCATCGGCGGCTCGCGCGCCCAACTGTCAGAGGCTAAGCGGCAGCTGGCCGTCGCTCAACATGAGATGTCGCTCCTGGTAAGTTTAAGTGCCGCACTTTTATCTTCAGATTTGGAGTTTTACTGACGACCGTTGGTTATTTTGTTCCAGCGTGCCCAGCAGACAGCGACGGCGGGGATGATTGGTGGCACATCTTCCAGTTCCTCGGCCCCTTTTCTCGAGATTGCCTCCCTCCGGGAGCAACTTACCGGTGCGGTGGCTCGGGCTGCCCGGGCGGAAGAGGAGCGTGATGCCTGGGTGGCGACTATAGCGGAGCTGCGACATCGCGGTGAGGAGAGACCTTCTCCAGACATCCTGGAGCTAAGGGTTATTCTGCAGATGATGAGGAGAGAGGCAGAGAGGGAGAAAACCGAGAGAAGGTCCGAGCGACAGCGGGATCAGACCGAGAGGAGGGCCTTGGAGGCCCAAATGAGGGAGCTCCAGCTGGGCCTTCAGGTCGTCGTGCAGAGGCTAGGAGGGATGGAGACGCGCTACGAGAGAGCGCGAGAGTTCGGGGAGCGACTCCGGCAGTCTGGTCGCTTTGCCGCTAGTGGCCTCTTCGCCACGCCAGGGGAGGAACAACGAGTCATTGCTGTAGAGCCAGCGCCACGAGGCGAGGCGGGTGCTACTGCACGGGGATCCCAGAGGCTTCTGAGTGACCCTCACCTCGGGGGAGAGGAGAGGGACGCCTAGAGGGACGAGCATGGAAATAATGGCAAGAGCTGGCGAGCTAGTGGACCCGCCACCTCTCTATGATTGTAGTGTTTGTGACAGCTTATGTAGAATTATGAATGGAATGATTTGATTTTCTGCTGCTTGTTTGTTCTCTTGTGCGTTCCTTCTTCCCTACACTTCTTCTCCTTTGCACTGTTCCCATGTGATGGGTCTGCAGAGACTCAACGCCGAGCGGAGAATCGCGTCTTGTTGTGACCATTTTCCACGGGAATCTGCCGTCGAAATCAACAATGACGGCCCTAGCCCCTTTTCCGAACGTTGCGTCAAATTTTGCGGACGTCCTCCAAATCATGATAGGGTATCCCTAGACAACATAGGGTGCTAGTCGTCATATTCTTCGTCCAATCAATAACCTTGTGCGAGTGGTGAAGTGACCCACGGGACCGCATGGTAGGTGCCTCATCGCGAGGGCTATTATTAAAAGGTGATGGAGGTAATCTTGGCCCGCACTCCTTCCATTTCGATAAATTCTTGTCCCTTTTATCCTCCCAGGTATATCGAGAGCTAACTCGAGGAGCACAAGTTCTCACGGGAGAGGAGGAGTTCAAAATTCTGAGAGTCGGATGGAGGGCGAATCTTCCCATTCCTCGAAGAGAAGCAGATCCAGTGGTAGTAGTTCCAGGAGGCTTTCGGACCTCGAAGGGCACTTTAGCGAAAGGGCCCAATCACGACTCGTAAGCCAAGTTTTCTTGCCCTTTTCTCATTCTTTCTTCCTTTCTTCTGACCAAACCTCACCCCCATTCCTTGTATGTGTAGGTTGTGATGAAATCACAAATCTCATGGGAGTTGGTAGTAGCAGCGTACAGGGGCCTCCCAGATTTTCAGAAGGCCAGACTATACGTGATGGGTTTTGGCACTTTTCTTCGGATCGAGCCGATCCAGTTCGACCTGGTCCTGATCCAAGCCTTGTGTGAGAGATGGGACCCAGTGAGTCGGGCATTCCTGATGCCCTGGGGGCACATGGTACCCAGCTTGGAGGATGTGGTCCGAATCACAAGCCTGAAGGTGGAGGGCGAGGCAGTGACCGGGGTCACTTATGCGGATTACCGAGAAGGTGCCCAGAAGCTACTGGGTTTGGACCTAGATGGTCGGAAAAACAGGTCGGTAGCTAGGGCGTCTCTCATGGATGCATTAGGGCTCGCCGACACTCGTCGGCGGGACGACGAATCCTCAGAAGAGTTCATGGAAAGGATGGAAATAGGATGCCGTGCCGTGTACTGTACAGATTTCGGTAACTGGGAAAGATGCAACATAGATTTGAGGAGATTTCTCCTCTTCCTTTTGGGGAGATTGGTACTGAGCTCGAAAGGGGACGGTATCCAATGTCGCTTCCTGGAGTTGCTGTCAGATCTTGAAAGAGTAGGGTATTATGCCTGGGGAGCCGCCATGCTGGCACACTTGTTTGCAGGCCTATTCCAAGAAACGGATCGTGAGATGACTGTGAGTGGTTTCACACCATTCATCCAGGTATTTTTTAGTTTTGCTTGTTTTGTATTTTTTTATATTTTTTGCAAAGTACTGATGACCTGCGCCGAGCAGTTGTGGAGCTATTATTACCTCCCTATGGGGAGAGCTCGGCATTGGCGACCCGTGATGGTGCCGTTAGCCAGGCGGTGGAAACCCATCATGAGTGCGGCACCCCTAACCTACCAACTGATGGTGCTAAGGCGGGAGCTACAGGAGTTCCCTGCAGCGATGGTAAACTGGAGGCCCTACTCAGACATGGTCGATGCCGACCAGCCGTGGGTTAGAGCAAGTCGTGTCCGGTTCGGACGGGAACTGTGGATGCACTGCCTGAATGAAATCGAGTCGCTTCGGCTACGATTAGTTATGAGGACTTTATGACTGGCTCAAGAATGGGTGGATTCAGCTGCGCCACCTCGTGTCGGGAGAAGACGCGGGGACCGGTGACCTGTATTGACTGGCGCGTGCGATTCCCCGAACAGTACGAGGACTGGCAACGGGGTGGCACGATTGTAGAATCACAGGCGCGGGATAGCGAGGACTACTTGCGTCTATATAGGACAAAGTACGCAGAACGGTTCCCACCCCGGGGACTTGTGGAAGTAGGTTTCCCCTTTTCTCCTCTTCTTTCTCCTTTTCTTGGTTTTCTGGTGAAAATGCTGACTTGTAAGGCTGCAGGATGTCCGGGATGCCATGATAGCGAATTTACGAACTCGCTTGGCAGAGATGGAACAACAGTCGGGCGATGCCCGCGGAGCTACGAGCGCCTTGGTAGGTGTACAGTACGTTCCTAATTAAAACCCCAGATTCCAGATGTTGGCTGCTAATTCACGCGGTCGTAGCATGCCCAGATTGGCGCGGCTTCCCCAGCGATGGCAGTGGGTGGTGCCTCTTCCAGCTTGTAGATTCCCACCTCGGAACTTGACTTGCTTCATGAGCAACTTGCTCACGCCACGCAGCGTGCTGCGGAGGCAGAAGGGATGCTCTCTATACAGGTAAAAGTTTCAGTGTTGAGTTCTCTTGGTTTACGCCTTATCGCGTATCTGAGATGGTACACTTGACAGGAAAAGGAGACGGAAGAAGCGCTTGCCAAGGCTGCGCAGAAGGAGGCTAGGATAGCAGAACTGGAGAGGGAACTACGGCGTCATCCTGATGACGACTCCTCTAGGGATGCCGTGGAACTGAGGATCACTCTCCAGTTGGAGAGGGAAGATCGCGAGAGAGAACGTGCAGAGAGAGAAAGAGACGCAGAGAGAGAAAGAGCCAACAGATTGACTGAAAGGGAGGAACGAAGGGCCATGGAGGCCCAACTATTCGAACTCCGAATCAGCCTTGGTCTTGCTGAACAGTGGCTGAGAGATGGTGAGGAGCGCTACCGAAGAGCACGAGAGCGTGGCTTTCGTGTTGGTAGCTTCTCTGCTGCTTCCGTGGATCAACGCCGGGATGTGGGAATAGGAAGGGGAGTACAGAGCGGTAGGAGTACCGCTTTTCGTAGTTGGGTAGCACCTTTGAGAGCGTTTTACCCGGAGAGTAGTGGTACGAGTAATGCAGAGAGAGAGGGCGGAACTTGATGTAATTTTTTTGGTTTTTGGAATAAAATACAAGGTTCGGTTTGTTTGTTTTTCACCTTTGCTTCAGTTGCCTGAATCCCTGCATATATCACTGAAACAAACAAATCAGAATTTATGTTCTGACTTGGCCCCTTGCTCAATAAGCAAATGGTCACTGTGACTGTCCTTGATAACTAGTCAAGGGGTCAAGCCTTTATTTAACGAAGGCAAGAGAAAGATGCAGTGATGATAAATGCGACAGGCAAGCACACGAATGCAAGAGTATTAAAAGTGAGATGCTGCACGCAAATGCGATCATGCAAAATTGATTTGTTTTCTTTTTTATATTTGGCATTTTTTTGGTTTATCATAAAAAAGATTTTTTTGTTTACAAATATGTAAATTTTCACTTTTCCATTTTTTGTTATTTTTATCATTTCAATTTTTTTTGTTGCTAACGCCCGGCAAGCACCCAAATGGCACCTAACCTACGTGAGAACAGGGATTTCTTACTGACCTCCCAGGTATCCTAAGTGCACATCTAGGTTGATTTGGGCCTCTAGACCCCTCGAATGATGATCCCGCCGGCTAAGACTTACCCTGATGATAATACCGTCATGCCATGCTTAGGCTCCCAGTTGCTTCCGACCACAGGGATTCACCCAAAAGATGTTTAAGGTAAAAGATTTACCCGACCCGAGTCTGTTTTCTCACAACTCTAGATGGTATATGATGGAACACCCTGGAACCCTAACGACCAACCGCGCGACGCTGACCCGGAATCAGACACCGTCGCACCCATAGGTGACGCGCTTGCATTGGCCTAAGCCCGAGGTTAAGCAAGAAGACATCAAGGTGGTAAACAGGGGTCTTGACCAGTCAGAAATGCAGAGACTCCATCGCGGCGATAGCTTTTGCTTTTCAAAGTAGGCAACCAAATGTGTATATTAAAATAAGGTCGCAGACCCTAGGCAGTTTTCACCCTTCAGAAACTCCATCGAACGTTCATCCTTAGAGGGAGAAGGAAGAGTGTAAGGGATAAACCTCCTGAGAGGACCGGCAAAGCCGTTAACCCGGCGAGCGAATAAGGGCCCATTAACTCTTTCCTTTCAGACAACTTCGGACCAAATCTCGAGCATTTACATTCCATAGCCCCCCCTTTTATGGATTCAAACTTTTGCTTTGAGGGGTTTCATTTACTGCATCAGGCACGGTCACGACCAGACTTTTCTCTTGATTTTGATTTTGTATTTCTTTTGGTGAGGGAGATATAGTCGTTTGGCGTTTGTCGTTTGTGGGCTCCCTTTTCGTATGCCTGCGGGGACACTGCCCTCTTCTCGTGCTCTGATCGATGCTCGAGGAAATGGATCCTACTCTTGCCGTTGGGGTTTGAGTTTCAGTTTCTCATGCTCAGCGTTTTAAGGGTGCCGACTGTCTCATTTGGTCGAAGAGTAAAGAATAAAGATTACAGCTTCTGGAGATCTTCTGGGTGACGCTCCACCGTAGGTGATGCTACTGATTTTTGAATAAAATACATAAGTGAGCACATGTTGGCTTTCTTCGAGCGAGCATAGGCCGACGTGGCCGGACAGGGATCTCCACGGTTCTGGCAAACCAAGACCCGGTGACTACCAAGCCTTAATGGGCCCTATGAAGGTTAGATGCAGGAACTTAACTACATGGTGACTGCCAGGCATCGGCATTTTGAATTTTCCATATTTTTAGTGGTTTTCAATATTCCTTTGTTTTTGATGTTTTTATCTTTTCATCATTTTTTTTTTGTTTTGTGCTAAGGGTAGTATTTCTTAAGATAAAGCCCATTCCAAGGGTGGGATAACTCGGTCCCTTCGGCGTTAACTAGCTTGTAGGCGTTGCCAGGGTACACGGCTTGAATTACAAATGGTCCTTCCCAATTGGGTTGGAGCTTAGAACGCGGACCTCCAGGTTTGACAAAAATTCTTTTTACGACCATCTCACCGACTTTGAATTTTCTCTCAACGACTTTCTTTTGGTAAAAGCGAGCGAGTCTATTTTGATACACACGCGCGTGTTCGGCAGCGGCCAGCAGTTTCTCATCCAAGAGTTCCAACTGGGCGAGGAGTGAATTATGACGATCATCGAGGGAAAATTCCTCGTCCAATTGTACCCTGAGAGAAGGGATCAGAGTCTCGTACGGGACTATCGCTTCCATACCATAAGTAAGGGCAAATGGAGTCTGCCCGGTGGGGGTACGGATTGAAGTGCGATAGGCCCATAGAGCTTCGATAAGCTTTTCTGGCCAGTCTGAAAACTTACTAGACTCGCATGTTTTTTTGATGATTTTGAGCAATGTTTTATTGGTGGCCTCCGCTTGGCCGTTACCTTGTGGGTAATAAGGCGATGAATGATGCAATGCAATTGCGTACCTTTTGCAGAGGTCGTATAGGTCCTGAGAAATGAACTGTGGCCCATTGTCGGTGACGATTGTGCTTGGGACGCCGAATCTGGCGAGGATGTTCTTCATGATGAACTTGCAGACCATTGACGCCTTGATTTCCGCGTAAGCTTCAGCTTCGGCCCATTTGGTGAAGTATTCCGTCGCAGTAAGGATGAAAGATTTCTGCTTGGTGAGGGAATTAGGATCACCTAGGGGACCAATGATGTCGAATGCCCACATGGAGAAAGGCCACGTGGAGGATATTGGATGAAGTGAGGAAGATGGTGAATGGATTTTATCGGCGTGAAGTTGACACTTGACACACCTACGGACATAGACAGCACAATCTTCTTCCATAGTGGGCTAATAAAAGCCTTGGCGAATGATCTTCTTGGCGAGCATCTGACTATTTACATGGCCACCGCACACACCCGAGTGTGTCTCCTCTACACATTTCCAAACCTCATCGTCACCAAGACATCTTAACAGAATACCAATAAGGCTTCTCCTATAGAGTAGACCTCCAACTAAAGTATATTTTTGAGCCACCCTTCTTATGGTTTTCTTGTCCTCTGTGGTGGCCCCTTCAGGATAAGACTGATCTTGGCAGTATTTGACGATTTCATAGAACCATGGTTTCTCTTCATCAGCCAGTTCTTCTTCGGCCTCTGCCAACATGATTTCCCTCTTCTCAAGGATATCTTCCTGCAGGATCTTCCTTGCTATCCTGTCTTTGATATTTACGTAGGAAGCATCATCGATTGTAGGGGCGTGGAGTTTATAGATGGAAATGGACTTAAACCATCTTCCTAGAGGGAACCTTATGGATGATGCCAACGAGGCGAGGGCATCGGCGAGAATATTCTGATGACGAGGGACATGAACAAAGATCAGTTTGGCGAACAGTTTGGCAAAGGTAGCAGTGAGTTCTTGGTATGGCTTGAGTTTGGGATCGCGAGTGCGATATTTAGTGAGCACCTGGCGAAGGATGAGTTGACTATCACCTACGACTCGCAACTCAGTGATACGAAAAGAATGAGCGAGTTCTAGGCCAGCTAGAAGAGCTTCATATTCAGCTATATTGTTGGTGACTGAAAATTTGAGCTGATATGCCAACGGGAATGTGAGACCTTCAGGCGACAGGAGGGCGACGCCGATTCCTCTCCCTTGAGAATTCAGAGCTCCATCAAAATATAGTGTCCACATTGGCTCATCCGATTGGTTGACGGACATTAGTTCCTCATCTGGAAACTCTGATTGGACGGGATCGAACTTGGGAAGAGGATGGTGAGCGAGATGCTCGGCTATGGCATAGCCTTTAATCGCCTTTTGCTGGATGTAGGTGATGTCGAACTGAGAGAGAAAACTTTGCCAGCGTGCTAGCCTATCCGTAAGGACGGCTTTCTCCAGAAGGAATTTGATAGGATTCATTCGAGCAATCAAGTGGACCTCATGAGCCAAGAAGTAGTGCTTCAATTTCTGCACTACCCAAACGAGGGCAGCACAGGTTTTCTCCATAACGGTGTACTTCTGCTCACAGGGATTGAGAAGTTTGGACAAGTAATAGGTTGCCCGTTCCTTACCTTCTTCATCAGCTTGTGCGAGGACGGCTCCCACGGAGTCATCCAAGACTGAGACGTAAAGGATCAGAGGTTTTTCTGGTTTGGGTGGAATGAGAACGGGTGGACTAACCAGATATTCCTTCAACCCTTCAAAAGCCTTCTGACATTTAGAATTCCAGTGGAATTCTACTCCTGGCTTGGTCAACTCATAGAGAGGTCTACACCTTTGTGAATGTTGAGACACAAACCGACGAATAAACTGCAACCTCCCGATTAAACCTCGGACTTCCCTCAAATTCTTGGGAGGCGGCATATCCCTGATAGCCTTGGCTTTGTCGAGATCTATCTCGATCCCTCTTTTGCTCACAATGAACCCCAGCAATTTACCTGACGACACACCAAACACACACTTCTTCGGGTTCATTTTCAGTTGGAACTCCCTTGACCTCTGCAAGACCTTAGCCAAAACTTCTGGATGTTCCATCCTGGTCCTTGATTTTACCAATAAGTCATCCACATACACTTCCAGATATATGTGCATCATGTCATGAAATATGGCCATCATCGCTCTTTGGTAAGTAGCTCCAGCATTCTTTAATCCGAACGGCATGACCACGTAACAATATGTTCCCCAAGGGGTAGTGAATGACGTCTTTTCCTGATCCTTTTCTGCCAAACGAATTTGATTGTATCCTGAAAATCCATCCATGAAAGAGAGGGTTTCGTAGCCTGCCGTGTTATCGATCAACACATCAATGTGAGGTAAGGGAAAATCGTCCTTTGGACATGCGCGGTTAAGGTCCCGGAAGTCGATACAAATCCTGACTTTCCCATCTTTCTTCATGACCGGGACAATGTTCGCCACCCATTGAGGATAAAGGACGACTCTAATGAACCTGGCTTTGTGGAGCCTATCGACCTCTTCTTTCATTTTTAAAGCCATCTGAGGGTGGAAACGTCTTAACCTTTGTTTTACCGAGACAGACCCTGGTTTTAGGGTTAAACGGTGTTCGACCAAGGTTGAATCTAAACCCGGCATATCCTCGTAGCTCCATGCAAACGTGTCCTTATATTCCTTGAGAACCTCAATTAATGTCTTTTCTTCAGAGGGTGGTAGGTTGTCACTTATGAGGATGATCCTAGGGTCTTCCTCAGTTCCCAAGTTGACTTCTTTGGTGGATTCTTCTACGGCGGTTGACGGCTCGTCGAATCTCCTCATTCCACTAGCGTATGCGCCCGCCGCATCCTCATATTCTTCACCCTCATCTTCAGTGGGGCATTCTTCATCCGTGATCTCGTAGACTCCATACCCTTCATCAGATGCACAGTCGCCCTCGCATTCTATTTCGGGTAGCTGGATGGGATTTTCTAACAGCTGGGGGATGGCAAGAAGGGCCTGACACCTGGCGGCCAAATCCAGAAGGAATCGACGAGGGATCTGCCTACCCTTGGATTTCTTCCTAGGTACTACCCTTGGCCTATCATTCCTAGATTGACTGACAATATTTACAGAAGAAGAGGAAGACGAAGAGGATGGTGTAGAATGTACAGGAGAAGACCCCTCAGAGGAGGGGTAGAAAAGGTCGCTCATCGGACCTTGGACGGGTGGTCCGCAAGGCGGTACGCACCCGTGGGAGATGTAGGAAGTTTCCTCAACGAACATGTGTTGTTGGGGAGTTTGAAAATTGACGTTTTTTTTTCGTTTTCATTTTTAATGACAAAGCAGTGAAAAGAGATTGGAGGAGAGAGGAAAGTGGTTATGGCTAGAGGATTGTGAGGCTCATAGAGCAGATCATGGTTGAAGACCTGGCGCGGGTTGAAAAGCCCACGTAGGTATGCAAACAGAGAAGGGGATCTGGGAAGATCATCAGACAATTGTCTGGCCTAGGAAGAAGATATCAGCAAAGGCTGAGACGAGTGGATGGAGAAGATGGCGGCTAATGAGCCGTCGACGGCAATGTTGAGGATGGATGAAGATCCGTCGATGACAGGGTCCTTCTGGCGAGGACGAGGATAGTTTGGAACCTTGGCAAGAGTGGTAATATTCTCTGGTATTTCGGAGATCAATGGTGGTCCTTCAAGCTGCGGAGACGAGAACATCCTTTCCAGTGCAACGGAAATGTCCCGTATGTCGAACCATTTGTCCCACTCGCATTCCAGATCTTTGATCTTGCCTCTTTTGGTGATCCTCGGACATTTTTCAGCCAAATATACAGCTGATCCCCCATATGCTTCTTGCGGGTGATCTCTCATCTGAACAACGGGCCCTCTGTTGAAGTGGTTTGATAGAGTCCATGTGAGGGGCTTCCAATCCGCCCTGAACGGTCCTTTGAAGCCTAGGCCAAACCTACGGTTCGGCCTAATTTCCTTTGGCGGTTTGAGCATACCCTGTAATTGTGCGCCCAGACCTTTACCCTGTTGATAGTCGATGTTCCTCATAATCTCCCAACCTTTGGAGTGAAAAGGGAGACATGATGTTGCGGTTGTCCTGACCGGCTCCTTCGGTGCTAGTGAAACATGAGATGGATCACGTACGTCCAGCAGTGACAATATGGACCGATGAGACGGCCAAACAGAAGGCAGAGAGGTGTTGATAGCATCCACTGTGTGAAGGACAGGTGTACTGACCACTTTAATAATTCTCCCATTGTAAGGAAACTTCAGGTACTGATGGTTGGTGGAAGGCGCTGTCCATGGCTTCGATGTAAGGGCGACCCAGTATAGCCTTGAATGTGGGGTCCATGTCGAGGATATGGAATTCCGTGGGAATTGACATGGGACCTAGTTCTGCCTTCAGAATAATCATCCCCTGCGGCGGCCTTTTGCTATTGTCATAAGCCGTGACCGTGATCGAGGAAGGTCTTATTTGTTCCTCGTTGACCCCACACAACTGAAGAGTGCTCATGGAGATCACATTTATGGATGCACCCGTGTCCACAAGACACGGGTTTATGGATACCCCATTAATTTTTATTGAAATACACAATGCATATTTCCGAGCTTCCTTGGGAGCGAGCTCGTAGTTGTGAAACATGATGACTGGTTGTGTGTCTGTTGGGGTCAGGACGGTTGAAATCTTCTCCACGGGGAGGTCTTCATTAACCATGACCTTTTGAAGATATTCCATCAAGGCCGCCTGGTGGGATGTGGATCTTTGAAGTAGCTCCAGGATGGAGATCCGGGCAGGTGTCTTGTCTAAGTGTTTCAATAGATCATACTGTGTTCTAGGGATAGCTCTTTCTGGTTGTTCTGCATCATCCTTCTCTGGCTGAGATTGCTCAAGATTCTGACTGTTGTGGGGGAAAATCCTGTGGAAAATCCTTCCACTCCGGAGCACCATTGCCTGCGGCTTTTGTACCTCTGTGGGGGTAGCAGTGGGTTTTAACAGAGGTTTGAGGGGTAGTAGTGGAGGAATGGTTGATGAAGCAGGGGTGATAACGGGAGCAGGGATTCTGATGAGGGGTTTGTTAGGTGGCTGCATGGTGGAGGTAGAGGGGATATTGCGTGGATTATGAAGGATAAGGGGTCTAGAAGGTGGCGGTGGAGACGAAGTAAGAGTGGGTAGGGCTTGAAGTGGGCAATGATTTTGAGGTGGGTGATGGTTAATGAGTGGTTTTGAAGGTATTAGTGGTGATACGGTGGAGAAAGACGGGGTTATGTATGGTTGACGGATGATAACGGGTTTAGAAGGCGTAGGGGAAAATGTGGTAGAGGTGGATGGTAAAGTGGGGGAGTGAGAGAAGATGAGAGGGTGTGAAGGCGTAGTGGAGAGTGTCAGTTCATAGGAGGTCGGGGTGCGGATGAGAGGGCGTAATGGTAGTGGAAATGGTGATGGTGATACTGACGTGGGTTGATGAGAGAGAGGTGCTACCCGGGCAAGGTGAGGGGGTTGCATGACGATAGGGTTGGAGGTAGAAAGAATGGAGGTACTTTCCTGGTGCCACACCTGCTCTCTCCCGACTTCCGGGAAGGAGGAGATGGGGTTAACCTGATGATTGGGCTGTTGGTGCTCTGGTAATGGATTCTGGATTATGCCCATGTCGGGCTGTTGTTGTGGGGCCTGCTGAGCCTGCTGTTGCTGTTGTGGTTGATGTTGCTGTCGCTATTGTAACTGCTGCTGTGGCCTATGAGGAGGTCTCCTAGCCTTGAGAGCCGCGACGTATCGTCTCATCTCATCCCAATCTATTTGATGTTCATCATTCATATCATGGATGTAATCTTTGAAATGGAAGCAGTAATCTACTGTGTGTCCCGGCTGCCTGTGGTAGACACAGTATTTGGAGGTATCAATATTGGGGGGCCACGCGGGCCTTTCTCTGGGTAGGGCGAGTTGGTTTGATGCCATGAGGGCATTAAAAATGTCTGCTAAGGTTTCCGGCAATGGTGGATAGTAGGCTCTCTTGGGACCGAGCGGCCTCCTTTGTTACTGTTGGGGACCATAGTTCCCCGGGGGTGGAACTTGGTTGTACTGAAGCGGTGGTTGTTGTTGCTGAGGTTGTGGTTGTTGTTGCTGGGGTTGGCGTAATGGAGGCATATTATCCTGGGGTGGGTTATTTTGGGGTGGAGGACGAAGAGGGAAAGGACCTGGTTGGGGTGGAAGTCGGGACATTTGTGGAGGCCTTGGGTTGACTGCATAGTTGGCATTGTTGACCGCACCCACTTGCTCATTTGTCACGACCCCTTCTGTGGCTCCACCCGGGACACCAGCGCTTGTCTTTCTGACCACTTTGGATTTCGGCGACTCAAACATGTTCATGATGGGGGAGTCTTTTAGCTGGGTTTGGATGTACCGGGCCCTTTCATAGAGTTCCTCCATTGTAGTAAGTTTATTCATGGCCAGGACATGTCTGAACTGTGGGGTTGCATTAGACACAATCATCTTCACTTGTTCGGGCTCGGAGAGGGTATCCCTTATTCTTTCCGCCAGAGACCTCCATCTATCAGCATATCGGACAAAATCCTCGTCGGGTTTCATCTTTTCGGCCACTAGGTCGGTAATGGAGAGTGAGGGACCGACCCTATCCCTATATTTCTGCAAGAACCTTCTCTGGACTATTTCAAAATTCTCGGCCTCGCGGGGCTCCAGAGAATAGAACCACTCAAGCGCAGGACCATCCAATGATCTCCGAAAGAGGTATGCCAGGGACCTTTGATCATTTTGCCAATAGGAGGACTCATACATGAAGTCCTTGAGGTGAATGAAGGGGTTGCCGGTACCATTGTATCTGCGGTACGTGGGCATTTCGGAGGGAGAAAGATGAATGACGGGAAGGATTGGCAAAGCAACCTCCGGGGTGACTTTCACGTCCACC
Organism: Amorphophallus konjac; assembly: GCA_022559845.1. Lineage (NCBI taxonomy): Eukaryota > Viridiplantae > Streptophyta > Magnoliopsida > Alismatales > Araceae > Amorphophallus > Amorphophallus konjac. Next base: position 14,927 of record JAHNEJ010003486.1, on the reverse strand, counting down.
ATTCTTCTTAGATTTTGAAACTGCTCGTCCATACGATTGAACCTATTGAGGAGCGATTGGGCGAGCTCCTCTGGAGGTGAAGGTGGCACTTGCCACTGGGGGAGAAACTGTCTCCCGGAGACTTGAGGGGGAAACCCCGAATGAGAGGGAGCTGTCGGACCACCGACAGTTGGCCCTGGCTGAAGCGGTGTGTAGGGAACAACGGGAGTTTGAGATTGTGACGGGAATTGGAATGAGGGTGGTTGTTGGCTCGCTTGACCTTGAAGCGAGGGAGACTGGATGGCTTGCGCCAATGAAGGAGATGGAATGGCCTGCACGGACTCTTGGAGAGGTGCGATGGCCGGAGTTGATTCCTGGGGCGAGGGGGAAACAGATTTCCCCTTTAGAATGGCCTGGAAGGCCCGTAGCTATTCAGAGGTAAGCTCCGTGTTGGTGAGGACGCCCAGTAAGGAAGTGATATCCTGTGGTGGGGACGTGTCCCCGACAATAACCTGCACCTCATGCGAGGGGTCATGAGAATGACCCGAGTCCATAACATAGACTCGCGGGTCGGCTGACAAACCACGGCTAGGGTGGTTCTCCTCAAAAGACTCGTGAGACATGCTCACAGTGATGTGGCACAGCCCAAAGACCACTAAATATGATAAGGTGACCCTAGGACTTAGACCCGCAAGCATACAAGCGCTCAATGATTCTCACAACGACGATTTCTGCTCACTCGGTTCACACGTTCACCCGGTGGGTCCGGGAGATGATGGTGAGGGTCCGAGGCGGGACCCAATTGTCCTAATGGACTTACAATGCTAAGGCTGACCTCCAATGGGCCTGGGAGTCCCAACTTTGTGGGTGGCTGACCCGCAAGGCGGGGTGTGGGGTGGCACTCACTCACGGGCCGCGGTGGGCACGATATTGCTTAAAATGAATTCCGAGCACTCTCTTACCGTCCGACGGGCATTCAAGGCAATACTACATTTGCAGAAATGAAGCTACAAGGGTGTGATCAGAAGCTCACCTGATCGGTGTGAAGACACCGATCCCGTTCGGAGACGAGGGCGCGCCGGGAGGCGAGGGTATACACCCGATCGCCGCGGCGATGAGCTTGACCTGAAAATGTGAAGAGGTACAGCACTACGCCCCTTGCAAGGGGGGGGGGGGGGATCTTGGGGTGGGGGTTAATGTATTTCAACCAAAAATTACCTCCATGCAGGGAGGGGCCTTCAGCCGGCCAAGCGGGGAGGGGAACGAGCGAGATAGAGTCGACTTTCCGAGCTTTGCCGATTCTGCCTAGCTTCTGTAATTCTGGACAGAGGGACGATGTCGATGCTACCAATAATTCCACTGAGCTTAGAATCTGATGAAACTTGGGCCAAAAGCTTTCTAACCGGAGAGGGGTGCGGCTTGAATTTTTGGACGACGTTCTGATCTGGGGGCTGACTGCTCCAGCAACTGGAAGATGGATGCAGCTCTGGTCTCTGGCTGAGCTCAGTCTGAAACAGCAGGTTGCAGAAGCTGCCACGATCGCTCCTGAGCTCCAAATTTGGCGCCGCTAGACTCGTTAAAATCGTGGACGAGTCTACTTTGCAGCAAAATAAACGGGGAAGTCTTCTGATGTTGGGGATGATCTGGGTGTCTAGAGAAGTGGACGGTGGTCGGTGCAGACTGTGAGGAGGCAGACCGGCGTGGGTGTGGTAGAAAATTGGTATCTCTGGTTGTCGGATGCCGAACGGGGTTCCGCCTTCTGTTCCTATACGCTGACAGGGGGAGGAAGAACTTTTTAGAAGACCTCGAAGACTGGTTCCTTCAAGGTTCGTCGTGGGAGAGTCTTCTCTGCCGCTCTGGCTCCTGGTCTGAGAGGTTCTGCGCAGTCGGGGAAGAACAGCCTTCACGGACGGCCACGAACTCGGAATGGAGTGATTCCACCTCGCCTGCGAAGAGCACAGGGAGGCCTTTCCAGAAAGTTAGGCCACGCCACCAGCAGAACCAGGATGCAGTCGTGGACGTCGCTGCCACAGAGTGCTAATCTGCAGGTCGGCCTGCACACAAAGCTGGAGTGGAGAAGAGAGGAGGGGGCGAACTTGGCTTGAGGGGAGAGGAGGGGTGCGACCTAGGGAGCAAGGAGGGAAGGGGAGATTCGAATTTGGGCTTTGGAATGAGTTAATTCAGCCTTGGGAAGGTGGAGATATGCTTAGGGAAGTGAAAGGGGTAGGTGGTGGTTGGAGGGTGGGGTTTTGAGTGGTGGAACTTCCTTGGGACTAGGTGAGGATTAAAGAGGGGTTGTGGGAAGTTGTGGGGAGTTAATGGAGGTAGGTGGGGGTTGGAAGTGGTTGAGAGGGGGAGGAGAGAGAGTGAATTTCGAAATTTAGAGAGAGGAGGAGAGAGAATGGAGAGATAATGAGAGAGAGAGAGAGATATTGAGAGAGTTTGAAAGGGTTTTCTTCAATATTCATCAAAAGTTGAATACAAGAGGAGAGATGGGGCCTATATATAGGCAACCATTCTTTACATGACCAAAATACCCTTGACAATAAGATAAAAGACCGAGCATATCCTAGACTCAATCCTATGGGCCCATAACTAAAGTAATAAGGCCCAATTAAACATAACAAGGGAAATGGACTAAAACCATATGACTCAATAAAGGAAAATACATAAGATAGGACTCAATAAAAAGAAAATACATAAAATGAAACTTTGGAAATGAAGATAACAAGTGTAGACCATGATCAATCCATATCAAGAGTGTGCAGGTGATCAAAGCTAGAGGGGTGTCGGGAGATGCCCTCATCACACAGTTTTCCCAGAACGTAAAAACAAACACTATCAAGTAGGTAGCAGAGATTATCAAACAAGTGGATGCCTTTACGCCCTTTTTTTGTGTTTTAATTTTGATGATTTTTTTATGTTTTTAGCGAGATCCGAAGTTCACACAAAATGGGGACCCTAGTTTGTTTTTGTTTCACCGCCGTGTCAGCTAGGGTCTCTCGTCTCACCACAAATGAAATGACTAACTCCGGGTAACTTCGATGGTACAACCAGCCCAGTGAACGAAGTGGAGATTCTTCGATGTCGGGGACTTACGGAGGTCCCAGTGTAGGAGATTCTAGTCTGTTGAGAGGAATTCCCAAACGGAGAGTCCTTCCTTCACCGGGAAAGGGTGATCCTCAAAAAATGAAAAAAGGATAGAAAAGAGGAATGGATGTATGCAATGGAATGCTGACAGATATATAGAGTAAGAAAATAACAGAAATAACAGACATATAATAAACAAACAACCAATCACAACTGATAGTGCTGCTGTGAGCACAACGGGGGCGCGCGCGGGCGCCAAGGTGGAGAGGCACGGGTGGTGCCGAACTTGCAAGGGTAGCCGAAAGGAAGCAGTAGAGGTCCCACCGTGATCGCCAATCTGTGAGCGACGTCACGCGGTTCGGGGAAGCGGATGAGACGCGAAGCGCGCGGGCTCCTCTTTTTGTTTGTTTTGTTTGCTGCAACACAAAAATAAGAGGAAAGAGAGAAGGGGCCACCACGGGAGATTGCTCCGGCGGGGCGAGCGGGACAAATGTAATATAGTAGGATATGGGGGTTAAACGGCCATAGCGGGAAGTGACTCGCCGCGACCTCGGGGGGACGGGAATGGTGCAGAAATTAAATAGCAAGAATTGAAACGGCCATTGGGGAAGTGACTCGCCGCGGCCTCGAGAATATGAGCAGATAAGAAGATAGCAGAATATAAAGAGAATATAAAGAGCGGAATTTAAACGGCCATTGGGGAAGTGACTCGCCGCGGCCTCGAGAATATGAATAGATAAGAATATAACAGAATATAAGGAGAATTTAAACGGCCATTGGGGAAGTGACTCGCCGCGGCCTCGAGAACATGAATAGATAAGAATATAACATATAAGGACGGGAATTTAAACGGCCATTGGGGAAGTGACTCGCCGCAGCCTCGAGAATATGAGCAGAATATAACAGAATATAAAGAGAATATAAGAACGGAAATTTAAACGGCCATTGGGGAAGTGACTAGCCGCGGCCTCGAAAATAAGATGTGATCGCCAGGGGCCCAAAGACCCCAAAATAAAGAAAGTGATCGCGCCTACCTCAAGAGGGGGAGATGACGGGTTGCTTCTTCCTCCCCCTTCGGCCGGCCGACTGAGAGGGCTTTCCTCGGGTACCCTTGCAAAACAACGACAAACAAGTAACAAGTGGATTAGAAAGATGAAGGTGTAGTATTCAAATCCCTGCGATAAAAATAATGAAATGATGGCAAGACACACACCTGGTTGGTGTTATCTTTTAAACCCCTCTCGGACTCGAGTAGGAGGAAAATGAGATGATGGATGCAAGAAGTATAAGAGAAGAGGCGCCCTTATAAAGGGGGATAGAGGATGCGAGATGATGAATGCAAAAGAACTACGAAGAAAAAGGGGAAGAAAATGCTTATTGGATGAGCCGAGGGTGAAATCCGGCGGAGCTCCGGCAGCGTGGGGACGACGTGGAAGCGCGGTGGATGAAGACGACCTTCCTCTCGCGAGCGTGGGCACCCGAGAAGTCGGCAGAACCTCCACCTACAAAAGACCCCACGGGTTAGAAAATGACTCCGGTAGCCTCTGGGCTCCGGCAGCCTATCGGATCTCTTCGAAGCTCCTCCAGAACTGAGGGGGTGGGCCTCTATTTATAGAGCTACGGAGGGTGGAGGCGTCCAGGACCCTGGACACCTCCATCTGGGCCGAATTAATATTTTATTCTATTTTTATATATTTTTTTGGAATAATTTTATGGAGGCGTCCAGGGTCCCGGACGCCTCAAACAAGTCCACCGAAAATCGACGACGGCCGCACGCGGTTTGGCACATCGCGTGGTTTTCTGAGCGGCGCCTCGTGATTCAGAAATGGGCGCGTCCAGTTGACTGGACGTCTCTATAATTTGGATTTTTTCACACACGACAAACCGTCGTTCGGTGGCCGGCGCCCGTGAGAGAGGTGATGGAGGCGTCCAGGGCCCTGGACGCCTCCATAAATATATTATTTTATTTTTTTTATTTGTCTTTTGTGCCAAGGCTGGCATTTTGATTTTTTTATAATTGTTTTTATGGAGGCGTCCAGGGGCCTTGACGCCTCCATTAATATATATATATATTTATTTTTTTTTGTTTTTTATGCCAACTGACATTTTACACACATTTTTTATTTTTGTTTTTATGGAGGCGTCCAGAGACCTGGACGCCTCCCTTAATATATATATTTTTTATTTAGTTTTGGGCCCTGAGAAAATAAATAAATAAAATTAAAAATATGGGGGCGTCCAGGGGCCTGGACGCCCCCATTAAAACCCACCCGGGTCCTCAATCGGCGGCTGCCCGGCAGACACCTTCTTGGTTCCGGAACCTCTTGATGCGTCTGACTGGTGTTGATGCCGTCCGAATGCCGTGACGAGACGATTCCAGATGCCGAAAAAGGCAGAAGAAGACCCAAGAAAAGGAAGTACTCAAGTGATTCGAAATGCGTAAGCCGTCGCGGGACGTCATATAGTAATATGAGACTTTCTCAGGAGACGTTAAGAATGGCGTGTCTACAAATGGCTTTGAAAATGATTGAGAAGTTTGAAAAATATTGGGGCAGGCCTAATATGTTGTTAGCATTTGGTTGTATTTTGGATCCTAGATTCAAGATGAAGACAGTTGAATTTTTCATTCATGAGACTTTTGAAGATGGCTATTGTAACGACCCGATAATCTGATTACCGGGAAAGCCCGATAACCCGAGACTCGTACCGCCACTCACGAGTCCGAAGACTCGGAAGGGTTAGAAGGATGGTGTGGAAACTACACAAGTATCACAAGTAATTACAGAAAATTAAATAGTTTATATAATTAAGCAGGAAATAAATTAACATTTTACAAGGTCCACAAGATAACAACAAAATAACAACAACAGTCCACAACTAGTACAGAGACAAGAGAGAAAAGTACAGCTACACGGGGCATACCCCGGCTCTGACCTCTGACACTAACGCTGGGCAGCTGAACCACGCTGAGCCTCAGACGAACTCCCCTGAAGCCTCACCTCACCGGAAACACGGTGAAAACACGCAGGGAATGAGTCTCGGAACAGACTCAGTAGGGATCACTCGAACCCTACCTCGCAAACGAAGAACCACTACGCTAGCAGTAAGCGAGTACCTCGGAAAGGGAAATCAAGCCATCTACAAAACACATGTTTCACGGCACGAAAGCCGACACTCGTGCCACGGCAAAACAACCGGAACACACGGCTGACACGACAAAAACATGAAGGTCGAAGTCGTAATGACTGACAGTCTGACACTCCCTACTCGACAGGAGTACCTCCCACAAGAAGCACAGTCGGTAGCGTCCCCTGACGACTTACACCGCACCGCAGGTGAACTGCCTGACGTGGTAGCGCCTACCAAAGGCACGGACACCAAACAAGTACCACGAACAAGTGACTAGCTGGGGTCACGCCCGTCAGCGTGGGTCCAACCGTCCCCAACCACGTGTGCACACACAGACCGTCCATCCCGGATCTGGCCCTCTGACCAGTTTTCCCCTCAGTCGGACTATGGCTGGTAGATGCGAGGCCCGACGGTAACCGGTCCACAAACCGTCTATAAGGGTCGGCCCGTACACCACTCCCTGGTGAGACCAGCACCGCGTACTGGTGGGCTACGACTAGTGGAGGGTCACTAACGGAGGAGACTCTCAAGTCAACAAAAAATAACGTCATAACCGGACAGTACAAGGAACGCCCCCTTGTACCAACACCGTCGCACGGTGACACAAGCCGGCAACATGACCTCCCGGTACCGCTCAGTACGACGAGAGACACGCCAACACGACCCGTCCCTTGAACGGTCTAGCCTGGGCTGCTCAGGGATGTGCGGTCGTACGAGGATCGCACTAGGGTTTAAGCGGCCAGAGAGGGACCGTTCTACATCAGGTCTAAACGGTAGAAGAACGGCCAACAAGGGCCCGTTCAACAGATGTGCAGCCAGATCCTGGCCGCACAACTCTCACGGTAATAAACTTGAATGGCCAGTCCACAGCCGACCTCGGAAGGGCGGCTACGGCTTTGCCGTTCAACGGTTGTGCTGTCCAGATCCGACCGCACACCCAGGCACGGCACCAGAGGATGTACGGCCAGCACCTGGCCGCACAAAGGGTTATGCGGCCAGCTCCTGGCCGTACACCCCGGTGCACTATATAACGGTCACAAACAACGGTCAAAAACCCAGGGTTGGGCGGTCGTTATGGGGCCGCACTTCAGGATGTGCGGTCCCACGATAGACCGTACAAGCCAACTACGCGCCGAGCCCAGCCACAGTGCGCCGAGCTGATGAGCGGCCCGAACAGCGCCGCACAAGGGTTGTGCGGCCACTGGTTCGACCGCACATCGCTCACCGGCGCGAAAATGGCGAACCTCACCGGAATCGCCCATTCGGCCCCAAAACAAACCCCACGAAGGGGGAAATGGCGAGAGAAGAACCCCCAAGCCCCCCTAGCATGCTCCTACGCCCTTAAACCACAGAATCATGGCCAAAAACGGCGGATCGGACGAACTCACCCCGCGGCATGAACAACCCTTCCCGGCGCGAAATCAACCCCTCTCGACCTCGTCTCGGGCTAAAACTCACGGGGAAGGAGGGCAAGAGGCCAGGGATCGTCACCCTACCTCCGGTTCGCGACGGGACGCGCCGATCCGAGCTCAATGCCACGAAGAAAGCCGTTAAAATCTCACCTTCCCACGCTTCCCACGCTCGCCGTACGCCCGCACGATCACCTCGCCGTCACCCACGTCCTCGTGCCGTCGCCCTGCCGCCGTCTGCAGTCGGAACGGAGGTCGCCGCGCTCGAACGGGAGAAAGAGAGAGAGGAAAGGGCGGCCACGGTCGTGAGAGAGGAAGGAGAAGGAAGAAAGAAGAAGAAGAAAAAAAGAAAAAGAAAAAGGGAATATATAGAAAATCTAAAAATTCTGGAAAATATCAAAAAATTAAAAATTACATTTCCGGGATCCTCGGAACGCACCGATCGCAACGGTACCACTCGTGCCCAGGTGAAACACCCGGTTAACCCGCAGCGAGGTTCCGAAGGAATTACCAAAACACACACCGGAAATCAGAAAACGCACGCGGAAAAGCCGCGGAACGCTTCCGGGCCTCCGAAACAACTCCGGATCGCGCCGATCCGAACACAAAAGGTGTCCGAAATAAAATTTAGGACACAACGGAGCAGAATGCTCTGAGAAACCGAATCCGGGGCCCATGAAGAAGGATCTGAAAGGTCCGGGATATTACAGCGCTCCCTCCTTAAAGGAATTTCGTCATCGAATTTAAAAACAACCCAAGGGGAAAGAAGAGGAAGACTCACTCAAACAAGTAAGGGAACTACAGACGCATATCGTCCTCACGCTCACAAGAAGCCTCACCACCAGAGTGCCGCTGCCACACCACCTTGACCAAGGGGATGACCTTTTTCCGTAGGCGCTGCTCTCGCCTATCCACAACGCGGACGGGAAACTCTGGGAGAGAAAGATCTGGAGTCATCTCTGGCCAAACGGAATCCTCAAGCACATGAGAGTCATCGGGTATATACTTCCGCAACATCGAGACATGAAACACGTCATGCACTGACGCCAACTCAGGAGGTAACTGCAGCCGATAGGCTACCTCACCGATGCGCTCCACAATAAGGAAAGGACCAACATAGCAGGGACTCAGCTTCCCACGCCGTCCAAAACGTATCACCCCCTTCATCGGAGAAACTCTCAAAAACACACGATCGCCAACGGCAAACGTGAGAGGCTGCCGCCTACGGTCAGCATAGCTCTTCTGTCGACTCTGGGTCGCCAACATGTTCTGACGAACCAGATGCACAACATCTACACACAGCTGCACCAACTCTGGTCCCGTCAAAACATGCTCACCAACCTCGAACCAATCGAGTGGAGTCCGACACGGACGCCCATACAACGCCTCATAAGGAGTCATGTCGATGCTCGAATGATAGCTGTTGTTGTAGGCAAACTCCACCAACGGTAGGTGGTGAATCCAACTCCCCTGCCACTCCAGGCAGCAGGATCTCAACATATCCTCCAAAGTCTGAATGGTCCTCTCTGACTGACCATCTGACTGAGGATGATACGCCGAGCTAAACGCTAAATCTGTGCCAAGAGCTCGCTGGAAACTCCTCCAGAATCCAGACGTGAAGCGCGGATCCCGATCCGACACAATAGAGATGGGAATCCCATACAACGGAACGATCCGCTCCACATAAGATGAGCTAACTTGGGCACACTCCAGCTGACTTTGATCGATAACAACTGAGTCACCTTCGTCAGCCGATCCACCAGCAACCAAATACTATCTTGCCCACTTGGAGTCCTCGGTAATCCCACCACGAAATCCATGGTCACGTGGTCCCATTTCCACGTGGGAACATCCATGGGCTGAAGAGTACCTCCCGGTCGCTGATACTCCGCCTTCATCTGCTGACAGGTCAGGCACCTGGCCACAAATTCGGCAACATCTCCCTTCATGCCAGGCCACCAGAACTGTCTCCGCAAGTTCCGATACATTTTCGTCGCACCCGGGTGTACGGTGTACCTACTCCCATGAGTCTCGCGTAACACCGCACGCCGAATCTACTCCTCGGCTGGGACGTACAACCTGCCACGAAACCTCGCAGCACCGTCCTCACCGAGCTCCACCTCAGCCATAGCCAAAATTCGGGGCAACTCAAGGTCCGCATGTTGAGCCTCTATCACCTGACGGCGGATAGCAGGCGTGACAGTCAGACTTGCAAGCACTGCGAACCCTGGCTCTTGGGGAATCTTGAGCCTGAAAGACACTTCGGACACTTGTTCCCAGAGCCTCCACTTCCTCAACATCAAGGCACAGACCGCGACCCTCCGACTCAAAGCATCGGCGACCACATTCATCCTGCCCGGCTGATAAGACAAGGTGAAGTCATAATCCTTCATGAACTCCATCCAACACCTCTGCCTGAGGTTAAGGTCTCTCTTCGTTAACACATACCTCAAACTCTGATGGTCAGTGAACACCTCAAACCTCTCGCCATACAGATAATGCCTCCAAATCTTCAGCACGAAGATCACAGCCGCCAGCTCAAGGTCATGGGTAGGGTAGTTCTCCTCGTGGCGCTTCAGTTGCCGAGATGCATAGGCCACCACTCTACCATGTTGCATCAACACAGCACCCAATCTCACCCCGGAAGCATCTGTACACACTACAAAACCTCCCGATCCAGAAGGTAAAGCTAACACCGGAGCCGAGGTGAGCAATCTCTTTAGTTCCCTAAAACTCTGCTCACACTCATCAGTCCAGACGAAAGGCACATCCTTCCGCGTAAGCCTGGTCATCGGGGCCGCAACGCGGGAAAAATCCTTGATAAACCGGTGATAATAGCCCGCAAGCCCCAAGAAACTCCGGATCTCCGTCACAGACCTTGGCCTCGGCCACTGCATTATTGCCTCGACCTTGGCAGGGTCCACGAAAATACCATCACCCGAAATCACGTGCCCCAAAAAGTGCACCTCACGAAGCCAGAACTCGCACTTATTGAACTTCGCATTCAACTGGTGGTCTCGCAGCGTCTGCAGCACCACACCCAAATGGTACGCATGCTCCTCGGCAGATCGCAAATAAACAAGGATGTCGTCCATAAACACGACCACGAACTGGTCCAAGTACGGACGAAACACCCTCTGCATCAAGTCCATGAAGGCTGCGGGGGCATTGGTGAGCCCAAACGGCATCACCAAGAACTCATAATGCCCATACCTCGAACTGAACGCAGTCTTCTCTACATCGGACTCACGAATCCTCAACTGATAGTAACCGGACCGTAAATCAATCCGCGAGAACACTCGCACAGACTGAAGTTGGTCGAACAAATCATCGATTTGCGGCAATGGATACTTGTTCTTAATGGTCACTTCATTCAGCTGCCGGTAGTCAATGCACAACCGCAAGCTACCGTCCTTCTTCTTCACGAACAACACGGGCGCCCCCCAAGGGGAAAAGCTAGGACAAATGTACCCCTTGGCCAGCAGCTCCTGCAACTGCACCCGTAATTCCCTCAACTCAGCGGGGGCCATACGGTAGGGAGCATTAGCCAAAGGTCCCGTACCCGGCACCACCTTGAAAATGAAGTCGATCTCCCGCTGGGGAGGCAATCCAGGTAATTCCTCCGGAAAAATATCAGGAAACTCACACACCACCGGAATGTCCTCGACTTCCGGCTCCATGCGGTCAGTCACAACCACAGAGGCTAGAAAACCCTGACAACCCGAATCAAGCAAACGACGAGCTCGAATCGTCGAAAGAAGAAAACGGGAAGAGGAAGACCTGATACCTTGGAAATAAAAGGTGGGTCCACGAAGTCGCCGAAAGTAAACCCTCTTCGAGCCGCAATCCACCAACGCATGATGTACCTCAAGCCAATCCATGCCCAAGATCACATCAAAGTCCTGAAGCGGCAACGCATAGAGCCTCGCCGGTAAACTCCGCTCTTCCACCCACACAGGAACCTCATCAAAGCAATACGGAGTGATCATAAAATCACCCGAGGGCAACTCCACAGCAAATCGCAGGACAACTGGGTCACCGGCTCCTTGATACTCAGCGCGAAATCCTCCGAAATAAACGAATGAGACGTGCCAGAATCAAACAAAACCCGAGCCGCACAACCTAAAATCTGAACGGTACCTTCCACGAGCTGCGACGCCACTGCCTCTGCCCTGGTCATGTGTGTAATCTGGCCCCGGGCTCTCTGCCTGCCCCCCACACTAGCTGACCTGGGTAGCGGCGGATACTGTCCCTGCTGCTGCTGCTGCCTCTGCTGCTGGGGAACCTGCTGCTGCTGAGGAAACTTATGCTGCTGCCTCAGAGGACAGTCACGCACCATGTGCCCTGGCTAGTCACACCGAAAATAAATAATCGGCGCCGTGCACTGCCTACCTGGGTGATACTCGCTACACCGTGGACACGGTCCTCGCGATCCACCCACCGACCCCTGTCGCTGCAAAGGAACCGGCTGCTGCACACTGTCCGATGAAGCCTGCCCCTGACCCTTGGACTTCTTACGGAAACTTTTCTTGAGGAACTTCTTGACCTTTGAGCTGAAAGACGCGGATCCTGTCACTGACGCTGCCGGCGCCCCCGAACCACCTGACGCATGCTGGAAGGAACCCTCCTACTGGGCAACCGACTGTTGGCTGCGACCTGACAATGACTGCCCCTGGCTAATCGGTCCTCGAGTCCTCTGCATATCCCTCCAAGGAAGCCGCTACGTGAGACGCTGTCTCCAAATCGGTGGCAGCATTCGCGATCAAGTGGTGCCTCAGCTCCTGTCTCAAGCCCTGAACGAACTGTGCGGTCTTCACCCTCTCATTCTCCATGATATGAGGTGCATACCGACCCAGCTCAACAAATCGGGCCCTGTACTGCAACACGGACATATCGCCCTGAACCAGCTCCAGAAACTCACGCATCCGCTGCGTAGCAATAAACTCTGGGCAGTACGTACGCTCAAAAGCGCTGACGAAGTCACCCCACGCGATCTGTTCAAGGGGACAAGACTGAAAAGATGTCTTCCACTCGGAAGACCACCACGCTCGAGCCGTACCCTGTAACTGGTTGTAGGCCAACATCACTCTGTCCTCTGCAGCACACCGCGCGGAACTGAACACCCGCTCCATCTCGTCGAGCCAATCACGAGCCACATCAGGGTCTGGCTGACCGCCATAGCAAGGAGGATGGAACTGTATGAAATCTCTCACCGCTCGGCCTGGCCCACCCCTGGTCAACGATCCCTCACCAGCCTCTCCGTCGAACTGCTGCGACATAAGCTGGTACATGCCACGAAAGAAATCCTCGGCCCCTAGTAACCTCGCATTATTCACTGCCCCGGTGGCCACAGGTGGCACTCTACTCTGCTCCTCCTGCTCCTGCTGAACCTCATGCTGGATCTCCTGACCTCCAGCCGCCTGCCCCTGCTGAGAGCGAGTACTCCGCCTCGGCGCCATACTAGCACCTGAAGCATAAGACAGAAAATACGGAACAGCAAGGTTAAGAAAAACGCACGATGCCCGATGCCAGCGTCAACTGTACATCATTGCTGTGGACTAGTGGACCACTACAATTACCTATGATTCTCATATAATTCCACAACCGCGCTCTGTTACCAGCTGTAACGACTCGAGAATCTGATTACCGGGAAAGCCCGATAACCCGAGACTCGTACCGCCACCCATGAGTCCGAAGACTCGGAAGGGTTAGAAGGATGGTGTGGAAACTACACAAGTATCACAAGTAATTACAGAAAATTAAACACTTTATATAATTAAGCAGGAAATAAATTAACATTTTACAAGGTCCACAAGATAACAACAAAATAACAACAACAGTCCACAACTAGTACAGGGACAAGAAAGAAAAGTATAGCTACACGAGACATATCCCGGCTCTGACCTCTGGCACTAACGCTGGGCACCTGAACCACGCTGAGCCTTAGACGAACTCCCCTGAAGCCTCGCCTCGCCTGAAACACGGTGAAAATACGCAGGGAATGAGTCTCGGAACAGACTCAGTAGGGATCACTCGAACCCTACCTCGCAAACGAAGAACCACTACGCTAGCAGTAAGCGAGTACATCGGAAAGGGAAATCTTGCCATCTACAAAACACATGTTTCACGGCACGAAAGCCGACACTCGTGCCACGGCGAAACAACAGGAACACACGGCTGACACGACAAAAACCCGAAGGTCAAAGTCGTAACGACTGACAGTCTGACACTCCCTACTCGACAGGAGTACCTCCCACAAGAAGCACAGTCGGTAGCGTCCCCTGACGACTTACACCGCACCGCAGGTGAACTGCCTGACGTGGTAGCGCCTACCAAAGGCACGGACACCGAACAAGTACCATGAACAAGTGACTAGCTGGGGTCACACCCGTCAGCGTGGGTCCAACCGCCCCCAACCACGTGTGCACACACAGACCGTCTGTCCCTGGTCTGGCTCTCAGACCGATTTTCCCCTCAGTCGGACTCTGGCTGGTAGACGCGGGGCCCGACGGTAACCGGTCCACAAACCGTCTCTAAGGGTCGGCCCGTACACCACTCCCTGGTGAGACCAGCACCGCGTACTGGTGGGCTACGACTAGTGGAGGGTCACTAACGGAGTGGTGGGGACACCACCGGTTCCACTACCGGGCCCACTACTGGGAGCCGACGCCGCACCGCACCGACTGCACCGAGCTTATGGCTCGGAGACTCGATTGAAGACCCGGCATGCTGAGTACTTATACTTGTGTATATTTATATCTTTGAGTATTGAGTATTTGTACGTGTGTCAGTATTGAGTATTTGTACGTGTGTAAAATACATGTTTTACTACATGTATTTACTTTTGTTTTATTAGACAAGGTTGGTCAAAAGTTATTTGTATTTTAATTTGGTTAAACCCATAAGTCAATAGTGGGTTGGTGGCCTTTGTTTTATTAGGGTAGGATAGATATACAAATAAAGGAAATAAGGAAGGTATGGATGTAATAGGCCTTTCATATAAATAGGAGGCCAATGCTTGTTACGAGACATGTTATGAATGAATGAAAGAAGTGCTTTGATATTGTGCTATTCCCTTCCATCTCTCTCATTTTGAGTTTGAGTGTCGCCCGGTGTGAGGACCGTCCGGCGTGAGGCCGAGCTGTGTGAGATAGCAGTTATCTGTTCCCGTCCTGTTCGCGTCCCGGAGTGCCGTCGATCCATTCTCACGTCGCCGCCGCGTCAAATTGGTATCAGAGCCTAACAACGGCGTCTCCGATGATCCCGACATCTCCGACGTCATCTCCTCTTCTATCTCTCGGTTGTTAGAAGTGAAAAAAA